>CM075012.1:25947104-25971693 GCA_037576675.1 Pangasius sanitwongsei | reverse complement strand
CCACGGAGACGTTTACTTAAAAGTGTCCACGGAGATGTTTACTTAAAAGTGTCCACGGAGACGTTTACTTAAAAGTGTCCACGAAGAAGTTTACTTAAAAGTGCCCACGGAGACGTTTACTTAAAAGTGTCCACGGAGATGTTTACTTAAAAGTGTCCACGGAGACGTTTACTTAAACGTGTCCACGGAGACATCTAATTAAACGTGTCCACGGAGACGGCTACTTAAATGTGTCCACGGAGAAGTTTATTTAAAAGTGTCCATGGAGACGTTTACTTAAAAGTTACACAGTTCTTGTACTTCCTGCTGTGGATGTCAGGCAGTTGAGTTTCTAGAACACTCAAATCACGTCAGAACACCTAATAACATGCATTAGAACAATTCCGAGATGGAAGGCAGGACGTACTGAGAAACACAGCATGCTGTTAGCATGACTTTTTCCCACTGAACACTTGCTCTGCCTTTTTATTTTATTATTTAAAAAAAAAATTCCCTCCCCTCAGCAGCGGTTATCTCAATTTCCCCTGCGTCAGGGCTGCACTTCAGCTGCTTTAAAACCCACTTTGATTATTTAATGGCGGCGCTAATCCATCAGACACTCTACCAATCAGTTTCTTCGCTCGAGCCAGCGTGACACCCGCCTGTGCTTTCCGATTGTTAAAGCTCTTATGCAGCAGATCTTAAAAAAAGAAGTAGGAAGGTAGTGTGAGTTACTGCTAACTCCGGGGGAAAAATACAGCGAGACTGCTTTGCTTTCGAGAGAGGGAGAGGGAGAGAGAGAGAGAGAGAGAGAGGGAGAGGGAGAGAGAGAGAGAGAGAGAGAGAGGGAGAGGGAGAGAGAATGAAAATATTTAATTAAAAAAACTCTTTTTAGTTCACCGCTTTTTTTTTAACAGATGTTCCTGCTCCAGACTATTTATCACTTTTTTCCCTCCTTTCTTTCTTTTTTGATTAGCATTAGCGAAAGCAGATAAGGCCACCTCGAACACACGATGAATAAATTAATTTCTCTGTGGCGTTAACTCGTTTTGGATTATCGACACACACCGATTAAAGGATTTGCTCTATTTGTGTGATAAACCTTCTTCATTAGGGAATGAATTTCTTTTAAAAAATGTAGACAAAAAGCTCAGCTGAGTGAATGAGACAGGATTAACTACCTGAACACTTACACAGCGATCCTGATCCACAAGCTCCTTTCAGTCCAAATGATCATATTTTTCAAAATAAACACGTAGCATAAACTCCTCTATAAAACTTACTAAAGGTTTACATCCTTCTTTCAACCACATGAAAGCTTCTAAAGAGCTGCACAAAAAATCCAAACTAGTTTAAAATATTTAACGCAGGATTCCATCCTACAAATCTTCCTTTTGTCCTCTCACATTCTCATACCTTGGTTTTTGTTCTTTCTTTCATTTTTTCACCCTCGATTTCTTCTTTTTCTTTTTTTACATTCTGTCTTTCTTTCTCTTTTTCTTCCTTTCATCTTCTCTCATTGTCTCTCCTGAGTTTTCTTTCTTTCTTTCGGTCAAGGTCAGAATCACGTGTAAGTGAGACATGCCTCTGTTCTATACAAACTCCGCCCAGTTTGCGTAACTCTCACGTAACTTCTTTATAGACGGAGTTACATCTGAGGTCATCAATTTCTGTAATAAATGCTCACTGCCTGCTACATGAACACACACACACACACAGAGTGAGTTTGATCATTTTCAGCAGTGCGGCTCGCCGTGCCCCGGGTAACACAGTCACACTCTTAACCCTTTTGAAAGCGCTGCTCAAAGAGGAGGTCATTTCACATGAACACATTTGCTTTCTGATTTCTGCTCACACTCCGTGATTCCTGAATTGCAGGGGAAGCAGTCAGACAGACTGCAATTTTTTCCCCCCAGAACACGCAATTACCATCTCCATTTCCGTGAGGCGAATGCAGAGCGACACGATGAACTCGCACAGCTAACACAGCTAACGCTTTCACCTCCCTCCTGCTTTTCCAGTAAATATGTTTGCTTCTGCAGGGAAAGAACGGAAGGACAAGAAAAGAAAACAGCATAAACCCACGGAAAAGTGCACTTTGAAGTTTTAACAACATGGCTGAATTTTTTCTCTCTTCACACTGTAATTTCCTGCAACTGTAAAATGTCTTTGCTTTTTAAACTGGTAATAAGCACATGAATAGCTGGACAAGTCTCCGCTACACCGTTATGAAAATGTCTCTTTACATCTCAGGGCTTCTCCACCTCGCCACACGCACATCGACAAACTATGCATTTATATAGCGCTGCTGAATTCTGGATTCTGATTGGTCAGCAGGTGTTGAATAATTTTCTATAACAGCAGCTCTGACAGCAGTGCAGCTGCAAATCGTTTCCATAGCAACAGCTCACTCACGGTGGACGCTCCACATAAACCCAAGTGCGTAACCGTTCATATGGATATGGGGAAGTTTATTTAATATTTAGGGAAGGAGTCTCCAGTGTCAGAGGTTTGTAACAGTCAGAAGTAAAGCTGTAACGTGTTCAGGGACGAGGAGTTTACACTCTTTTACGGTTTATTGATAACACGACAAGCTGTGTCTTTAAAAGCAAGAAACATTAAAGCCTGGTGAAGGGATCATTTGTTTTCCAGACATTAATCCAGACTAGAAATGGATAAAAACCATGACATAATTTTCATTAATTCATAAAAATTGTAATCAGTGCCCAGTTGCTGTGATATAAGAGGAATAAAACGCTTCGGGATGTGCTGTGGCGGTAGCGCCTGACGCGTCATGGATTATTTTCCTATAACAGCACCACATGGAGAGTTTTATTCCTTACACATATAAAGCACAAGCCACAGTCTATCCATCAATGTCAAGGTTATTGGAAAACGAGCCGAAAAAAGTAGCGATGATCAATCAGCTTGTAATTCAACCCCTGTTTGAAGAAAATCCTTCCGGAAGCATCACCATTTCTGGACAATTTGCAGAGCTGAAGTTCCTAAACTCGGAGAATCGATGCGCTCTGCTCTGGATGACCTTTGTGGCCAAGTGATTTTTTTTTTCTTTTTTTTTTCTCAAGTTTTTTTTTTTTGATTGTGCTCTATTTCAAAAATGGCTCACATTCATCTTTCATGCTTTCAACCGCTGGCCAATTTAAATCAACTTCCAGATCTAAAATACCTCGGGGGGATTACGTTACAGCACTCACATCTCGTCACGTCGCCACCGTGGAGCCTGCGAGCCAGTCCAACCCCGCCGCTCTGCCACAGATGCGGAACGAAATGAAAACTATCCAGACTAAAAAGCGATTTCTTTCATGTTGATAAGTGGGGAGAGAAAAAAAATCAAAAGTAACCTGATTTGGGTTATGAAATAAAGCGTCGGTGTGTATCTCTGTGTGTGTTTACGTCGTACCTGATCGCCGGGAATGTGATTATGAACGTATCTGACCAGATGTCGGTTGCAGCCGCGGCGATGTGGAGGTTTGATTTTCAAACAGCATTAGCAGGTAACGCTAAACCCTGACGTATTGATTCATAAGCCAACAGCAAGAGAGATAAATGCTGGATTCTTTTCATGAGGTCGCGACTGGAGGAGCGTTTAGATGAATCTTCAGACGTCAGGCTCATTTAAGCAGCTTCACCAAAACCCTGCACATCAGTAACGCTTTAGTGTACAGTCTCACAAGTTCTCGAGATAAACCTGAGATGGTAACAGAAGTGAGCTTGATGTGCACGAATGCTCAGGTTCTTGATTGTACGCTTTCTTTCTTTCTTTTTTTGAAGTACAAAATTACTTAATGTTTCTTTCATTAATAACATTCACTTCTCTGAAGCAAGAAAAAAAAAAAGATTTTTCATTGAAAAGGAAATGTGAACTCAGCTTTTTTCTACCAATACACTAATTCAAAAATGTAAAATCATCCACCTTTCAAAAATTTTACGGTGCTAAAACTTTTTCCACATATATATATATAGAACATGGGATGCAGTATGGACTTCTTCAAGCCATTCCTGCTAAGATTATACACTCCAAAATGTAAAATATTTCCTTTCCATAAACACAGAATAAGTAATAAGTGTATGTATTTAGCATGTGTATGTATTTAAACATATTTATGGCTCAGAAAATATAACCAACCCAACGTACTGTAGCTTCTGTAACTCTGAGGACGAGAAGCAGGCAGGGCAGCGAAACAGCTGTTTAGCCCTGTTACATTCCTCCTCATTATGTTTAGCCCTGTTACATTCCTCCTCATTATGTTTAGCCCTGTTACATTCCTCCTCATTATGTTTAGCCCTGTTACATTCCTCCTCATTATGTTTAGCCCCGTTATGTTTAACCCTGTTATGTTTAGCCCCGTTATGTTTAACCCTGTTATGTTTAACCCTGTTGTGTTTAGCACCGTTATGTTTAACCCTGTTATGTTTAACCCTGTTGTGTTTAGCCCTGTTATGTTTAACCCCGTTATGTTTAGCACCGTTATGTTTAGCCCTGTTATGTTTAACCCTGTTATGTTTAACCCCGTTATGTTTAACCCTGTTATGTTTAACCCCGTTATGTTTAACCCTGTTATGTTTAGCACCGTTATGTTTAACCCTGTTATGTTTAGCACCGTTATGTTTAACCCTGTTATCTTTAGCCCCGTTATGTTTAACTCTGTTATGTTTAGCCCCGTTATGTTTAACCCTGTTATCTTTAGCCCCGTTATGTTTAACCCTGTTATCTTTAGCCCCGTTATGTTTAACCCTGTTATCTTTAGCCCCGTTATGTTTAACCCTGTTATGTTTAGCCCCGTTATGTTTAACCCTGTTATGTTTAGCCCCGTTATGTTTAACCCTGTTATGTTTAGCCCCGTTATGTTTAGCCCCGTTATGTTTAGCCCCGTTATGTTTAGCCCTGTTATGTTTAACCCCGTTATGTTTAACTCTGTTATGTTTAACCCTGTTATGTTTAACCCTATTATGTTCCTCCCCAATATGTTTAACCCTGTTATGGTTAACCCCGTTATGTTTTACCCTGGTATGCTCCACCCCGTTATGTTCCACCATGCTATATTCTACCTATGCTGTAGATAACCTACGTCATCCTAAAACGACGCAATAACTATAGAACATGTTGATGCTCCTCCTCACATCAGTAGTTATTGAAGAATAGCTTAAAATACAGCATGTACACAGTATATAATATATTTTCAGGTTAAGTGATTGCACCATAACAGCTTTATCTTTTTTCAAGGGTCTGAAAGGCACTGTGTACAATGAAAGACCACTAGCATGACTGCACCTCAGCAGGCAGTGTGGAGGTTTGCTTCTCTCTGATTAAAAAATGAACGCCATTGATTTTCTGTACACTCACATCCTTCCATCTTATAGCATTTCACTCAACAGGTTTGTGAGCACAGACCCGGCACAACTCTTCTGACTTTTCTGCTCTGCTCTGAGTGATTTAACAGTGCCCTACGAAACACGGCCCAGAACGTGCAGCTGGACCTTAGCATTTAACACGCCTGCATATTTGCTCTAATTGTACGTTTGTGAAAATCGAAACACTGTGGTTAACGGCGTTGTAGGCGATCAAATGTGTACTTCTCAGTGCAGGCTGTGCAGAGGACCTTTAAAGCAAATTGAAAGATTCTGGCCGCCCATGGATATGCAAAACAGAAAAAAAGTCTATGGCTGAGCAGAAGCAATTTGTAGATCCATTTAGTTTTTTTTTAACGCTAATTATACACTAACCTCCTGCTGTTCAGCCGTAGGAATGAAGGCATTTGCTGTTAATGACTAGAGAGCATTCTTACAACAAATCGACATCTCTGCAAAAGGAGTGCTTTTCCTACATTAGAGACAAGCAAAGATTACAAAATTCACTTTCTTCACTCGAAACTTTCGCCAATTAGTGTGAGCCTTGGAATATCATGGACTGGCCTTCAAGCAAATATGCTGACTGGGTACATATATTCTCAAACAGCAGGGAAATCTTCGCCGCTGTCATTCTGTCTCTCTCGCTCTCTTTTCCCAACACGTTGGGAGAATCCTTGGCAAGTATCACCACAAGCAGATGGTGCTTTTGGACATCCATTCATCATTAATGACGTAGCTTCAGACGCATCGTAGGGGAGCGAGAGAAGCGCTATACCACAGACAGATGTTTGTAGCTTTTATGTGACTGTAGTTTGGAGTTATCAGTTAACAATTAATTAATAAATAGTCTCAAGCTGGCAGGACGATGACAGTGAAGAGAAGATTAGTTAGGAGTACGGGAGCTGAATGAAGGCAGGTTTCTCTTATAAAGGAGGCGGTAAAACTTTCAGCTTCCATTATGGCTCTCCATTCATTTTATGGCATGTTTGAAAGACGCTGCTAATTTCCACAACAGTATTAAACAGAAAAAAATGGAAAAATAGACTACAAAAAAAGGTTTCTTCAGTTTCAATCTAAAAGAAACAAATGAAAAAAACAAGTCATAGCATCATGGTGTTGTTCTTAATATTCTGGTGGTTGAAACGCACTTCTGGTCTGTTTAGCACTCTAAATATCTGTATCTGTATTCAGAGTTAACCCTCAAGTGGGTGTGGCCTAAACGTCTTCCATCAACCTCAGCAATATCACACCAGTTCATAATTCATCGCGACTAGAGACTTTTTGCTCATATAGTTATTATTTTTGTTTGTAATTTAAACCACCGCAACCCTGACCAGGCAGTTACTAAGGATGAAGTGAAAGAATGCTGTAATATCGCATGTTCATGTTCATGTTCATGTTAATGGACGTGGTCTTTGTTTTTCCTGCTAGCTTCATATCTGACTGCTCACTCATGCCTAAAGTGAAACCTCCCACTCAGACGACTTCTGGCAAGCTTTCGTATTTGTATTTGTATCTGTTTAGAACACATTATCTGCTCAATCCGATTAATATATTCGTATTTGGTTATATCCTTACTCAACTAGCAAAGAAAAGTGACGTGGTTGACAAAAAGGGGCGTGGTTTGAAAGAATATGTTATTAAAATGATGTGGTTAGATGTGCTACTATGACATCCGAGCTCAGTGACATTTCCCTAATGATATAAGACTAGATTTCAGTAAGCTAATGTGTTTTCTTCATTCTGTCTTCGATGTGTGATATAGACTATATTGTCCAGGTTAGGCCATGCTCTGTTCGGGTTTAAATCTGAATACAGACATGAATATTTGGAGCAGTAAACAGATGCAGATAGTAGCATTGCGTTACGCCCCTAGAAAATAAACTGGTGAAAAGCAAAAAGGGGGCGTGGCTTGAACGCATACATTCTCAATCAGTGTGGTTAGATGTGCTCCTCTAACTTCCTTTTTCTTATTTTCTTATGATATGACTAGATTTCAATAACTCAGTATAACTTCCATGTAGAGTCAATTCCTCATCTCAAATAAGCACGGTAAAAATTTAAATCATTTTATTCAACATTTTATTGTCTTGGCTAATTATATAATGTTCTGTGTTTAATGACACATTAACTATCTGTTACTACTCATACTACTCATACCACTCATACCACTCATAAAGTAATTCAGTCTGTTGTATTTAATTAGTACATGACAGGATTTTTAAAGATTCACTTGGATTCAGGAAAATACCATTTTGGCGTAGCGTCTGTGCTAGGATCGAGTCTTGGAAAGTGTGGCATTAGCCAAAAATCAGACCAAATGGGTTGAGCACAAAAATAGCAACTGAGCAAAAAAAAATTGGCAACAGATTTTGACTAACTTTCTCCTGCATGTGCAGAAAAATAGAGCCATTAATCTGAGTTATTATATCTACAACGACACGGTTATTAGAGGAAAATATCAACAACATCATTAAGCTTTAAACCTTCATGATCAACCAATTATCTCTGGTTTAAAAGGAATGAGAAGATTTAGCACATCTCCTAAACAAATAAAATAAAATAAAAGAACGTTCTAATTTGGTGATGTACTAATTCCCGCTAATCAAATGCAGCATCAAAGGCGAGCGAGTGTGTGTAGTTTAAAAGGGCGACTCAATTCCCTCTGCTCTAAAACACTGCTCCAGATCTCGCAAATGAGTTGGCAGCAGCAGCAGCAGCAGCAATAACGCATCGCCTGCGGCTTGTTCGATACAGCTAAAGTGGCAGAACGAGGCGTGTGTGCATGCGTTGCAGCGCTGCAGCAGAGCGTGAAGATTCTAGCGGGATATCTGAGATCCTAGCTGCGCAGTGCTGTAGAGCTCTGGAGTGAGACAAGCTAAATAAATGTAGAGGTCAGAGACTGAGAATGAAGAGGAATAAACTCCACATTAAGTGTCGTAAATAATCAGTGATGGGGCGGAGCGATGAAGCAGAGTTGATTATTTTCAAGTGTTTTAGTCCTCTTATACCACGGCAATTACATATTTTTTATTTATTATTTAATGATAGCTGTAGTATAACCATGTGTTTCTTGTTGAAACAAACAAATGGTTAATTGCGGTTCTTTATAAGCAAATGTAAGTAGATGAGACATTTATTTTGTTTAAGCTCAATCACTAAAGCTGTAAGGTCCCATACACATCTCGTCCCTTTGTCCAATCCCCAGCACAGACTGTTTTTTTTTTTTTTTTTTTTAGAATTTCTCAAATCCATAAACATGTGTAGGTGAATATAATTGTATTTCTGAATTTACGAGAAAAAAAAATCCAGAGCCTGAAGCAGTTTTATGACCTTTTGTAAACCAAAGAGTATTTCCAAAGAGAGCGAGAGGGAGAAAGAGAAAAAGAGAATAGAGGTAGTTCACTATTCCCATATATTATTCATGAGCTAAAGCCACCCTGCTGGTAAACAATGTCTAAAAATGTCTCTCTCGTCTTCGAGAGCAGTGAGTTAATTATCGCACTGGCATCCATCGCGACACGGGTGGATTATTCACAGCCCCAGCCACTTCCTGTCTCGTCACGAGTATACATCTATATATATATGTGTGTGTGTATGTGTGTGTGTGTATATATATATACATACCCCTTTCATGTATAAATGATCTAAAAACATCAACATCTAAAACATTTTACTTTTAGTTTAAAAAAAATTAAATTGTGCTTGTGTAAGAATACCATAAGGGGGGAATATATATAATTATACCTGGAAAAAAAATTATTTCAGTGTGCTTGTAATAAAAAATTGTTAACATTCAAATCTAAAATATTTTAATATGGATAACCAAAATGGTAGAAAATAGCATTCCTGAATGAAATCCAACAATATTCTTGTCATTTACAAAATTTACACGACTTATGGCTATTGCAGGATGCAGCTAATATTAGAGGTTGATTTTAGGATTTTATGTAGAAACTTTGTAAAAAATTACTAGATACACTGAGCAAAGTGAATAGTCTACAGAGAAACAGAAATCAAGAAATTAATGATTTATATCTTTACGACATTGTGCATGAAAGGGTTAAATAAATAAAAGGAGTGGATATCGGATATCAGTGATTGGAGTCGAGTTCATCATCGATCCTGACACTTTAAAAATGCGATTCGGAGATTGACGATCAGCAGCGTGCGTACGCCTCACCTCTGCAGCGCTGCTGCATATCAACATGCACAGGTTAATTATTAATAAGCACAAGCAAACAGGGAGGGAAAAAAAACAACAACAAAAAAACATAGTTCATGCTCATCCAAAACTAGCTGCCCTTCAGCTAACTAACTATACACGTACAGAGGCTCGTGCAACATGTGTGTATTCATGCATGGCGCTGGAGATTCTAATGCAGACCAGCTTTAAAAAAAAACAACAAGAAAGAAAGAAAAAAGTGAAAGAAAATTGCACCTGTCAATGAACGTGAAGAAAGATTTCATATTTCATCTTCATCAGAGATTAGCACCAAGATCTGATAACAAGCAACACTTATACCCAATCGTCAGGGTGTCACGGTGACACACACACGCACGCACACACACGCCACTGTTTCTACTTTCCATATGCAGTTGTTGTTTCCTGGAGCTGTCACACTGTTCAACTGCCATTAGTGGTTTAATTTTTACTTATTTTTTATTTTCTGAGTAAGTGCATCATTCAAATGCAAGTCAAATTGCTGCTATTAGTAGAAATTACTACATGCGCATCCAGGAGCTATTTCGCTGGAATAAAGCAAATTTTGCCTCGCTAAGTGAAAAGCATTGGATTTAGTAATGGCTTTAAAAGAGAGAGAGAGAGAGAGAGAGAGAGAGAGATAATGGAGGGGGGGTATTAGTGGATGAGTGAGGAACATGACAATGCTGAAGGTCCGAACTTAATGAGCGAGAAACCTGAAGGAGCGAGAGGGATGTGGTTTGTTTTTGTGTAAAAGAAGTCGTAAGAAAAGGTACACTAACTCCGCCCCTAGGCATAACCATAACCTTGGTCAATTTCCATACAAAATGTGTGTTTTTTTTTTTTTTTTCCTGAGGCCACATTGTCTGGTCTCTGATTTTAACCCTCAGTTATCGCTAGCAATAACAACACGCATCACAATTTAACATTCATTACTATAAATTATTAGAAACAACTAAAGAAGTGATATTCATAATCTTCATTCATCTTCTATAAGCAGTAGATCCGGAGCCTATCCCGGGAACACTACGTGTGAGGAGGAAATGCATCCGAACGTTACTCCAGTCCATCACCGTGCACACACACATTCACACGTAGCGGGCAATTTAGAGTCACTAATCCTCCCACCTGCATGTTTCTGGGAGGAAACCCAGAAGACCCAAAAACAGGGAGAACATCACAGTGTAAAACTCCACACAGACAGTGAGCCGAGCTCAGGATCGACCCGGGAACCCTGGAGCGAATTCATTATTTAAATACACAGGAAAAAAGACTCACAATGTGTAGCATGATGTAGTCTCCCAGACCCGGAGCACTGTCGATGCGCACCAGAATTCCATCCTTCAGCGAGGTGCTGAAGCCCACCGTCAGACGGTCCATACGCGTGCTCGGCCGCTCGTTCGCCGGCCAGTTGTAGGTGATGAGACCTCCACCCTTCCCGAAGATGAACGTCGTTCCAGCTGTGGAAAGAAAATAGAAGAATTTGAGGAAAAATGATTGTGAGACTTCATTACAGTGGCAAATTTGTAATATCTCCTAGATACTGTAATAATTTAAGGTGAAGTTTGGAAGTCATCAGTGTGTAATTGGATGTAGAATGCCACATGTACAAATCAGTTTTTAATGATGGTTGGTTGGTTGGTGGGCTGCTGATGGAAAATATATATATATATATATATATATATATATATATATGGAAAAAGGTGCCATTTGTAATATTTAAAAGTGTTCCTGGCTATGAGCTTCCAAAAAAGAGCTAAAACTACATTTCTATGAACTGTAGGAGTGTGATAACATCACTGACTATTAACAGAGAGTCTAAGGCTGTTTTTTCTTTACTGTTTAATCTTCATAAAATCATAAAATGGAGGAATAAAGCAGGTGTTGAATACAATGGTGCTATTTTTATGCCATATGTGCTACATAAACAGACTTTACAGAGATAATGCGCTCACAGAGACACAGAAAGTGTGATGGATAATAATAAAAAACATGAATTCTCTTATTTTTTCCACAGTCTCCTAAACTCCATGCTCTATTTTTACAACGCGCTTAACAAGTTTGCCGGATTTTTCTACTCATACACACCTTATATTCCATTCCTTCTTCATTTGAACTACTTTATTCTAATTTCTTGTAAGATTGTAATAAGACACTAAATAAAGGTATATAAGAATTAATACTGTATATACCCCTGTTTTACGTGTTAATACTCTTTGAGAGCCTGTTTTACAATCGACCTCCATTCACACTGAAATATAATGATGATAAAAAAAAAAAAAGAGACATGTCATTAAAATGTCCTCCTCAATTTTAGACAAGTAGGCCAAAGACTCTGTGGATAAGTCTGGCATTTTTAAGTTGTCAGTGTCTCTCCTCTGTGCCTTGCACCACTTCCGATCGGGGCCTGAGCATGAATAATGCCTGCACCCGGTTCACCAGACCCATAATTCTCAGGTCCGAAATTCTCCAGAGGAGGCTGTGGAGAAACGCTGCGACCCGTACTCCTTAAATATAACTCCGTCCGGGGAATAACACTAGGAGGTTTTGATGTATGAATTTTTACAAGCATGCATTTTACATGAAGGTAAAGGTATTGGGACCGGAACAGAGTTCAAAGGAAAGGGGCATGGGTTTTAATTTGCTGAAAATCGGCGCTATGCTAATAATGTCTAAGCAAACAAAGGAAGCATAGAGTGGCCCGAGCAAAGACAGTCAAGGAATGAACGGCTATAAAGTGATTATTTTGTATCACGTGGTGTTACAAAGCTCCTCGCAAAAAAGTGCTGCGTGCTCTAGGAGAAAAAGACGAGATGAGAAGACAGCTGGCCAACTGACTCTCCACTCAAGTACCATGTCAAGTGGAACATCTGGCCCTGGAGCTCAGCCGTCTCGCTAACAACTCAGTAACAATGCCATTACCAGCCGCCGGGCTCACGGCTCCTCCATTCGCCTCTCCATCCTTCATTTTTATCCTCCATCTCACACACACTTTAATATAAGACCCTGGCCAAAAAAAAAAAAAAAAAAGGCAGCAGGCTGGAATCGGGTATTGTGAGCCATAATAGAATACTTACATGCATCATTTATATGTGGCAGATGCAGAAAACGGATAAAGGAGCTGAAAGCACAGTGGGTGATTACAAAATTATTAAGGGGTGCCATCTGTAATTGTTAAAAGTCTTCCTACATGTGTAATAATCATCATTTTTCAGAATGTTTCAGAAAAAAACAATAAATATAGCAATCGCAGAATGAATTTTGCTAATTTTCTCATTTAAAAAAAAAAAAAAAAGCCTTCTGTTTATAATTTTCTGGCCCAGAAAAATATCCCCAATCCCTGTCGAGGAAGACTTTCTCAGCTATGTTTATTTTCGTTAAAAGACAACACACACAGGCACTCATGGGTTCAACAGAAATAAAACGAAACCTGATGGTTTCCTCATTTCAAAAACAGGATTCTGTTTACAATTTTCTGGTCCAGAAATTAGTCCCGCCCCCTGTCAAAGTAAACTTGCACCTTTTCCTTAAAAGATAAGCGACAAGGCATTCACGGTTTTGACAGAGGCGATGGGGCTGTATGACGAAAGCAATGGCTAGGTGCTTGACTAGTTTCTTCGAATTTTTTTCTGACCCAGAAATAAGCCCCACCCCTGCTCAAATTCAACCTGCTATGCTCTGCCTTTTATATAAGGACATATCTACTTTCTCAGCTAGTTTCTTCATTTCAGATTCGTTTTTACATTCTTTCGGGCCGGGAACATCTCCGGCCCCAGCCCAAGACAAGCTGTTCGACATTTTTGAATGTTTTCCCAAAATGCCACCCGGCGAGGCTGCATGATTTAGGGATGGGGGTGGGTTATATGTGGGAAGGGTTTTTTTTAAACTAGTTTCTTCACTTTCTGTGAAGAAAAGTTTCACTTTCTGTGCTCACTACTGCATGATTTTTTTTTTTTTGTCAGAGAAGGCAGCTCACAAGATATGTGTAGTTTTAACATGAGGGATGGGATTATATGAGCGAAGACGAAGGTTACGCTCACAGCGAATTTCTTCATTTCAGTTTTCCGGACTGGAGATTAGCTCCGCCCCTCAGCTGGATATTCATCATCACAGAGCGATTAAACCGAAGTAGTGTGAAGATGGAAGTTTGTCAGTGTTTTCACTCCGATCGCAATTCACCTCACGTGCAGTAGTGGATCATAAAAATGACAAACTGCCGCTTTAATAATAATAATAATAATATTAAAAAATTTTCCCCACTATACAAAGTTAATCTCTTATTTATGAAAGCAAAAATTGCCCATGAAAGAAAAAAAAAAAACAAGAAAGAACTCAATCTTTACTCTAAAAGCACTTAAAGGTTATTATGGTTCATTTGCGTCACTTCAAGGTGTTTTAGCGTCACTTTGGGCTGGACAAGTGAAAAACAGGAAAGCTTTTAAAACAATTAAAAAGCCAAAGTGTGCCTTTGCCTTTGTGCATGCTGATGAGCTCAGGAATACATCCGAGGTGGGATTCAGACGGAAGGAGTAATGCAGGGGAGATTTTATTTTATTTTATTTTATTTTTTTAACAGGATGAAGACATATCAGCAGTTTGTTCAAAGCAAAAAGTCTATATTAAGAAGAGACATGCTTTTAATCAATTACCCTGTTAGCTCGAAACAAACCTGCTAATGGAAATCTTCACTTGATAAGCTTTTAAACGAGGACGCGAGCTGTATGAAGAGGAATAAAAGACACTTATATGAACATATCAAATGGCGTGAAGCTCAAGGATTGTGTTGGGGAGGAAGCTTTAATGGCTGCACTGGAGGAGATGTTCCATTAAGACGACGTGCGTGGGATTATGAGAATAGTAACACATTTTACAGTGTTAAAGTTCGCTCGTTTGGTTTTTTTTTTTTCTTTTTGGTTTTAAATTAACACAGCACAAATGAGTCAACAATACAGACGGGAGTATCTGTGGTACCAGATGCTTCACTTCGCTTGGTTCGCTCTAATCTGTCACAGATGAACACTGCAAGCTGCAGAGAGAAGAACGTACCACACTTAACGTCTGGTAAGGCTGGGCGATGTGACAAAAATATCAAATCACGATTCTCAAAGGCATTTTTACAACATACTACATCTGTTTTGATATATATAGTACATATTGGACTGAAAACAATTTCCCAGCAATGCAGTAGTGCTGAATTAAAAAAAAAAAAAACTAAGATGATACTTAGCTTCTGATGCTACCTTTCAAAAAAAAATTAATCCCAAAAATGGAAAATTATCGCATGTGCATGCACAAATTTATCATGAGATTATTTTTTCATAAAGAAAATGAGAAAGTAAGTTGCACGCAGTGATATTAAGCAGTGAGCACGAAAAAAATTACCTAAAAAAATTACAGAAAAAAACGACAAACTTTCACATTCGCAGAGGATACTTTTCCATTTCTGATAGAGGTTTTTTTTTAGTATTTTTTTTTCAGGGGCTCCATAATTGAATGTTTATAAATTAAAAATTTTTTTTAATAGAAAATAAAAAAAAATTCTTAACATTTTCGATTTCAATTTACAATTTCAAAGAAAAAGAAACATTGCATCAGCTGTTTACAGTCCATGTGTAATTATTTTAAAACAAAAATACTAAATTTAAATATTACAGAATGTTTACTTTGCATCAGCTGCTTCCAGTCTCAGTTTGTAATTATTAAAAAAATAAATAAATAGCATATTGTGACATAATTCATCAGACGATGGATATTATATCGTCGTATCCCCCAGCCCTAACACCTAGCGTATGAAATTTTTTATTTTTCTGTTTGTTCCCGAGTGTACCGTAGAGTCTCCTGGCGGATTTTCTGGTTTAAAGGCACTGCCGAGGTTCTCGAAAGGGCTGGCTGAGAAAGAGGACGCAGCCCCTTTGAAGTTTTCCAGCTGGAGGAGAAAGCAGCATCAATCATGAAACGTTAATGCGGCATATGCTGCGTGGCAAAGGCCTCTTCCTCCGGCTCTGTACAGTCTGCATGAGGACGTCAGGTCTGCACACCGGAGACGGATGAAAGGAAAACCATCTGAAACGTCAGCGTGAAGGACTCTGGGCTTACGGAAAGGGAGGAGGAGGAGGAGGAAGGTCATGTGACCTGCATCATACACACAAAATGGCTCCAGCGTGGACTCACGCTTACGCATTCGTAACCATTTCCACTAATCAACTCGTAGAAAAAGTCATGACGATGAGGGTTCGGCACGGGGTTAGCGTCTGTACCTTACCAACAGTTCATACAGAGTTCATAAGGCTAAATGACATCTACAGAAGCAGCTAGCATAAATCTACATAAAGCCTGATTAGGACTTATTCCAACAGACGGCTAATCTAACGACAAAACTCCAAAGTCACGTGACATTTTTATTTACTTAACGTCGTGTTATGACACTTTAGCTCAGTGACTGCTTCCTTTCTTTCTTTCCTTTTTGTTTGACCTTTCATCCATTCTTTCAGTCGTTCTTTTTCGTGCGTGTCTTCATCTTTCTTTTTTTCTTTCGTTCTTTCTTTCTGACTTTTTTTCTTTCATCCTCTTTTTTCTTTTGTCCTCTTTTTATCTTGTTCCTCTATTTCTTTCTTTCTTTCGTTCATTTGTTCATCCTCACTTTTTGTTCTTTCTTCCATGCTCTAGTTTTTTCTTTCATTTGCCTTTCTTTTTCCTTTCTTTCTTCCTTTCTTTCTTGTCTTTTGGACATTGGACAATTTCTCCTGAATTTCCCTTAGACGGTCCTTTCTATGAAAAATGCAACGTGATCTATTTTACACCAGAAATTATACAAAACTATCCTCTGCACCTCATTTTCTACAACTTTCATTCGGAATCGTTCATACGGAATCGAACAAAATCAGACCACATCACTGCTATTCATTTTTATTTATTTTTTAAAAGTAAATTTAAAAAAATATTTAAATGTAAGGAATTGGAGCTGACCTGGGATCAGCTTCTGCAGCGTTGCCATGGATACCTTTTATTGTATTGTAATCCAGAATTAAAACCTACTTGATTAGCGCTTCGAATTTCTCACCAGAGAGTGAGAACATTAGCTCCTGTTTCATTTATTCTCGCCTCATCTCTCTCTCACACACCCCTACACACACACACACACACACACACACACACACACAGATCCTGAAATAGTATCAGAATTAGACTAGTTTCTGCATTCAGACTCCCGGTGGAGTGATCTTGAGAGAAGGTCAGTAGTACAGCGCAGCACTCCGTCGTACAGAGTGTGAGACGGTTTCACATTTATCTGACGAGAAATTGGGCTTGAGCTGCTCACAAGATAAGAACAGAAAGACGATACACTCCAGGTAGAAATTCTTATCTGATCTGAAACACACACACACACACACACACGCTTTCCACCTCCAGTCTGTCACCTTCAGATAAAAAAAAAAAAACAACCTGCTTATAAATGTGAAAACAGGTGAAAACAGCGCCACGTTTAATCACTGCTAATCTAACAGTTAGCCTAATGTTAATTATGCAGTAACATAGCTCACTTACAGTTAGCCAGATTTCTCACATGGCTAATGGTTTTATTTACACTATTCAACAGTTAAAATAATTAAATTACATGACAATTGTTAGATAGCTAGTCAGGAAACTCGGCTACTAGTTTTAGATATACAGTACAGTAGCTAGCCTGTTAGCAAACCTAGCTACTCATTTTAATTATAAAAAAATACAGTAGTTGACCTAACATTCACCAGATTTCTAGCAAACATAGCTACTAGTTTTATGGACGTAATATTTTTGTACCATTTGCCTATGATTAGCTAACTTGTTTGCAAACTTGGCTAGCTACTGCTGGAGAGCTAACAGAATTAGCAAAACTCAGCTAAATCAATACGCTAGTTAACTAAATTAATTAGCATTTGTGCTATGCTGTGCTTAAGAAGTGATAATGTTCTTAAATTAATATTTATTTATTTATTAATTACAATCATTTAGTGCTATTTTGACCCAAATAGTCTTTAAGTGTCTTTTCTCATTAAAAACGCAATATTTAGTCATTTTACGCCAAAAAAGCGTACAACACTCGCCTGAGCTTCTGTAAACCCTTGGCTTGACTTTAAGCACGTAAAATATGAAAGGTGCTCCTGTATCAACATGTCGACACATCCGCAAGAGCACGAGTGTGAAGGTGTCGATGGACCAGGCAGGTGTGTGTGTGTGTGTGTGTGTGTGTGTGTGTGATTTATCAGTGAACTAATATCAGACATGTCGGAGCACATTGCAGCATCAAACAGACGGAGGATATGGGCTAACCTGGCATGGCTGAGAAAAGAGATAAGAATTTGATAAAGCTTGATCTGCTCGGCCCAGCTCAGAGTATAACCACACACACACACACACACACACACTTCCAGAAAATCCATCCCCATCTTCCCAAGCAGGATGACCAACATTATTCAGGTGGTGCATCTCGTCTGGCTAGCGAAAGGGAGGAGAGCGTGAAAGCGAGAGGTCCTGAGGCCATGCGGCTCGTCTTCCCCCAGCCCCGAGTGTAAAAATTCAATAACGCCGATCATTACAGTAAGGAGCGCTGCTGAAATGTGTCATGGTGCTTTCAGGCTTGAGAAAAAAAAAAAACTGCCCCAGAGACGAACATAAAAAAAAAAATTCCATCTACGCATGGATATGAACTGAAATACACAGCGAAATGAAGCAGCAAAAGTACAGCGTGTTGGATTCTCAACTCTGATTGGTCAGAAGAAGGCGCTGATTCACTTTCTATAACAAATCAGCAAAAAACAGGATTATATTAATGCTCTTATTCCAATACACTATCGTTTCTATAGTAACAGCATATGCAGGGAGCATATAATCTTACCCTAATGATAAATGAATTTAATAAAGGTGTTGCTGTTTAACAAAGAAGAATTTGGTAAAATATGGTAAAAATTTTTGGAAGGAGTCTCCAGTGTCAGATCTTTGAAAAAAAAGAAGAGATTCCGGTCTGTAAGGGAACGGTTATATATTATATGTGCTATAACGCAACTTGTTTCATGGATGTTCAAACATTACTGTAAATGGATAAAAAGTACACAGTATCACTTTTTAATGAACTGAATTTGTAATTTGGTGTCGTATATGAGGAATAAAACACTCCGTGACATGCTGTTATAGAAAGATGATTAAATTTGTAGTGCATGCTAACAGGAACTAATAGTGCTTATTTTCCTATAACAGCACAACACAAGTGTTTTATTTTTTAAATTGTTTCCCGAAATGGAACGATGATTGATTTAAATACTGCAAGGACAGCAAATAATTTCTGGGATCTTAAGTCTAATGTGTGTGAGAAATAGAGCATGAATCTGTAGCGCTGCAGGAAACGTTTATTAAATTAGCGCATTAACGTGACTCGTTTCTCGGCCAAGGTCAGGACGAGCGGCGAAGTGGAAACAGACGATGAGATCTGCTCTACAGACCGCAGTACGAATGTAGCGCTGTTTACATCTGACCTTTAGAAATGTTTCCAGAAAAAAGCATGTATGCTAATAAGGATGCAGAAGCAAGGTAAAGGAATTAACACAAGTTTATATCACAAATTAACACACATTCATATCACAGTTTTTTTTCAGACTGGCACTAGCGCTACAAGGCTAATGTAGAAAACAAGTAAGGGAAGCTCACAGCTACCCGTTTAGCATTGTCTGTCTCTACCAGTATTGATATTTTTTAGATTTTCCTTCTATTCATGAAATTCTGTATTGTTAGATTATGCTTTTATTACCCCTGCTTGTTTTCCCCTTAGGGCTAAAGCTAAGAATTAAAAATCGCCACCATTTGTAGTTAATTTTTATTGCTAGTCCTGTTCTATTGTTACATTTTGAATTCAAATCTCAAAAAAGCAACCTGGGGCTCAAACCTACAGGACTGCCTAAAGCATGTGGCTTTTCTTGTTGTTAATATCCTGGTCTGGGCATGTTTCTGGGCATGTTGCATAATAAATATGGACTATTTTATAATAAAGATATGACAAGCTCTAATGCTTGTATTTTGTTAATATTCTGGTTTGGCCATGCGGAAAAGTGGGCATGTCTTAGCTTGCGAATGTTTCCACATTGCATAACAGTTTTTCATTTTTTTATGTAATTAAAATTTTAATTAAAAGAAAATGGTCTGATCCTTTTTCTGTTGTGTTTGGTTGATGTTTGTTTGGTTTTTTTAATTCCAAAAAACAAAGTAAATCAATTTCTGGCTGGAAACGTCTTTTTTTCCAGTTACAAAAGAAAAACGTAGACAGAAAAGTGCACAGTCTTTTCTGTTGTTAATGATTTGTTGTTAAGTGCATTTCCTCTATTTCTCGTAACAGCTACTCTAAATCAGTGATACTCTCTAAATCCAGTAATCTGCTACGTTTCTTGAATTAAAACGCAAAACGAAACTGATGTACTAACAACATCCAGCACAATAAAACGATCGTTATTCCCCGATCGACGCAGGAACACAGAGCTAATTGAAAAGCGACGGGGATGAAAAGCACGATTCCTCGCGACAATCATACACGGCTGTCATCTATTATTGAAGTGTCCTGTGGGCAGAGGAATCACATTTCACACTTCAAAGTTCCTCTGAGTGTCTTAAGCAAAGCGAGAGAGCGGCGGCGTGAGATGTGACGTGACGCGACGTGGCCGATTGAAACGCCTGTCCCTGACTGATGAGCTCACTGTAACCACGCGAGCCCGAGGAGCTCGAGAACGCCGCTTCCAAATAACTGTCACGTACTATTTCACGGCCAGCTGGACGGAAAGCAGCGCATCCTTTATGCAGACAGTGTTCATCTCCTGTGAATAATCCTCGACTGTACGCTACACAAAAAGGCGGAAGAAAAATGAGAGGCATCATAATCGCAGAGAATGACTGATGACTGCCCTAAAAACACCGCTTTTCTCTCACAAAGATAGACGCCGTGTACCGTTATTACCAACCAGTCCAGCTCTCATGTGTGGCTCTTTATTTATTTTGAACGAAGGAACAACAAAGACCTTCACGAATATGCTTGTAACACTCTTTGAAGGTCATATCATGTTATAATGCATTCATAAAGCATTCATTATCATTTGAAATGAGATCAACTTTATAACTATCTGTCTTATGCATTATTAATTTGTTAACAATGCATTCATTATAAGTAATGTTCATAAAACATTATATAAACAATACAAAAAAAACACAACAGCCTACTCATAATGCATAGTGCATTATAATGCATTATGAACTGTTAACTGTTAACAGAATGCATTATAAGTAGTTCTTTACATACCGCACTGCCAATAACAAAGAAGCATTAAGTAAAGGTACTGGAAGTGTAAGACTTGATAGCTAACGTTACTGGTAAGACTTTTTACAAAGGCCATATGTATACTGTTCTATGAATACATTCATAACATGTTATAATGCATTTCTAAGGTGTTTGTTATAATTACTTACAAGAATGTGTTCTACTTATAACTATCTTTATTATGTATTATGAATTGTTAACATAATACATGATAAGTAGTATCCATAACACATTACCTCAGCAATACTAAAAACCAGCCTACCTGTAATGCATAGAGCATTATAATGCATTATGAATTGTTAACAAAATACCTTATAAGTAGTGTTCGCAACATATTTTACTACCAATAACAAAGGAGGCTTAAATAGTCTTAAGAAAAGGTACTAGAAGAGAAAGACATGCTAGTTAAAGTTATCAATAACACTTTCTAAAAAGGCCAAACGTATACTGACCTATGAATACATGAATAACATGTTATGATGCAATAATAAGGTGTTTTACACATTGATATAATTACTTGTTACCATAATGCATTATGAGTAGAGTTCATAAAACATTACGTAAACAATACTAAAAAACCCATCCCACATTCAACCCATAATGCATTATGAACTGTTAACTGAATCCATTATATGTTATAATGTGTTATAACCTCTCGTTATAATGTATTATATTAACAATGTATATATGCAATATAAAGATCACTACAAACAGTAAAGCATGTTCATAAACAATTATAAATAATCATACCCATGTGTATAATTCCATATGAATGCATTATAAAGGGATATGAATGTGTTCATACTATGCACTAAGCAAATTGGGTCTGAATTCCTTTGGTTTCGGCGATATAATGTGTTATAACCGCTTCTTATAATGCATTCTGTTGCTGATTTATAAATACAGTATATAGTAAACATTGCTATAAACTGTAATACCTTTTCATAAATGATTATAAGGATGTGTAGAGTGCCTTATGGATTTATGACATAGTTTACAGTAATATGTTTATAAGTTATAAACATTTTGGTATTAAGTGTAATGACTTATGAATGCTTTATAACATTGTATGAATGTTGAGTAAACATTGCTAAAAAACGGTAATGCCTTTTTATAAATAAGTTTAATAATATGTATGCCTTATGATCGTATAATATGTTAACATGTTATAAACTGTTTATAGCAATATATTTATAAATATTGTAAATATAAATATATAAATATAATAAATATTAACACTTTTTACGTGGTAGTTATTAAACATTATGTCGCCAATCACCAAAGAATTTGAGGCACACTTTGCTAGTGTTTTAAACATATCGCTATAGACTGTAATGCCTTATGAATGCATTATAACATGTTATTAATGTATTCATATAGGCTTCATAGAAAGTGTTAGCGATATGGTTTCTGATTAAAGAACCAAGCCAAAAACAAGTGTTTATTACTCTTAATGTTGCTCTTACCTCCCTGAGGTAACCTACGCGATATTGAAAAGGGATGCGATTTGATAGGAAGGGTACGTTTCCCCTCAGAATTTAATTAAAGCACTAGCCCGTTCCTCCTCGCTAACTCCTTCACCCAAAAGCAATTCACACTGTTAGCATTAATTCCCCTCTACTGCTCTGCACTGCGCTCCTGATTGCTGTCTGTGGGTAATTGGCCATTATCGGTTGCGTTCATTGTCCCTCCTTCACATTTCTTAAGGTTATATTATGATGAATGATTCAATTTCTTCAAAACTTGAGCAGATTGTGGGAACATGATGACACACAATACGTAATCTACACGACGAATAAAAGATGAATGTGGAGATGAACAACTGCAGGAGAAGTCAATAATAAATCCTCAGGGGCAAACAGGACGTTTCGGACGCATGAAAAGTGCTTCAGAAAGGTGTGCGGCATGAAATTAGCTGATATGAACACACAATATTTGGCTAACAATGCTAACAACGTAAAAACTAGCAGTGCTAACAGAGATGTCATTAATCACAAATTACACTTGACTGGTTCTTAATGGTCCCCTTAATTTAGTTTATTGGTTACAGTCATTTGAGTTCCATGATTAATTAAAGAATAACACACTCAGTGTTATGATGTTCTAGAAAAATAATCAACGACAGGGTGATGTGATGAAGAGTTACTGTTACCACGCTGAAATGGATTATTTACCTATAACAGCATGTCTTGAAGTGTTTTATTCCTCTTATGCAACAGCAATTTGCCAACGATTACAATTTTTCGATCGATTAAAGGACATGTTGTACTGTTTATCCGTGTACAGTTACACTTAACGTTGTGGAACGTCTGTGAAAAAAGTTCCTCTCTCTATTGTCACTAACCAGGCGAGGACAACCATTCAAATCCATACAAATGATGGTGGTAAGACGATGTCTCCTCCAATGCAAGCTCTGTGGGCTACCCTCTAAGCTCTGTGGGCTACCTAGCAAGTGAGTCTCCTCACTTGCTAGCTGTTGCACAGGGTTGCCAGGTTTCAACAAAATATCCAGCTCAACTTAAAAAGAAAATGAAACTGGCCCAAAAAGTTCAGAGGGAGATGTATTTTCTTTTTTTTTCTATTTTTTTTGTAATCATCGCTTGGTACGAACAGGTTCTGTACATTGTGGATACAGTATGCTGTCTGCACTTACACCTTCCCTTTGTTTTCCATATCGGTAGGTATTGATTAAATTTAATAAAGATTTTGCTAGAAAACATGAACTTGGTGACTGTGGACTATTTTTATACTAGCCCACTTACAATCTTGTTTCAAAGCTATCCCAATTTGGCCAAAAAATGCAACCCTGGCAACCTTGCTATAGGGAGTGAATTGATAAATTGCCAAATTGTGAGAAATTGGGATAATTAAAGATAAAATGAGATAAAATGGGAAGAAAGTGCCTTCTTCTGTTGAGGAAATGCACAATTCCTTTGCAGTTGGTTTGTCTGATAGCCTCAAACAAAACTGCGATGATCTCTAAGCACATTTCTTCTGTGGGTAATAACTTCACATTTTTTCCATTTTCCATTCCAGACTGAAACCTGGCCAGTCTGTTGTCATGACAACAGTTGTACCACCATGCACAGCAGAAATGTGATGAAGTGTTCATGGCAGAAGTTTTTGCACTTTCAGATCAGACTGGAGCCACAGGCTAGATTCACCCATCACTCATCACCCACCATTCATCACTCATCACCCATCACTCATCATTCATCACCCATCACCCATTACTCATCATTCATCACCCATCATTCATCACCCATCACCCATCATTCATCACCCATCACCCATCACTCATCATTCATCACCCATCACCCATCACTCATCATTCATCACCCATCATTCATCACCCATCACCCATCATTCATCACCCATCACCCATTACTCATCATTCATCACTCATCATTCATCACCCATCATTCATCATTCATCACTCATCACCCATCATTCATCACCCATCATTCATCACCCATCACCCATCACCCATCATTCATCACCCATCACCCATCATTCATCACCCATCACCCATTACTCATCATTCATCACTCATCATTCATCACCCATCATTCATCATTCATCACTCATCACCCATCATTCATCACCCATCATTCATCACCCATCACCCATCACCCATCATTCATCACCCATCACCCATCATTCATCACCCATCACCCATTACTCATCATTCATCACTCATCATT
>CM075012.1:25924302-25946409 GCA_037576675.1 Pangasius sanitwongsei | reverse complement strand
CCCATCACTCATCACCCATCATTCATCACTCATCACCCATCATTCATCACTCATCACCCATCATTCATCACCCATCATTCATCACCCATCATTCATCACCCATCACTCATCAATCATCACCCATCATTCATCACCCATCACTCATCACCCATCATTCATCACTCATCATCCATCATTCATCACTCATCACCCATCATTCATCACTCATCACCCATCATTCATCACCCATCACTCATCAATCATCACCCATCATTCATCACTCATCACCCATCATTCATCACCCATCACTCATCACCCATCACCCATCATTCATCACCCATCACTCATTACCCATCACTCATCACCCATCACCCATCATTCATCACTCATCACCCATCATTCATCACTCATCACCCATCATTCATCACTCATCACCCATCATTCATCACTCATCACCCATCACCCATCATTCATCACCCATCACTCATTACCCATCACTCATCACCCATCATTCATCACTCATCACCCATCATTCATCACTCATCACCCATCATTCATCACCCATCACCCATCAATCATCACCCATAGAACCTATAGAAATGCTAATGTATTAGAACAAGCATATTAATATAAACCTGTGATTTGCAGCTGCACTACTGTCAGAAAATTCATCAACACCTTCTGATCAAGAATCAAGAAGCTGTGGTGGAAATCTATATTAATGTAGTATTGTAACGTCAACAACTGCAGCCGGGAAACAAACAGATCTTGTTCCTGTGCGGCTCTAAACCTCGACCAGATCGAACAAAGTTTCTAAAACAGCACTAACGCTTCTTATCTAGCATGCTTTTTCTCTTCTGTCTGTCAGACACTAGCCGTATTGCACTGGAGATTTCCTACCTTTTCCTCTCATACACGGTAATTTGCAGTGATCTACACTGACATTTTTCACTTATTGAAACATTTCACCATGGCTACGTTTTTTCCCCCCATCGATTGTAAATAACCGCAATTCAGCTGAGCTTTTTACACAGTAACTTTAAGAACTCTCTAAAGTTGTCTGCTCAAAGCATGATTAATGTAGGTGCTGTTTTCTACACTCCGTGTATATGAAGCCAAATCATGCATTTTGGTGCTTATTGGATGAATATCCATTTTTTTTAGGTTGCAGATAAACTTGGTTTTATGACTATAGCGAAGAAGAAACAAATATCTAAAGCAACCAGGACTGCATTTGGATTCTAAGAACATATTTCAGGGCATCGTTCTACATCTGTGTCAGTGCTATGCAGTTTTTTATATGGAGTCAGTTTTAGAAAAAGAAAAGTCTCCGTCTTGCACTTAAAAGGGTTCTTCGGTTCGTTCCTTTAGGAAGCTTTACAGATTTTATGAACAAACCTACAACAGTGGATTCCAAGTAAGACTTCTTCAGAAAGCTATAACCGAAAATTCCATTTTTTGCTAAGAACATAATTTGCATCTTTGGAGGAGGTGGCGTGGTTCTGTAATATCTTCAGTATCGAAAAAAAGGAACACAACTCAACTTCCCCAATTAGACAATAAAACGTGCTTTCATCTATCATCCATCACTACTTCCTGTTTACTAGTAAAAGAACTTCCTAGCGAACCCTCCAGGCTTTCTTTTCATCCAGACGCAATTCTGAGCACAAACCAGGTTTTAGCAGAAACATCTGTGAGTGCTCCTCAAGTTTCTTCACCGTCAGGCGCATCATCATGCTTTCAGAGCAAGTGGAAATCTAGCGCTCTACCACTTTTGTGCTTCGTTAAACCTCCAATACAAACTGTTTTTCAGACGACGTGGGATCGACAGCTAAACATTTGAGGAAACGTGCTGTTGAGAAACGAGACAGCGAGATGTGAAGGGGCGTTGGGGGGCGTGTCGACTAAATGACTGACAAGAGGCCAATCCAAATAATTTTCTTAATTTCAACCCCTGTTCAGGAGACATTCACGACTTTATCTGTTTGGCGAGCAGGGACAAGGGAAGCTAAGGTGCATCAGAGAAAGATGTTTTGTTGCTCTGCTCCGAAATCTGACAGCAGGTTATTAATGTTCGTATTGGACACATATTACGAGATAAAACAACTGATTTTTGTCGATCTTAAAGCAGCAGACACGATGTTTTCTGACAGGTATTTAAATCGTCCAACTCGAAAGCCATCGCCATAGATGGAACCTATTGGTGATTCTCGATACTTTTGTCACTTAATTGAAAAAATCAGATTCTGAAAAAAATCTGCAGAAAACTGGATTTGTGTTACATCATGCGGTAAAGTGAACATAGCCAAAGAGCAGCTTAGCACCTAAAACACGGCAGTTATCATCAATAGTGCAGGATTCTGCAGGTTTGGGTGAATAACAGAGAGAAGTGGACACTAAAGGAAATTAGGGCGAGTGCTCGCTGTCTCTCTCTCCGTGTCTGTGTGAGTCAGGCATGCGGTAAGGCACGTGCCGGAGCTCTTATCGCATTAGCCTCCTGAAAATAAAACACCAAACAAATGAGAAGAGGCACTGCGTGGGAGCGAGCGATAGCACCTGCTTTGTTGTTTTGCCTCTTCTTCCTAAGTAACAATGGCTTTACCGCCACCGCAGCAGCAGCTGCACACAGACACGTACACCTGCATATGCATACCAGTGTGTGTGTGTGTGTGTGTGTGTGTGTGTGTGTGTTTCAATGTCTTTTCATTCCCACAACCGCATTTTTTTTTTAGTTGTATTCTCTTTCTTCCTTTGCTATTCTAAACTCGACTCCCTTTGAAGGAAAGGATGAAACATAAAGCAGCCACATGAGTCTATATTTCACTCACACAGGCTGTCAGAACGAATGTCACGCTCTGAATACTATTAAAATTTTGGTAATATTTACATACTTGAAGGCAAACATTTGAATTTTTAAGAGCCCACGTTCTGTTTTTATTTACTCAGTGCCTTGGTTTCTCCAGGGAGTCTGCAATTTAATTTCATTTTTTGTTAAAGTGGTGTAAATCACAGCTCCTAATTATCACATTTATTATACTTATTAGTATTATATTTATTATTAATTCTTATAGTTATTAGCCTCAAATGAATTGAACAAGTTGAATCCAAACCTTAGTAACTCAAAAATAGGTAAATAATGTCAACAAAAATGTACTGGGTGAGTTTCAAGTTTGGGAATAAAAGCTGTTATGGATGTATAAACATATTATAAGGTGCTATGAACTTGACACTATAAACTCATACTTATGCTTCATAATGTGTTATGCATGCATGAACAATGATTATAATGCATTATGAAACCTGACACTATAAACTCATACTTATGCTTCATGGATGTATGGTATGGATGTCATGTTACATAACACCTTATAATATCTGTTCATATATGCATAATATCTTATAAAGCATGGATGTATGAGTCATACGAGTTTATAAAATAAACTGATACATGATACATAACACCTTATGATATCTGTTCATAAATGCCTAACACCTTATATTCACGCTTCACATACACACACACACACACACAGAACAGCCTGGCAGCCCGCACATGAATCTCCTCCGTTAATAAATCAATCAATCAGCGGAGGTGACAGGGAGTGTGGGACAGGCCGGTTACTCTGTGTGTGTGTGTGTGTGTGAGCGAGAGAGAGATAAATGGGCGAGCCGGAGTGTGCAGAGGTGCTGTGAGCGGCTGAAATGAGAGACGCTGAGCATGAAGAGCTGTCAGTGGGCATTTGGGCCGCGCCGCTGCTGATTTTCTGGCTGGTTGGTCACGTCAGCCCGACTCGGGCACCCGAACAGGCCGCTCGCCCGCTGGGACGCCGCATGGCGCTGTGACAAAGAGGCCAGCGAGGGCATGTCTGCCATCACGTTAACGCCAGTAACAGATAAATCACCATGTGTGTGGAGCGCGGCGCTGTGAACGAATGACATTCAAGTTCAGACAGAAAACATATGAAGAGCTGAGTGCGGCGTTCTTATGACAACAAACCAAAAATAATTAAAAATAATACCTATAAAATTACGTAATGTTATTGAGATACTGTGATGTCTCCTGTATAAATGTATTATTTGCAATTAAATATAACTTGCAAGAAGTGAAGTGTCATTCAGTAGATCACCGCAGATAATTGTCAAAAAGGCAATTACTAAACTAAAAAATATACTGTATAAAGATCAACTACTTTATTGTTTCTTTGACAAATTCTACTTATCTCTGGTGTTTTTCTGCAAGCTGATTTTCTTAAATTCCTTTTAATTTAAAATAAATTTAAAAAACGCTTTAAAAGCATTTAAAAAACGCTTTTAAAATAAAAACTTTACCTTCGTGCCAGTATATCTGTATTGCATTACATTAATATTAAATAATCCTGCTTTGATACTACTATGAAAACGAAATGTGTTTCAAAACCATAATGTGAAAAACGTTTTCACACCCCAGGACAAAACGAAGACAATAATAAATGTAATGTAATTTGAAATAAATGTAATTTAACGTCAACAAGATTCAAGCTTGTGTGGGTTCACAAACTTTTGCAGCCGACTGTATATTAAGTAAAGAATAAAAAATGGTCGCAAAGTTGATTGTCTGAAAAGCTGCTGAAAAGAAGGTTCGACTTAAAGGGAAATCATCTGAGACATGCGCGGCGAGCTGGCAGAGTGAAATAAAGGATGCAAAACTCTCAGTCATTCTGCCAGGTGTGTGTGTGTGTGTGTGATGTAGAGAATGAAAGAGAGAGAGAAATCAAAGCCATGATGTGCATGTAGAAGCCAACAGCGAATTTAAAAGGCGCTTGAAACACCAGATTAGCAAAGAGAGCTACATGAAACAGCAGTGAGGAAATGATTATATATTTATGATCATTTTTACAATTACAAGTCAAACCGTGTGCCTCACCGTCTACAGGTGATCACTGTGACGTAATGCTGCACATGAAGATGTACAGGAAGAAGATAAAACATATATAGGATTTTTTTTTTCAATTATTCCCCTACTTTTTGCTAACGACAGAATCTTAGCAAGCAGAGTGAATGAAACACTGGAATTTTACCAGAAGAGAAAAAACGTGGCGTTAATTTGTTTATATAAATAAACTTCTTAGACATTTGTTTTTATTATTCAGCGACTGGTGATACCGAGCAGAAGTTAAAAATTAGCCAGCCGGTGAGCGCTCTGCTGTTATTGCTCATTTTGCTTCACGTGGACGAGCTTGGGCAGTTCAGGTGACAGCCGCTTTTCAAGGTTATGCTGAATAAAGGCAGACGGATCAGTTAAACAGGATGACTGAAATCATCTTATTCCCCCGAGGGTCACAGACAAAGAAACTCAACGCTGACTGATGGATCAATACCGCAGCCGGTCAGGCTGAAGCTGCAACTCCGAGTCTGAGGAAATTAAAACTCTTCTCTGATCACAGAGCTTGATATGATAGCGGATATATCTATGAGTGGTGTATTATATATACACCTTACACCACTGTCATGTTGAATTCACTAAACGGATTGATCATTTCTACACAAAAACTGACTTGGAAAACAGAAAACACTGTAATCGTTGATATGGTGAAGTTTTCTGTAAAGAGATTTATGTAAGGAGTCTCCAGTGTCAGTGTTTTATAACAGTAAAGCTGTAAACTTTAAGTTTTCCGACATCTTCAGGACTTCAGGAGTTTTCGCTTCGTAGTTACTCAGTAACATGACGATCTGTGTTTTTGTTTAGTTTTTCTGCTAGGCTACTCGGGTCATTCTGCGGCCAGGTTGCAAACAAAAATCCCTGTTTGTTTCCAAACAGAAGAAGAGGTGAGATTTAGACAGGAGGACGGATGGAAAAAGAGACAGAACGACAAAGCTAAAAGTGGTCACGTCGTTCCTGCAGCCCATTTCATCAGCGCACAGGAAGCGAGGTCTGATTAAAACTGAGTAGAGAGAAAGCCCAGGGGAAAAGCTTTCTGCTTCCATTTACAGTCGCTAATTCCCTATGATGATAAAAATCTAATGTAACCCCTTTAATCCGGCCGTGTTGGAACGTCAGGAATGAGCGGATCGGGAGGAAGGTGAGGCGTGGGCCGTGTTTCGGCTCTCGGGTTGCACTCCCCGAGCTGCACTCTGGCAGAATGAGGAATGTACAAGTTATTCATGCATCCCTACAGCAAGGAAAGCCATTATCCAGACCGCGCACCTTCAACAGAGTGTTTCACACCTAAACGTGCACACGTGACTGTTCGTGGCTTGTGCAGTATTATTTTATATTTTACTTTTAGCTTCAGTTGAACAGCGCACCCTGGAGCTAATAGCACAGTTCAGGGAGCATACTAATTTCATTCTGTTTAAAAATTCAACACTCAATCTCAAGTGCGAGATCTAGCAGAAACATTTCTCCTGTACGGAGTTGTAACAAATTCTCCTAACTGAGTCATAAATCGGTTATCTTACACTTAATTTGCAGGCAATCAAAAAATCATGGAGCTCTAATTTATAGCCCAGAGAGATCATAAATGATAAATGACAAACACTTTTTCATGGTCAATAGGCAATGGTTTAGCACAACAAAGGAATTTTATTTATTTATTTATTTAAAATGTATTATTTATTGGTGTTGTAACAAATTCTTCTAATTGAGTTTTTGATTTGCATGCAATCAAAACATCATAGAGAAATGTACAAATAATATTAAATTACTTTTGGTTTTTTTGTTTTTTTTTATTTGATACATTTCAAATTTAATTTTTCTCTACCAAAATCGACAAAATCAGTCCGTAACACTTTCTGTGAAGACCACATCTAGGCTATAATGACCTATAAACACATCCATAATGTGTTATAACCATTTTATAAGGCATTCTACACATTATTATAATTACTTTATAGCAGAGGTTTATGAATTGTTCACAGAATGCTTTATAAGAAGTGTTCATTACACATTATAACAAAATGTATCATATGAGCACAGGTTGTTGACAGATATATGATATTATAACCTAATTATAATGCATTATAATTTGTAATTTTGAGCTGTAAGACATATGTATGAGACAAAAAAAAATTAAACCAATGGCATTGCTTTATTTTCTGATAAAAAACTCCAGTGCAGGTCTTTGTGCTTATGACATTATTATTATTATTAAATTATAATGGACTTTGTAAAGTGGGTATGAGTTTGTTATAACAAGTTACGAACACTACTTATAATGTTATACGTTAAAAAATCATAATGCAAAGGTTGCTATAAAGTGTAATGTATTTTCATAAGTAATTATAAAAATGTTTTTAATGTCTTATGAATGCTTTGTAACATGTTAAGAATGTGTTTGTGGTTCATTCCAGACATGGCCTTCATAGAAAGGGTTACAATTCAGTTTTTATGACAATGTTAAATGTTTTTATCATTTACGCAGGTTTATGTCAGTTGTCATTAACAGCTTATGTAGGTATCATTTTTGAATGTACGTGGTGACATATCTACTGTATCCTGATTTATAAATACATTCATAACAAGCTATAATGCATTAATAAAGCACTATACATTGCACTTTATAGCAATGCCCGCTATGTATCTCTTTTTAAATGTACTGTAGCTTGTGTTAAGGATATTACAGGCTATTTATAATCATTTATAAGCAGTATTTGTGGGTTTCTTTGCTATTAGTATTATGTATTATATCCATAATGCATAATAAACATGGCTATAAAGTGTCATTTATAAGCATTATAATTTTCACACATAATTATAACACATATAATGCCTTCTGAATGCATTATAACATGTTATGAGCACATTATTTCATTTATAAGTAGTATTTGTAGGATAGATTTAATGATTTACAATATTACATCTCACAGTGGTATCAAGCCCAAAATTTAAAATCCTTAAAAATGCTAAAAATCAAACAGTTGACAAGCACTATTACTCCAAATCATAATACATACTAAATATGGCTATAAAGTGTAATTTATATAAGTTGTAATAATTAAACATAATTGTGACAATGTCTTATGAATACTGGCTATAAATATTAATACAACTCAAGCTTATTAGTCATCTGACAATTCTTTTACATTTTCTTTAGACATTTAACAGTTTTTAGATTTTCTTGTATGAACCTGAAATTAAAATTCTGGACCGTATGTCCAAGAACAGCCGTTAATTCACCACACAGTGCACTATAAAGAGAGTTTTGCCATTTTAAATCACTATAACGTGGTATGGAACATCCAGAACACTCCTGAAATCCCACAATGCACTGCAGTAGGTTAGCGTCCAAACCCTATAGCCTAGAGCCCGTAATGCACTCTGCAGTCTGTAGGGATTAGTGAGTAGGGAACATTTCGGACAAAGTATTCAGCAAAACTGAATAAATAAAGCACTCAAATGAATGTCAAAAAGTTGCTACTTTTAAACGTACGCAAGCATCAAAAAGTACATTTTTTAAAATTTTAAACTGAATCTCATATTTCAATGTGAAACTAAAACTGTTAGATTTTCTTTATATAGCAACTACGCCATTTTGCCTGATTTTGCGATATTCACTATTAGCTATAATTTGACTATTAATTTAGCTACTGCAGTTGATGCTAGTCTAACCCGGCATTAGCAAAGAAAACAGTTAAAGTTAGCAAATTAGTGAAACTTATCTCAGCATGCTTTTACAAATTAGTTAGAGTTCATGCCTTCTACTGAATCAAAGAGGACGCCTCGTTTTTATGCGAGTCTTTGCTTACTCCACATTTTTGACATGTTTTAGTGAGGTAGGACCAGGGGCTCTCATCCTCAAGTTCAACACTGAAGTCTGGTGGATTATCAGTATTCTAACACACACACACACACACACACACACACACAAAGCTTTGTACATTGTACAAGCATGGGAAGGTCATGCTGATGAATTGGCATGATTCTATGCTGATGAACTTTACTAGCGCTAAACTGAGCCCGTTTGATTGACGTATGGCGTGCAGTCACTGGCTGAATGAGGAGAAGAAACCTTTGAGATTTGTAGCGAGAAATTTGAAGGTCTAACTAAAAATGTAAGAATTAAAAAGTACGTTTTCTTCTTTTAACTAAAGAATACAAGTATTCAATTTCAATAACACTTACACAAAGTATAAATATGGCAAAATACTACTTATGTATCATAGCGAAGTACAATTACCCGTGCATTGTTCACCCCTAATCACAGGTGATGGCGATTCAAACAGTTCCGCATCACAGTGCTCTGATTTAAACTCTCTAAGCGTGTAACATTTACATAGCGGCACATCGGAGCGCCAGGATTTCAGTTTGTAAAGGAATTGGCCTGCTTTTGTCTCTCCGTGTGGAACTCGCTCTTTATTTCTGTGTCACGCGAAGCCTTTTGGCTGCACTTCGCTGACTGGCTCAGGCTCAGCCATGTGGCCGTACTGATCCGAGCTCCATTTAGATGACCTTTCGCTGGAATCCCCAGTAGGCTCCAGCAGAGCCAGAGTCGGTGTGTTCGCCTGCATTTTAACCAGCCCTACTGATCCGACGCTCGGCAGCATGAAGACAAAGAGATCAGATCGCTCACAGATACTGCAGATACGAACGCTACGCCATGTTTCTGCTGAGAAGCGAGAGCTTACAATAACACTGACCTTCTGAACATCTGATATAGTGCAATGCAGGACTGGACGGTATGATACACTGATAAGACACTGATATTACGATATATTAACATCATGAATGTTGTCCTGTTGCCGGTGCTTTAATAACTCACTGTAACGCACCATAGAGCATGACTCTATCTATAGATGCTATTTGATATCTTGTACAAGATGTCTGTACATCATTACTAGCAAACAGTGGTGTAAAGATTAATAATTTCTCAATACATTGATTAGAAATCCTCCCAAAGCAACTCCATTCATCTTAAATATAAAGCTAAATATGCTGAATTGGTCAAAAATCAATTTTACATCCAGGGGAAAAAAGATTCAGTGACAATTGATTCAGTGACTCTGTAGTGTGCGAGAGTCTTGGATAACGTACACAATGCAAGAGCCTGACATCAGTAATACAGAAATACGTCCGGGAAATATTAAAGAAATCTTAGAAATATTTTAAATTCACTGTAAATTATTTTACACAACTTGAAATCGCTGAATCGACTCACTGTTTTGTATACCGAATTGAAACAAATCACTCTTAATTGCTTCGCAATCAAATCTAAAACCAACGAATCATGAATGGAACCAATCCGTTATCATTAGTAGTCCTAATTCATTTGCATACTAACTTCTATATAATGAACGATGAATATTCATAACATGTTATAATGCATCCACATCTTTATAAGCATTGAGTAGAAGTTACTGTTATCACCCTGTCGTTGATTATTTTCCTATAACAACAAGTTCTGAAGTGTTTTATTCCTGTATACCACAGCGATTACAATTTATACTTAATTTAAGTAACATATCAGTTTATAGTTAGATGTTGTGGAAAGCGTAACCTCCTCTGTCACAGTTACAAAGTTGCAGCTCTACCTCTGACACTGGAGACTCTTTCACATCTCCACCATGTCAACAATTACACGCTTTTTTAATCCATTTATGTGGAGTGGATGTGTACAAGTCCCTGTGAATGAGCTGTTACTATAGAAACGATAAAGTATTAGAACAAGTGCATTGTATATAACATACACCTGCAGTACTGTCAGAGCTGCTGTTATAGAAAATTAATCAACATCTTCTGATCAATCAGAATCCAGAATTCGACAATGCTGCGCTATAAAAAAAAAAAAAATCATACTCCCTTCAGAGAAAGTGTTACTGGTAACTTTAGCTAGCTTTTTTTTTTCCAGATTTGTAACAATGTCATATAAGAAGATACGAAGTTCATGCTTAAAGGGTAGAGGTGGGATTAGTGTTCATACCTTTTCTTAAGACTATATTTGGATGAAATGACTAAATCTAGCATGTTTACTTCGTTCATTCAAAGTCAATGTTCCGTGATATTGCAAAAAAAACAAAAAAACTGAAGAACATCATGCTGAGTTACTATGTACTGAGGTGTATTACGTAAAACATGCTAACATGTTGTTTTAGCATTATCAACCGAAAGACATAGTAAGACTGTGCTGATGATAAAAGCTTCCTGAGTCCCACATGAGCATGGAGTGATGAAACTGCTGGATGTGATCAAAAAGAACATCAGAGGAAGCCAGTGGCAAGACTCGTGAGCAGCCGAGCCGAGTGTAAGCCACTCCACCCAATGAAAGGGAAAACAAGGAAAATCAATTTAAAGTCACCGCACACTTTTATGAGGCCTCGAGAGCAAATGGCTGTCTGTCAGAGGCTATTACATCCATCGCCACGCCGTCTGCGCCGTAATTTATGGAGATGGAAAAGGCGAAATACTCAGAGCACTTTTTTATGCATGTGAGTACATTAAGTAAAGTCACCATTGCAAAATGATGAGCAAACCTTAAAGCACACACGCACACACACACACACACACACATACACACAAAAAGGCTTGTTTAAGTGGGAGTGAGAAAGCCATTAGCCTTCCCCGAGCTAGACTATTCCATTAAAATTTCACACCTCGGAAAGAGAAATGAAACAATGAAAAAAAAAACTCGCTCTCATTCAGTGCCTCTTTTTTAAATACACACACACACACACACACACACACACACAGCAATACTTTCCATGGCCACTCGACTGGGATATGAAAATAGCTCAGCGTCTCGGGAAATCCGCCATATTGCTTGGATACGAACAATATGGCAGTCACTGTGGCACTGAAACTTGTATTCCACACAAAATAAACCAGATTTTTATATACAAGCATCTCAGAAACAAAATGTGTGATCACAAATGGTGGATTTGTTGAATTTGTTTCGTGTATCATTGATCAGCATGAACGTCCAACGACTCCTCCATTTCTTCATTTCAGTATATTTCCCAGGAGATCTCGTCCCATTATACTGCTGCCTCAAATGCCCTAGGATTTTTTTCGTCCCATTTTGTCCCATTTTTTGATCACTTGTTTATTCATACCCACATAACACAGTACATTTTCAATATAGCCTTTTTTTTTTTTTTTTTTTTTTTTTTTTTTTTAAAAATTGGTTATATAATAAAATTAAATAAAAAAAAAAAATTACAAAAACATTTTTAAATTTTAAAAAAAACATTATGTCCCAGGAGTTAAAGAGCGAGCACACCCAAAACCCGCATCTTTCAAGCGGGAAAATCGAGTCGAGACTGGCCAAAACATTGTAAGATGGAGGGAAGGGGGCGGGGCTCCCAGGGCGTGTTGGTTAATATTGGAGAATTTAAAACACCTACACATCTGTCAGTCATTAAAGATTCATATATCGATTGGCTCATCTGGACGAAAAAAAAGAAGACTTCATCACACATAACACATAACATAAGTGCGTAACATTTTTTTCAAATATTTGCTATTAAATTTCAGCGTGCTTGTGCAAAAAGTGCAAAAATCACAGATTGCCCCTTAATATAAAGATTTCTGTGACTGTATCTCTGTTTTCCAGATTGTTTGAGACATCCCTATCATGTTAGATAATAAGGATGAAATTCAATATAAAACAATTCAGTTTCTAGTTCCTGCTAGCCTCTGTGTGTGTGTGTGTGTGCGTGTATGTGTGTGTGTGTGTGTGTGTGTGTGTGTGAATAAAACTATAGGATACACTGCTGTTGAATCATTTACTGCAGTGGCTGAGACAGAGACTGAAAAGGAGAGAAAGAAAGAGAGAACAAAGAAAATAGCACTAGAGGCTTGGTAATATTCCCCAACCATGTTCCTCAAACAAAAAAAATGATGACACTGAGCTCTTTTGTTGGCTTATGAAAGGGGTTCGGAGGGGCCAGTTTTTAAGGCTTTGGAGTGGAGACGCTGCAACGCTGCCAGGCTCGGGAAGAGAACGGCCCCGTGGCAAAACAGGAGATGTACTTCAGCAGCCAGCAGAAGCACGCTGTGGCTGACACTTCCTTCACATCCACACAGGAAACAGGACGCCAACACCTTTACCGATTTGTTTGGTGATTCACACGTAGGTTTTCACACAATGGAGCTGAATTTCGGCCAAGAACCCGAATAAATTTGATTAAAGCTGGCATTTTTTATGGGCTTTGCGTAACACTCGTTGTCCTCAAAAACACCGTTAAGAATAATAAAAGTTTATATATATATATATGTCTGTATACATATACATATATATATATATAAAATTTACAAAATGCTTACAGAATAGTCACATATTTATCCTGCTTTAAAATGTTTAAAAAAGAGAAATTAATACACAGATCTATCTTCAAATCAGCCATGCATTATTATTATTATTATTATTATTATAATTATTATTATTATTGGACAGACAAAAAGAAATAATGAGCTGAGATTCTGTAACCAATGATGCAATATACTATACAGTTAAATTTGATCAAAACTGTAAATATCAATAACATTCTGTTTACTATAAGGAGTTTTTTAAAGACTATCCTATAGTGTAATCATTGTTCAATACCTATGCAACAATGATGGACATAAAAAAAGATTAAAAAATAAAAAAAAAGAGCTGTAGATGTTGACCTTGTGTGTCTAACTTAAAGTTACAGCTCTGCCTCTGACTGTTACAAAGCACTGACACTGGAGACTCTTTCCATCAGTGCTAAATAAACGATTCTTTCACCTCGCGTGTAAAGCCTGGAGAAGGTCCCGTTACACTTCACGCTCGTTCTCTGGACATTCGAGGTGACCCGATTCGTAAACTAGTTGCAGAATTACGGTTACGTGCGAAACCGTCTGTTCTCCTCCCTTTCATCCCGAAACGCCAGGATGGTTTCTTTCAGAGCTAGTCGAAGTCATGTGACGACTTTCCTATTAGTACAGGAAAACTCTACTACTTCTGAAGAAAACCTCCATGGTTACATAACTTACATAACATAACATTCCACATGTTAAAATGATTATGTAGTTTGAATACTTAAATTTCATTCAGGACCGTTCCTATACTCTTATAACACTAAAAGTTTCCGATGGTGAAAAAGCATTTTTTTCTGCCGAGGTAAAGAGACCGGGACACCAGGGACCAGGAAAATCAGCGTAATAGCCAGTACAGCCTGTGGAGAACGTCCTGGGGCCAGGAACTCTGTAAAATAAAACTCTCCTCATCAGGCTGCGTGTGTATGAGACACCATCGTCAATGATTAAGTGTATAAACTCTAACTTAGTCCCCAGAGTGAGCAGGAGGGAATATATTAGCTCTGCTATTGGCTGGTAATTAAGTAGCTCCAGTGTATACACACGCACTCGCTGCTTTATGTTCCATCTTAATGCTCTGCTTTTAGAATCGTATATTTGAGCAATCAAAGGCATGTTCAGAGTGTAGGAAGAAACCTGTACAGATATCCAGGAGCGCCAATAAGGGCTCATTATCTCGCCGATGAGAGTCGAGGAGTGTTTTCCAAACTCCGGTCACAATCTACAATAAGTTTGCTTTCCGTGAGTCTTTTAAAAGGCTTTTTTCCCCCTGATGTGACACTTCCCGAGCTCTGACTTCCCTCCGATACACATCGCAGCAAACAAAAGGAAGTGTGAGATAAGAGCGCATCAGCCGCCGTGGCAGCTCATTAATTTTCAAAGCAGAATTCGACTGGCAGCGTTCTATCTATCCCGACTCCTGAGAGTGCGACCGCCGCCGAGCCGAGGTGACGGACACTTGATTACGAGGCCGTGCGGTTTGTCAGACTGTAATCACGGGTCTTCCTGAAACCGTCGCAGTGAGCTGCAGGACATTACAACTTCTATTAAGGTGAGTTCTGCGAGACTTTAATGTCACTTCACGCTATGAAATCACAACAATGCTTCACTCAAAAATGTCCAAAAAGACTTTTGTATACATCTAAAAACACCAGTGAAAAATAGATGAACTGCCAGGAACTGTGCGAGATGGAACAGAGCAAAACCACAATGTGTCTGATATTAACATGGAACTTTCACTGGTGTCCAAGGTTTTATTTTCTAATAAAATTCCCAGTTCTTGCGTGGACATGTTGGTCTATTTTCCCTATGGTTAACAATTTCCTATGTTACCCACAATACCTAAACAGAGCGATGCAGCGGTGCTTTAGTCTTTTAGTCTGTCCAGCTCTTTCACCTCCTCATCTGTATACTCTGCTTCCAAAGCTTCAACTTTCCTGGCGTGACCCAGAGCAACTGTGTCATACAGCTGCACTGCATTCTGGACTTTCGAGTCTAGAGTTTGCTCCATTACTTCTGTATTGGATGTCTCTTTAATACGATGCTGGAAAATGGCGAGTGAGAAATTAGCTCTTGCTCGTTTGTATTTATTAAACGCCACTGTAACTGCGCTAGCAATATCAATGTCCACTTATGACATCAGCACGACACACGACCGCTAACTTCTCGCAGGAATTAAAAAAAAAAACAAACAACCACCAACCAACAAATTAGCTGAATCACTAAACCTTTAATGTGTTTCCTTTAAGGCACACAGTTTGCTAAAATAGTGCAATATCCTAAAATGAGTGCTTTATTACACATTTTTTCATAAATGAAGAAAATCTTTGCGAATGTATAAATGAAAAAAATTTTAACTGCAAAGATCAGCAGTTCAATTTTGCGGTAAAACCAAGCACCTGGTGACAATGTTTACTTCAAGCAGCACAGCATTAAATTAATTACACCCATTTTTTAATCACATGAACAAATTGGCTGCCACTAATTGTTTAGTTTAGTACTCTGAAGGCAACAGGTAATCAGTCACACTTCCCTTCTTCTCCACGCCCAGACTTCCCACTTTCTGCACTCAAATGCACTCACACGCATACGACTGAGGAACAGAAGCACGCTTTAGGCTCCTACATCATTTATTACGCAGAAAAAAATCCAAATTTGTGGCTTCTAAATAAAAGAGAGAGAAAGAGAAGAGTATAGTGTGCAAACACCTCAATGCTCCACCTCGGAGTCTGAGAATAGCAGTGCTATTTATTTTCATTTCTTAACGATCCGTAAGGAACCTACAGAAACGGAACATATGTGAGGCGTAGGTGTGACAGAGGGAGGTGAAGAAGAGAAAAATAACACGTATAACATCTGTGACGACTCGAGTACGATCACGCTCGGAGGGGATTTGTCACCTCAGCAGCTCTCGGTCCTTTGTTCTGGCTGATAAAAAAAAAAACTCCCAATCGTGCTGAAGTGACCTCACGAATGCGACTCATTCAGTTTTATTCAAATCCAGGGTGCTTTTGGCAGAAGCTCGGGAACGTGGAGTAAATAAAAGCTCGGTTGTCTGCCAGTTCCTACCTTCTCTAGCTCTAATGTTCACAGGAGCGAGTGACAAAGCCACTTCTCACTTTCTGTGTACGTGCGTGACGTTGAGATTTCAGCAACAAAATGACATTTGAATTCAGATTTTCTCAATTCTATGCAAATTAGACATGATGCTGTAAAGAAGTGACAAATCCAAACGAGTGTCTTGAATGATTCCTTGGACCAGTCGTATGGCACGTGTGGTCCGGCGTTTCTTCAGTTCTCCAATCACGACTTTAGTTCCTACCTGCAGTTTGTTCTGTAAAAATGGAACTGTATTGGTTTCATCCGATCCTCTCAGTAAATGTGTATAGAGATATTAGGAGGAAAATTAAAGCTTGGAAGGAAGTAACATAGATCATTTGTGTCTCTGGTGAGTGTACATAGCTAGTACAGTTAGCTTGCTTTGCTAATCTAATCTGAGGACATAGCTAGTACAAAGCTGAGCTCATGTAAATCCAACGACAATTTTTTTACACTTAGAAGTGCATTATTTAATTTAATATGTTTAACTAGTTAGCATTAGAAGCACTTCACTTATATTTGGGCTAATACCATTTATCATCAGGCTTAGCCAGCTAGGACTGGTAAAAGCGTTGTCATGGTTACAGTGTCGCGTGAGCTGGGTTATTTTTTCATATAAAGTACAAAACTTGCTCTGGCTAGCAAAAAAAGCAACCGTGTTGGAAAGTCGCCAACAATACATAATCAGTGGCTAACAAGATAAGCTAGCTACAAGAGCATTGACATATTGATCGCAGTTACGGCTTCTTTAGCCACAAGACAACTTCTGTGAGCTTTATTTTAAGAGCATGTTAATGCAGCTCTAAAAGAAATGCTGCCTATCTGATGATTTGCCTATTGAAATGCAAGACACATTTTAGGTCTTAGCCCACAGTAGCTCCCAGATCAGGGCCGGAGTGAGCGGGGAGTGATAGCTTCATCTCCTCCTGCTCGTATGAGCGCTAGACGTTAGCAGGGGCAGGAGGACTGAGTCATTTCCCACTCAATAGACTCAGAGCAAATCTTAAGCGCCACGACTTGCCGCTATCTCATGACCTCTCAAGCTTGATGATCCTATCAACTAGCCATTAGCTCTGCAAATTATGCAAACGGTTTATCACCTGTACGTGAAAATCCATTTTGATCAAAATATCCGAAAAGTCTCACTCTGTCTGTGATTTAATGACCCTGTCGCTTTGTATCTGACACGATGCGCTTTCATTATGCAGTCTCAGTGTGTTTGTGTTTCTGCACAAGAAGTAATTGGATGTTGTAAAATAATCGCTTATGAAACGCAGCACAACGGCGGCGTGGATGATTGCAGTGGGCAGCAGTTTGATGTTGATTGTACAGTAATAATTACAATCAAGCTGATATCCTGCTCTGTCGCTCGCTCGCTCGCTCTCTCTCTCTCTCTCTCTCAAGCCCTCATCTTCTCTGACTGCTCTAATGAACTTTGAGCAGTCCAGGAAAAAAAAAAACAAAAACAAGACGTGCCATTATTGTTAGTAGTAGCACGAGAGATGTTCAGACATCCTTGGAGATCTGTTCTGTTGCTTTTCTTTCCTTCTTTACAGTGCCTTGTATAATTCTACAAAATGTAGTCATGAATCTACACAAAATAGACCATAATAGAACACCATCCCCGCTGTGAAGCATGGTGTCGGTAGCATCGCGTTTAACGTTGCTTCCCTGAATAACACTTTCTGCCCAATCCGAAGTGTGAACTCTACAGCTAAGCTAACAGCTTGAGAAGGGAATATTTCCTGATAGAATTCCTTGTGCTTATTAGGCTGCTTGCGGAGAAATACCACAATACTTCTCAAGTGCATTTTGATCGACACGCCGCCTCGACAAAGATGACGGCGAGGAAAAAGATCCGGTGATCCTAGACTTGCGCTTGGGAGTCGAAAGCAAAGCTCTCGGTTCTGCCGCCGCTCCTTAACTGGCACGCTGAATATGCAAAGTGGATGTGTGCGACGCCTCACATGCATCTGTCATGTCTAACAAGGGAATATTCACCACTCCTTTTTATTTGTATCTATTTAGAGCAAGATCGTGCCATCAGAGAATTCATTTATGTGGAAGGCTTTAGTCAGATCACGGCAGGGTGTTTTTTTTTTTTTCAGTGAGTCGTTTAGCCTCCTAGTCGACTGCGAGCAGCTGTGCGTTTCATGGAGCGTTACGATCTCACCAAAACACACAACAACATAATCTGGAGTAGAAGACACAGAGAAGGCAACAATGTACTGTATATCTATGCTCCAAAGCTGAATTTGAAAGAATGATGACATGTAAATAGAGTCATACCATACAGCGCTGTTGAGTTCTGGATTCTGATTGGTCAGAAGGAGCTGATTAATTCACTACAACAGTAGCTCTGATGGTTTATATCACTGTTTCTATAGTAAGAGGCATTTGGACAGCGGATGCTCAACATAAACAGATTTAAAAATGTGTGTAGTTGTTGATGGTGACGGTGAAGTTTTCTTGAAGAAAGGAAACATTTATTTAACATTTATGGAAGGAGTCTCCAGTGTCAATGCTTTTTTTTTTTTTTTAACTTTCTATCTTCAGGACAAAGGAGTTGTACGGTTTCTTGATAACACATAAGATGCATTTTTTTTGTCTTAATAATTTCAAGAGAGCAAAAAAAAAAAAAGGTTGGTGATGTAATGACTGTTTACAGCTGCTATAACATACAGTAAGAACATTAAATGTAACTATAAACGGATAAAATGTACAACGACGTGATGTTTAATAAATAAAACTGTGATCTGTGATTTGCTGTGGTATAAGAGGAATAAAACGCTTTAGGACTTGCTGTAACTGTAGCTCAATGTTTATTTTCTTATAACAGCACAACACAGAGTGTTTTATTTCCTCCTCAGGATTTCTCTCCCTCCCTCCCTCCCTCTCTCTCTCTCTCTCTCTCTCTCTCTCTCCGTGCTCAGGCCTGGTGAAAATCCCGTTATCTGGCGCTCCGCCCCATGCTCGCCAGTTCTAATAATCCCTATCCCGAGGACACGGATCTAAACTCTGCTTTGATCCGAGTTTTATTTCTCACCGAGACGATGCTACAGCGTTTCTGTGAAGGCCGATGCTAGCTTCAACCTGCTCTTAACCTGGTTAAGTGTGACGTTCCTGAAGCCATGAGGCCTTCAAGGAAACTCCAATAACACACGCACACACACACACACACACACACACACATATGTGTCCAGGCGGAACTTTCATAAAGTTCATGAAGTTCTGAAGTTTCTAACTCAGTGAGGAGCGCCAGATGCAGAGCTCACTTCCTTTACAGTAATGCAACAGAATTATACTCTTTCACGTTGTGAGTCAATCACGCCAGCTACGAGGCGGACATTAGCTCTCGCCTTTCAAAGCAGACGGCTGGACCGCTAATCAAAACTTACACAGGAGTTATGAGTGGAGTGAGGGAGCGTGATAATAAGTTGAGGTGGAAGTGGGTTTTAAAGTCTTTTCTTTTCAGAAAAAAGAAGCAAATGGAAAAGTATTGATAATAGGTGTATTAAGCGTCCTGCGTGTTTTTTTTATCGGGATTATAATGGTGGGGCAATTACTGCAATTATGATTTAGTGCTTCTGTCAAGCTTGATAAGGAGAGAGCACTTAAAAACGATTCTGTGTAAAAGGCGTCGTGCATTAATTAAACACGTTTAAACAATTACAGCAAAATGTGATTCAATTTGATTATAAAACAGCTGGAAAATTCATCCACGTGGTTAACTATAATATATTTAAAGGTGCATTAGGTGAGGTTAGTACAATTTTCACAAAGCTCCTCCCCCAGGAACTTTTTTTAAAAACAGTTTTTATAGATAAAGCTTTTTTTTATTACTAGTTTTTCCCCCAAAATTTTTGCATTCTGTTAAAGGTCAAACACTAATGCTAAAACTGAACAAGAATAAAATGTGATTTAATTTACTTCCTGAAAAAAACAGAGATATTTTATCTTTTTTACTGCTCATTCTCTCTTTTGTTTTAGCTGCATCCTGCTAAAGATCAAGCACTAATGACAAAACTAAGCAAGAAAAAAATGTGTTTGAATTTATTATTATTTTAAACAAAATTTCAGAACTGCTCTAAAGCCAAAACAGCCAGATGCACTTTATGCTTTTTCATTTTTACTTACTAATATTATTTTTGAAACAGTAGTTTGCTGCCATGTTAATGACATGGGCACATTTATCACAATATATTCACTACCTGAAAAAAAAAAACAGCAGAGTTTTTATCCTTTTTTTTTTACTGCCCTTTTTGGAGTTTTTTAAAGCTAATTTGGCTGCACCCTGCTAAAGGTCAAGCACTAACGACAAAACCAGACTCAATTAAAATGTGATTTAATTACAAAATTACAGAATTGCTGTAGGGAAAAAACCCAGAGGCATTTGTTCCTCTTTTTTTTTTTTACGATGATTATATGATGGTTTATGATGACATTTTTTTAAAGCTAGTTTGGCTGCACATTCGTTAACATTCTTCTGCTTTTCAAAAACCTGTACATTCACTAAGGTTTTAAAAGTCAGAGGTATTTTATCTTTTTATTGCCCTCTAAAACAAAAAAAGAAAGAAAGAAAGCTAGTTTGGCAGCATCCTGCTAAAGGTCAAGCACAAACAACGTGATCATTTTATCACCCTCTTCTTTTAAAAAACTGATAAATGATTATTTATTCATTTATTTTGTTCGATTAAAGCCAGTTAGGCTGAGTTCTGCTGAAAGTCAAGCACTAATGACAAAACTGAACTCGAATAAAAGGGGATTTATTTTTTTTTACCTTTCTTTTTAGCTGGTTTAATGAAACACACAATATGTTGACTACCTGAAGAGGAAGAAAGACATTTTATCTTTTTATTGCCCTCTTGTTTTTTTAAAATATTATTTTAAATGATTATTTATTTAGTTAGTCGGTTTAAAGCTAGCTTTAATCCTGCTAAAGGTCAAGCACTAATGACAAACCTGAACTATGAAGAGACTCGCTGAGGGGATGTGAGGAGAGGAATGGAGGAAAGAAGAAGAAGAGGAAGAAGAAGAAAAAGAGGAAGAAGAAGAAGGAGGAGGAGGAGGAGGAGTTTTAGACCCAGCAGACCTACACCACACTCACAGTCGTCCTCTGAACTCTAAACAAAATCCTCGTTTATTGGGTCATCCATCTGCTTCCACACACAAAGTTATGATCCTGAACATAATTTAATCCAGACCTCGGTCTTATCCTCTATAACCACACAAGTCCTGTGTGTGTGTGTGTGTGTGTGTGTGTGTCTGTGTGTGTGTCTGTGTGTGTGTGTCTGTGCGTGAGCTCAGAAGACATTACAGAAAGAATTTAGCCCAAGGTGAGAATTATATCTGTTTTTATTCCTTTAAACCACGTGTATGTCCGTTTAACACACACATATTCTCTCTCTCTCACTCACACACACACATTCTCTCTCTCACACACACACACACACACACACACATTCTCTCTCTCTCTCACTCACACACATACACACACATTCTCTCTCTCTCTCTCTCTCTCACACACACATTCTCTCTCTCTCTCTCACACACACATTCTCTCTCTCTCTCACACACACACACACACATTCTCTCTCTCTCTCTCTCTCACACACACACACACATTCTCTCTCTCTCTCTCTCTCACACACACATTCTCTCTCTCTCTCTCTCTCTCTCACACACACACACAATCTCTCTCTCTCTCTCTCTCTCTATCTCACACACACACACTCTCTCTCTCTCTCTCTCACACACACACACTCTATCTCTCTCAC
>CM075012.1:25900857-25920857 GCA_037576675.1 Pangasius sanitwongsei | reverse complement strand
TACTGTTTGGTACTGTGTGGTTTATTTCTGAGAGAGTACCATCACACCATCAGAAGCTTTGCCAAATGTCCAAACTTGCATTGTTGACCAAAATATTGAAACTCAGACGGCTAGTGAACGCAACACAGCGCACATTCAGTGGCTCAGCAGTACTGGAATAACAGCGCTGTACCTTTGAAAAGGGTATTAAACTGTACTGTTCCTTGTCTCTGGAGCGGTATCTTTATCTGTTGGACCTCTAAAATGATTTATGGTACATAACTGGACCTTTACATGTACACTACATACACATTTCTAGTTAAAGGATACACACTAAAGGTAACAAAAGTGTACAAGGAAAAATTCATACCTGCTTTGACCAACATATCGAAACCAGCCAGCTAGTGAACGCACCACAGTGTACATTCAAGGCTTAATAGTAATAGAATAATAAGTAATGATCTGAACACTCTGAAAGAGTACTCGAGAAAAGAGTACCTTTGCTTGTCAGTGAGGTGTTTTTTTTTGGATCTTTAAAATGCATCTTTCACTTGGAAAGGTGGATAAAATTATACATATAAAATGATTTAAGGTGTATAATTGCACCACAATTACCTTCAAGCTTTAAAGATACATTACATGCACATTTCTGGGTAAAAGATACGTACTAAAGGTAGAGAGGGTATACGCTTGAGAGTGAGGGACAAGGAATGGTATGGTTCAGTATGTTTATTTCTGGGACTGCACCATCACATCATCACATTATCACACCATCAGTAGGCTGACCAAAATATCGAAACACAGCCAGATGGTGAATACCTTCAACGGCTCAGCCTGTGTTAGAATAACTGTGTCGCTTCCATGTCGCTGGTGTGGTACCCTTATGTCTCATACCTTTAATATGTATCTTTCACCTAGAAACGTGGAAGAAGATTTAAGGTACATAATTGGACCATAATTACCTTTTCATAATTCCCTAAATATGCTAGATATGCTACATGCACCTTTCTAGGTAAAAAATATGCACTAAAGGTATAACAGGTGTACAAAAAACCTTCAGTACCTTTATTTCTGAGAGTGCACCATCACATCATCACACCATCACCCTATTAGAAAGCATGTTTCTAAATGTCCAACCATGCTCATCCAAAGAGAAGAACAAAATATCAAACCCTGGCAAGCTATGAAGCTGTAAAGACATTACAGTGTGCGTTCAATGGCTCAAGTGTACTGGAAGGATTGTGAGAAAGAAGTCAAGAGTAAATGAAAAAAAAAAACCAGCTCAACACTTGGACTCCGATAAACTGATAAAGACATGAGACAATCAGCTTAACGCAGCTGCTCCGTATTCAATGAGCAACCCCAGGTTGAGGGACTCACCGTGTCCGCTCCTGAGAGACGCTGAAGAGCGGTAGATGGAGACGGGAGCCGAATGGAGGACATGTGAGTCCCGCTCCGAGTACGCGTGCGAGGTGGACGCCACAGGACGCCCGGCGGGTGCCACGGAGTTCCCGGTGTACCTGGCGGACGAGGACGAGCTCCACACCGAACCAGCGATACATCCCAAGGTCAGAGACCACATCCATACCCGGGAGGTGGAGACAGAGACGGAGACGGAGCCGAAGCCGCCCGCGGGCCGCCGCTCCGCTCTGCTAGGACGCATGACGCACGTCCGAGTCGCAACGCAGACAGTGGGGACGGACAGGGGGGCTCTCTCATGATGGAGAAAGCCCCATGGCTAGGACGCACCACCACCAACACCACCACTACCACTACCGCCGCCGGTGCTCTCCCAGCCTTCACTGCGCGCGTGCGTGTGGAATTTACACGGAGGACGCAGGAACGGACGTGCACGTGCGCCGTCAATTAAGCGGCGTATAATTTCCGGGGCTCATGACCCATGAATTTGACTCACTCACAAGAAAATGAGAAGAAAATGTGGCCTGCGTTCCAGAAGAAGAGAGATAAAAAAAAAAAGAATTGAAAAAACTTTCACACGAAGCAAGCAAACTCCGTTTCCAAAAAAACGCCCTCGTCCTTAAAAAAAGAAAGAAAGAAAGAAAGAAAAAACCTGCGGATACAATCTAGGTTCACTCCTCACGCGCATAAACTCATACACTCACACACACACTTTCTCTTTTTCTGCCTTCCTTTCTCTCTCTATCTGTCTCTCCCTGGGCGCGCGCTGCTGCTGCGCTGTTGGTTTTAGTCGGAGCCTTGACGCACTTCCAACCAGCAGCTCGGCAATGAGCGCGCGAGCATGTGTGTGTGTGTGCGAGTGTGAGAGAGAGAGAGGCCGAAAAGCAAGAAAGGATGGGAGGGAGGGAGAGAGAGAGAGAGATGGAGAGAAGGAGGGAGGGAGTGTGTGTGTTCAGAGTACAGGTGAAAGAAACAAAGCACATCAGCATGAGGAAAAAAAGAGAAAAAGGTGTGTGTGTGTGTGTGTGTGTGTACATGGACAGAGTGGGGAAAAAAACAACAAGCCATTCAATGCAAATTTCCAGCCAACACTGAACAAATGCGGCAAAAACATTGCAGAGCAAGTTGAGCACTACTCAGGGGGAAAACGGGATAGAAATGAGAGACAGAGAGAGAGAGAGAGAGAGAGGACAGAGACAGAGAGTCTGAGATAGAGATAGAGAGAGAGAGACCAAAAAGCAAGAAGAGAGAGACAGAAATAGACAGAAAGATTGAGAGAGAGAGAGAGAGAGAGAGAGGGAAAATGCAGAGTACAAAACACTATCTCGTAACATTAGTAATTAATTCATTATTAATGAATTAATTATTAATAACAATGATTTAAATTAAGAGTAAGAGAAAAAGAGAGAGAGACAGACATGGACGAGAGGGATGCACAGCTCATACACAGCTCACACACAGCTCATACAGAGCTCACACACAGCTCACACACAGCTCATACACAGCTCACACAGCTCACATACAGCTCATACAGAGCTCATACACAGCTCATACACAGCTCACACACAGCTCATACAGAGCTCACACAGAGCTCATACACAGCTCATACACAGCTCATACACAGCTGATACAGAGCTCACACACAGCTCACACACAGCTCACACACAGCTGATACAGAGCTCATACACAGCTCACACACAGCTCACACACAGCTCACACACAGCTCATAGACAGTTCATATACAGCTCATATAGAGATCAGTGTGTAACATATCCAATACCACAAACTCAACACCACCATCTCCTAATCTCTGTGTGAAGAGTTCAGTTTCTTCTTCTTCTTCTTCTTCTTCTTCTTCTTCTGTGGTAAATCCATGGACTTGGCAACCTTGTAGGATTGGACCTGATCATATTCAGCTGTGTTAGTATTCCAAATTCAGAGCCGCATCCTCGGGAATAATGATCGCTTTGGTAGGTAACCCGACTAAAAATGAGAAACGTTGAAATTCTTAACCAGCGTTTCATTCAGAGTGAATCAATAGCAGCATGCGTTCTCAGTGATATTACCGTGGAGAAAAGCTCTCCCAACATGCCGCTCCTTTGTGCACGGGTTACAGAGAATGACTTATAATAATGTATGAAATTCCTTTTTTTTTTTTTTTTGTTGAGCGTAATCACGCATATTCTTTTTCACAGATGGAGTCAGAGAAAAGCCAGAGACAGGCAGAAAATAAATCTGTCGGAAAGATGCTCATTTATCAAGAGGCTGGTTTAGAGGTTTCATTAAAGTGCAGGCTCATCCTCTCAATGGAGGACGCTTAGCCTCAGGCAGCCTGACGTCTAACACACACACACACACACACACACACGTAGTACACAGGCTTAAATCCACATTCACTTTAGTAAAAAGAATGCAAAAAACACTATGTCATGACGTCATAACTCCGACCTCATTGCCAGCTGTGCTGCACATCTGCCACCCCATGATGTGCAGTCATGCTTTGGAGCCACCTGCAGGACACACACGTTAGCTCCGAGGTGAACGTTTTTTTTCGTTTTTTTTTTTTTTTTAAATGGTGTGTAAGGGCTCAGTGTGAGCTGCTTCTGTGACGCAGATCAGTGAAAACACACACACACACACACATACACACACACACACAGCCTCCATACCACTGTGTTTCAAATCCACCCTCTGAGTGTGTCGTGTTGAGGAAGCAAAGATGGTGTGGAATACTGATGCACAGCTGTCCTGCTCAATCCATGGATCATACGTTCGGAACTCGGAAAAGCAAGTTAGTTCCTGTTCTCCCTTATGTTATAGCAGCTATAAACTGTCGTTCTCTCACCAGCCTCTCTGTTTTTCTCTCTCATGAAGTTAAAAAGACAAAAAAAACCCCAGCTTGTCATGTTGCCGAGAAATCGCAAAGCGAAACTCCTCTGTCCTGAAGATGTCAGAAAACTTAAAGTTACATCTTTACCTCTGACACTGGAGACTCCTTCCATACATGTTAAATAAATGTCTCCTTACAGAAAATGTCACCATATCGACTATTACACGTGTTTTTTAATCTGTTCATGTGGAGCGTCTGCAGTACAAGTCCCTGTGAAAGGGCTGTTACTATAGAAACGATAACGTATCAGAGCAAACTGTTAGAGCCGCTGTTATAAAACGAAGCTACATCTCCTGACCAATCAGAATCCAGAATTCAACAGCACTGTGTTTTAAAGCAAAAGTACGACATATTAACGTATAAAATATAAAATTATATAAAAAGTAAGAGTTCAGTTTCAGTTATGAAAATGATGTACCATGTGCCATAATAGCAGAATTTTATTGCATAAAAGAGAATTTTATTCTTTATTAGACAAAAAAAAAAAAAAACTAAATAGAAATAAAATATTTAAAGCAGTTTAAAGCTTGGCTTTACAGTTATTATGAGATGATTTTCTTTACTTCAAACACTCATTTAATTGGACAATAAGTTCCTAACAGCAGTAAAAGTAAGAACTTTAACCATGCAAATATTAATGATATTCTAAGCAAAAAAGGTGAAAAAAGCCAAAGAAATCACGGCTCGCTTATATTCCAGCTGAAGCACAGTATATAATCATCTGCGGCCGAGCGGTTAGTCAGAAACACCTTCATGTGAATTAGTGATCGGTACAGTCGAGCGTTTTAAGTAACCTGGTATTTAAAGTGCATTAGCTGACTGCTTTTCTTTCAGTTCTGCATTCAGACGTGAGATTGAGGGCCGTGTGCCACCCAGCGCTGCTCAAATCACCTCTTAGCTGTATTTTTGGCTCATTCTGACTGTCATTTTGTGACATTTTTTTCACATTATAGAGGAAAAAAAAACCTTGAGGTTCACTGACCTAGACTAACTTTTACTTTGTATGTGTGTGTAACATGATGTTTGGTAACTGAAGGCTCAACTCCAGACTCCTGTAAATCACCCAAAAGCTATGAGAGGTGGGATTTGATTCTGTATGTTCATGTATTTCCTTTTGAAACAGGAAGTCAAGGTGTCTGAGATACACCACAAATGTTTAAAATGAGCACAAGGATGGCCGACCTGAGCGTGCAGAGCAGTATCAGTAAGAGTGGTACATAAAAAACGAGCGTGAATTGCACCATGACACATGAGTAATGTGTGGACCCTGATGAGCACGCTCAGTGCTCGCAGAAGTGAACTGCTCTCTCATATATGGCAGTTTCTCTGTTTCTCACTCACTTCACGGCTCCACACTTGCGGATACATTTGAGTATTAGAGATACTGTTTAAATGCGTACAGATGTTTTATCAGGTTACGTGTATTACAGGAAAATGCCGTAATTTCTCCTCGTGATATTTTCACACAGTACAATTTGCAGCCTGCTTTGCTTTTTGATCATTAATTGTGAAATATATCCAGATCAAATCGTCTGTTTATTAGCAGTACAACGTGCACAAGGATTACGTCACATAACTGATTGAGATTGAGTAAATGAGCAAACCAAAGTGCCTTCAGTCATGTGATTTTTGTTGTTGTTGTGGTCGCCGTATTGGGGACTGAATTTCTGACTTCACTGCCAAACACTCACGGATGGTTAAAATAACTCACTTTACTTTGGAATAAAATATATAACACTCATAATGCAATTGCTGATAAAATTGACTTTGATCATTATACACTTTCACTCGAACTGCTGATTCCATGTAAAATGGCAGAAAACATAACAAACTTGTGTTTTCCTGATATACTGTATATACCCACCTCATACATAAACCTGATTTTGTTTATGTGGGGTGGGACAAATGTGTTCTAGAGAGAATTTGATTGGACGCAAATTGGATGACTACAAGATCAGTCATTAAAAATCCCGAAAGCTATAGAATTAAATATGAACGTTACAGCTACCAAACACATTTTTGTCGTTGTTTTTAATATATACAGACTTATTTGTTTCTATGGTGCTAAGATACTCGTACAAAAAAGCTCTAAAAGACAAATATGATTTTGTGTGAAATTTAAAAGCCATACATGCAGGAAAAAAAAGTGGATACACACACACACACACACCGCGTACACACACTCCTCATTTGCTCACAGTCATTAGGCCTTCATGCAGTGAGCTGACAAACACTCCAGCACATCCACACACTCGAAACACGTCACTGCCTGCTCTCAGCACCACACACACACACACACACACAGAAAGAGAGAGAAGTCCCCAGGGCTGAGAGTGCATCATTCAGATTGCTTCTTTGTGCCATCACAGGAGACCTTATTTAAATCGCTGACTCTAATGGCTACTTGGTATTCCCACACACGCACTAACTTCAGCTGGACGGCCTTTCGGTGTCGGCGATAGCCTTGGGGCTCAGTCCTCATCGCACTCACAAAGTATTCAGTATGACCTGGAGGAAAGGCTACGTCCTCCACAGGTCCACGTCTCATATTACAACACAGCAAATTAGCAACAGAACCTGAAATCCACTTCAGCTTCCACTGGAATTTCACATTTTGTAAGTAGGCCATTTTGAAATAATCCTAAATGATCTTGCATCCGTGTTGCATCACCACCAGAATTAGCCAACAGGCATGGCTCATAGGTTAGCTTTAATATCTACCTTATTACTGCTTATTTAAAAATCATCATTTAATAGTAATATTCTTATAATTATCTTCATTCTAAATTATTCTTAATATATTAAATGAGAGGTGGCAGCCAGCATGTGACCTCAATGGCCATATCATAGCTATTAAATCTTTTCTTTCCCTTCATTGAATGTTTATTTGTTTGTTTATTTATTTATTTATTTATTTACAATGCTAAAAAGCTAAGGCAACTGACAGCAAAGTAAAATGAAAATAATAATTAAAAAAAATAAAAATCATTAAAAAATGTAAGACTAACTAAAACATGCATTATTGAAAACATTTTAATAAAGCAATATATAAATAAAACATTTTATCTAATCTAAAAAAATTTGCAGTATTGTTATTATATGATGTTATATTATTATTATTATTATTATTATTATTATTATTAGCTGGAAAGCCCGTGCCTGCTGACAGAGTAATAAAATAGAAGTAAATCTAAGCACCAATCATAAAATCAAAACTCAAAACCAAATCATAAAATCCATTAACATTTAATAAAAAAAATAAAATGTGATCACATGTAAATAAACAAGAAATAAACCATGATAGACTTTTATGTGGCTCATATTCCTGAGGAAATCGTTCGTGAATATATGAGGAATATTTCCAGATTTCATTAGCTTCATTATCTTTAATATATTTGACTTTCAAATTTCAAAGAGTCTCAGGCTCCTTTTGTTGTAAAACCTGTCAAAAACGATCCAGCAGGTTAAAAACAAAATGAACTATAAATACCAAAAACACCACAGAACCAAGTGTGTGTAACACGTTTAAAACGTGAAATAGCAATAACGACACTACAACGATCTTAATTTAGCGCTACTTCGCTTTCGGCTTCAGCTAAAATGACTTCGAAGTACAGAAATCGTAATCAATCACGAGTGCCGTCGCAATTTCACTTCACGAACAGACACAAGCAGAAACAAGCAATTTCGAATAAACAACAACAACAACAAAGAAAGAAAGGAGGATGATTTGATGGAACGTACTAAAAACAGACCAGAGCTTCTCATCAAGAGCTATTTTTTGGGATTTTTTTGGGGGGAATGTGTACGGACAGAGGATAATGTGGCAGTGTGCCATTCAAATTACAATCAACGCCCAGCGTCTTGCATGGATGGTGTGTAATCAACACTTCATGAGCTGTTAATGAGGATTTGTTACACTGCAGATCTGTTACACACTAATAGCACTTCAGTGTCCTGATGTAGAAGAAATAATCATTCTGCACTGCACAATCGTTTCTGTAGTTCTAAAATAAAACACAATTTAAATTAATACTTTCATTTGTTTCTTTTAAGAAATATACAGATTCCTGACACCTGCATTATTACCAATAGCACTTCAGTAAGCTTTTGGAGGTGATAAGTAAGGAATAAAACATACCGTGTCGTGCTGTTATAGGAAAATAATCAACACACCCAGATGTTATTTTCTTAGAACAGCTCATCCTGGAGTGTTTTATTCATCTTACACCACAGTGATTTGCCAATGATTACAATTTTTAAAATTCGTTAACATACAACATTTTGCACTTTTTATCCATTTATAGTTATGTTTATATATAGCAGCTATAAACAATCGTTCCTTCACCAGACTCTTTTGTCGCTCTCTTGAAGTAAAAAAAAACCCCCACAGATTTTCATGTTACCGAGAAACCCATGACTGTTACAAAGTGCTGACACTGGAGACTCCTTCCATGCTCCAAATGCTTTACTTGCCTTCTGTGCTAACACCTCGGGGACGAGTCGCCATGGGCGATGCTAATATAGTCCAATGGGATTTAAAATAGTCCAATTGTGACTTTTTACCTTGCAAATGCAAATTATTGTTACGAAGCTGTGACTTCTTTTCGAGTTGTGACTTTTTGTAATACTTTTTCTAGAGTTGGAAAGCTGCGAGATAAATCCACTTAATATTTTATCATATGTGGCAGAAACAAGCTACCGTTTATTTTTTTCTTACGATCGTACATGCTGCTGTTGTTCTTGGTGTCACAAAATGGGTAAAATATGGTAACAGAACCCAAGGAGATGCAGATGCTAACATTTGATCTTATCTCCTGTATTTTTTTTTTCATTTAAAGAGAGGGAGGTCTTAGCCGTGCTACCCCATTTACACAAAACGGCAACGAATGTAGGTGAATTCATCTAATGTTTGTCACTTTTTACTTTTTTCAAGGCTGTAAACATATTGTGAAATAATGCACAAAACAGTGATTCTGTTGTAGTTGCTGATATATCTTGTTAATAATGGTATTGTTGCCTGAGAATTGCACCATTCATGGCTAGTCACGGGTTACGAAATCAAGAAGATGATGAGGTCAACCCTGAGCTGAGCTATGTGCCTGGACTGCTCTCAGTCTCCTGTATCATGGCACTTTGGATATAAATGTCTGTCAAATAAATAAATTAATTAATCATTCACCACTGTTTTTTTTAAACCATTTCCCCCATTTTCATGTTGTATTAACACACACACACAACTCATTTCCACCCCCCCCCCCCCCAATATCTCACTCACATGTAAAAACATCAAACTAGTTGGACAGAAATGAGTGCATAAAAACGTGAATCGCTCAGCGCCTGCTGTAACGCCACACGCCTTCTTTAAAATGCGTCCTGAGGCACTCGGGAAAGTGCTGCTAGGTTAAAAGCAGGTGTTCTGACAATTTGGCTCAAACGCAGCGGATGGAAATTTATGAAACGTGAGCAGTGTGTGTCGGAAATGCGAGCTTTAAACAAGTCACATGGGACTGAAAATGATGGTGCCGGTGAACTCTGCTCACTCGTCACTTACATCAGTCTTTTTAAAACATGTTTACATGGAGAGATTTTATTACACCACACCACGATCTGCATTCCTACAACTCGCACCATCAATCCAACAGAAATTAGGATGGAAAGCATGTGCTGAATTGCTAAATGCAAATGGAAGATGGAGATTTGCCGCTCTTCCTTATATAAAGTGAGATTTAAAGCCGATTTTGTCCCGTTTGACCCTGCATACTCAGCACATCTGTCTGTGTTTCATTTCAGTCCTCGTTTCACAATTTCCTTATATGGTCTTCGTTTCCTGTTCTCACATACACTATTGCTTCACTGAGTTGTTTCTTTTTGCACGTTTCCCACAATTCCTGCATCTTTTCTAGCCCATCCCTTTCTCACACTAGTGTCGTGCTTCATTCGCAAAAATATTTTCTGGTTTTGACTTTGCTGCGTCTAGATGCACTTTTGCATATGGATTTAAATATGTATATGATTTTTGACAGGTATCCGTTTGCTTTTCCATTAATATGGACATGATTTTCCATGTTACTTTCTGTATACACACATTCAAAAAGACTACAGTAGAGTGCAAAAGTTAGTGCCCCCATGGTTTCCGCATTAAACACTATACATATAGTTTACAAAAAAGTCTTTAAGAAGTGAGTTAAGAGGTGAGTTATGCTTCACACTGCAAGAAATTCTCCCTTGTTTAAGTAATTTTCACACCAATTAGCACATAGTTAGCATGTAAATAAAGAGGACTGTGGGCTTCATGCGTTGTAGCAAGCAGCTCTCAGGAACGTGACAAGTTTCATTTTTGCTTTATTAACCTACCTTAAAAATTCCCAAATTATTTCTAAGTCCCAGAGGTGGACAAATTGGTAGACTGGGCACCTTGAACGAGAAGATTTTGTGTTTTCTATAAGTTTGTTTTTTTAGTTATGGTACATGGATGACAGATGAGTCAGAAACATGCAGTGAATTCCAGCACAAAGACGTCTTATAACTCTCTGCTTGCTACACCTTGTGGATAAACATATCAAGAGGAAATAAAGACACTAGCCAGACTCGAGTATTTTATTTACGTGTGAATCCAGGACAGAACACTGCATCTCACAGCCCAAATGTTCACCAACGACTTTCTGACTTTTTGCTGAGGTTGCAAACACACTGTGCTACATTAGAAACTTGTTGGAATTGGATAATAAGCATATACAGTATTTAGTCATTACTCTTATTACTTATTATTTATTACTCTTACTCCTATTCACTTAACCAGCTAGTTTTTTGTCAGTTTTGTTACATTGGACTGGACAACACCCCGGAGCTTTTAGTTGGATTTGGAAACCATGTTCTGTCATTCGTATGATAAAATCTCATGATGTTATTAAGCAGAAAATACATTTTGTAGATATAGTGTAAACTACATTGTTTCACCTAATCGAGGGGGCACAAACTTTTGCTTTCAGCATGTAAGTAACGTGGAAAATCTTCTGAAGGTTATTGTGCATATCTGTATTCATGCAGCGCTGTCAGTCTTAAGTTATTGGAAAGTGTATTGTATGTATTGGCATCCTTCCTGTATGTCATGAATGTTACAACAGACACAATGTCTGATAACAATCGTGTGATGTAATAACAACCAGACTAATACCAAGCACTGAGGGGAGTAAATACGATGGCTCAGGAGGAACTGTACATGCCTGATGCACAGAACAATGTTACAGAATTAAATATGAACAACAATAAGAACTAAACCAATTTCATTAGGAGGAAGTTGATAAAAGCGTCTGCATCCCTGCAGCCGAGCGCTTCGGATTCCGCAAATGACGCAAAATAGTGACGTAAATACAAACCCTAACGCAGGATCAAAAGGAACGAAACACATTATGAACGTATTATGAGTTTAACAGGAGGTGCATTAGATTTCATGGAGACTTCCTGAAGCCGCTGCGTTTGCAACAACTTGCTAACAAGCCGCAAAACTGTGACGCTACAATTGTAAGAGGTTTCAGTTAGCGAGGCTACGCTCTGTAAAGGTCAATACACATGTGAGAAAGTAAAACATATATACCTGTCTATCGTGCAGCTTTTCAAAAACTTTATTATGCACGTGTGCGACAAACTCCAAAACGACGTGATGTTCTTGCTAGGACGGGAAAATGAGCTTGACCTGAAGTGAAGTAGGAAATGCAAAAATTTGTAAATGAACCTAATATGCTGTTATCGCGCTCCCGTTGCGGAGACAGACTCGTACACAGGTTTGACATCCACAAATTTTTTTGCGTCCTTTCTATTCTGACAACACAGAGAGGAATCGCAGTGGGCCACAAGTTTGGAGTCTGATACGATTATCAGCTGCCCACATGCTAAGACGTGCCACGAAACCTCATTTCCATTCTGTTTGTGAGCTCCCTTTGGCTTCTGCTCAGCTCCTAATTGACATGCTAAATGATCATTATTAATTTGGGTCTAATTAGAGGTTTAATACATTGATTTTGACTGAAAAAAAAAAATCGTAATAACGGATGACATCTGCGTGCCTCATTTAAGATGAAGTTGGACCTAAAAAAATATGTTTTTATTTTCCGTGACTAAAAAGCTGTTATGATTTAGGCTGCCAAGTTTTATATCCGATTATGAATATTAATTGTGTTTATTTGGAGAAAATGTTTTTTGAATATTGACATGACTAATTAAATTAAGTTGAGCTAGAAGTATCATAGTGCTGCTAAAACTTTACTTGAGGACTTCAGCCCTTTTCCAGGCCTGCTGTTTCGGATCTCAGACTGTGCCAGTGCCACCTCAGATGGCGTATATAATATATTTTCGGTGTTTCACAGAGCAGCGAGGTGCCTGCTGTGTAGTCATGCGAATGCTGAACATTTCTGTTGTTGATGGATTGTTCTTGTTCTTGTTTATTTCACCTTCAAGGAGCTTTTACCTACAAGCCTGTTTCCTTCCTAAAATGTCCTACTGTAACACCAGCTCATGTCATGATGCCTCCACTCCAGCAGAGGGTCCCCTGCTCAGAGTACTAACACACACAAACACACACACACACACTCTCTTGTGCTTGGCCCTTGCTGAGTTTTGGACGTCTCCGTTGGATTTACGTCAACTGCGTCATCTGTGCATTGAGTCTCAGTTGTTACACCTACATAAGCATAGGACTTTATAACACACTCATACACGCTGAATAACAAGGGTGGATGTATATATGGGGCATTTTACTGGAAGTAAAAGCTCCAGTGTGCTGCCCAGTTCTGTGTTTTGGTCGACTGGAACCATGGGCTAATAAGAGGTAGCTAACAAACTATAATAATGTGTACTGAGCTAGTTAAGTTGAGGAGTATATGATCTTGTAGCACATCATGTTTGATATGATCACATCACATGCGAAAATATGATATTATTCGAACCTGGTTAGTGTCTTTACCTTTAGCACTTTAGTTTGCTCGTTTTCCTGATTCTGAAACGGTCCTCTGTCAACTGTGCACGCTAATTAATCAGATTAGTAAAAAAAAATCATTCTAGTATGAACCAGATCACACCTCGGATGGCGGCGGGATTCTGAACGAGTATCGTGCTCTGTAGTTACAGCATCGAGATGCACCACCAATTTACACCACTGTGAAATGTATTAAATTTAAAAATAGCTACTTGCAATATGAAAACTTTTGTGAACAACGAGAAGAACATAAGATGTTAATAAGATGCATTACTCTACAAGTCAGAGCCGAAACGTGATGTGTGAACGAAAATAAACAAGACCATTTTTGGTTTTAATTACTGAGAGAGAGAAAATGTCAAAATTGATGTCACTGGATATATGAACGAAGTAGCAACATATTAGCCATAAGGAAAAATGAAACAAAAAAAAATCCAATTACGCTTTATCCTGAGCAACATCTAAGATAACGACAGCGGTGCAGCAGGACAAGGTGTAAAAATGAAAGCTGACAGCGCACGTTAGAATAACATTTAATTTCGCAAATTGAAAATGAACGGGTGGCATCGCTTCTGAACGTGCCTCAGTCGCTCGCTGAGTTAATCAGGCGGGGAGGCGAGTGTGCGAGGGGATGCCGAGACACCCAGATATATCCTGTTACCTCTCAATGGGTCAATAAACACAAGCAGAGGAGTGTGATCTCATGAAAACGAGAATGTGATGGGAGGTGCTCACAGAAAAGGAGAACGCTCATGTATTAAGCGAGGAATGAGCATACACACACACATTCATATACCCACATACTGTTGTTCAAAGAAAAGAAAAAGAAAAAAAAAGCCTATCTGCATCTCCATAGCTCATTGATTTTGATTGCATCGTTGCTCAGAGCTGACAATAGCGAGCTGATTTATTTCATAAATAGATCGTGCTGGGTTTGCAAGCGCTGCGCTGAACTGCTATTAGCAGCCAACGGCGAGCGAAAATCTCAGCGGGTAATAAGAAGATGAACGATTCTGAAGACATCGATACATCCCTCACACGAATATGCGAGCGTGTTAGGATGAGCACTGCCGTTCATGCGTTATTTGATTTGTGAAATGAAATGATCTCTTCTTATTTAATGCAATACTTCACCTCATTTCACACACAATACAAGGCTGCGACTCGAGAGCTCCTTGATTATACGAGCCTGCTTGCGAACGCTATTAGTCCTTTTTCCCCCTTGTTTAATCATGCTTTCCTTGTTTAACATGTTTTTATGTGTACATATTTATGGAAAATGTAAAATTTGGGTTTGACTGCGAGCCAAGGCACAGGATCAAACTGCAAACTGTAGTCCATAAGCAACGTCCAAATCTTGAGAGGTTTGAGAGTGCTGGAGCTAATCCGCCGTGGCTAATCGGCTAACACTACACCCTGCAAAAGACGCTTATGCAAAATATATTCAGAGCTGCTACTGGTATGAAAAATTAGCCTATATTAGTGTGCAGGATTGTTTATTTACACAATCTCAGCAATATTAATTAAATACTTTAAAAACACCTCCTTCACCTCTAATTGGATCTTGGACTTCCTAACTTCTGACTGAGTCCCTCAGGGGTGTGTGCTCAGGCCACTGCTGTTCACGATGCTAATTCTCGACTGAATCGCACATGATGGCATTACACAGCCGCATACGTGACGAGTCAGCAAACAGAGAGGAAGTAGTGCAGCTTGCTGACTGTATAACCAACAGTCTGTCCCTTACTACGGAATAAACCACTGTAGCTTTAAAAAGAAAGATTTACGCATTTGCAAGATGCTTGGAAGAAGCTAGCGTGGTAGCAATAAGCTTCCTTTACTTAGCGATATTAGCCATCTATCACCAAAGTAAACGAGGAAACTTGCTCTTATTTACAGGAAGACCGTGATCACTTTTATAGTGAATGATGAACAATTCTGTGAATCGCCTGAATGAGGCCACTGAAGTCTATAGCGTGCTTTCACACCTATCCGTCTGAATCAGAATGAAAGTGACACTTTTGTTTCGTTAGCTATTTGGTTTGGTTTGATTTCACACTGCGAATAATTAAATGAAAAGGCAAACAAAAACATTTGTTAATGGGCGAGAAGGGAAAAGCCGCACTCATTCATTCATTGGTTAGAAATATGGCGAGAAATGGTAATCGCCCGAGCATAGGGAAGACGGAGCCAACACTAAATCAATGATCCGGTAATTATATAAACCGCTAGTTGAAAACATTCTGTGTGTCACACGTAGAGATTACGCTCTCTTTTTGTTTGTTGATCCAAATCTACAAGAACATTTCGCATTTCGCAGTTCTGCAGTTCTACAGCTCTGTCCTTTGGCTCAGATTAGCGGCTCACATCTACGAACCCAAAACACACGGTGTGTTTGATTCACTTCCTGCACTCGAGTCGAATCACTTTCTCTTTAGCGAGATTTCACGTGGACGTGGACGCTCTCAGACCCGAGTGTGATTGCTGTGTTCTTACCTCCATAAAGAACCAGGGTTTGATTCAAACTGACTAAACACTGCATATCAGAAAGCAGATGAAATAAACTAAAGAAAGAGTGGATAGAGCTAGGTTTGGATTTCAGGCACTGAGCTTCTTGGTATTTTGGATCCAGGCAATAACAGAAAAATGTTTCTCAGAAAATAATAATAATAAAAGAAGAAGTCCAGTCTGGGTTTTTCAGCACTCGAGAAATACTAATCCCGTATCCTCCGTAATACCGCTTCTATCATCACTCACTTCTTTCCTATTTACTCGTTTTTTCCCCTTTGGTTCTCTGTAATCATCGTTTTTGACCAGTTTGTGAACTGTCTTTGGATTTATTATTTTTTTTTTAATGAAAAGCATGTATTCATCCTTGCGCTTGTGACAGGAGCAAACATTTAAATGAGACCAAACAATAACGCTAAATGACGGCAATACTTTAACCTGATAAGACTAATTGAAATCCGGAATAAACAATAGTGGACTAAATATCTGTATCCGAACTTTCGGCTAGCAAATTATCTCGTAAAGAGAGAAATCTCAGAATCATTATCTTCGTTCAAGACGTTTCCACGTATCGCACGTCACAGGTACTTCGACGCACATTTATCACTAAGCCATTACGGACATGACAAAGTGCCTTAATCATGTTTTCTGCATCTCTTTTATGGCCATGTCACCGAGTGAAATACGAGCGTTAGAAAGCGGAGGACGCAAATTCATCAGCATCCTGTGCAGTGTTCAGGACTGATTATATCATTACAACCCGGGATACATTTTTTAGATGTTTTTATAAACTTTTTTAAAGGCTTGTAAAAGTTTTTTTTTAAATACATTTCTAGGCTTTTAAGATAACTACCAAAAACCATGCTTTTGTATTTACGTAATTATTTAATTTATTTTTATTTATTAGTTTAGTTTGTAGTTGTATTTTTTTTTTAATGTATTACTTTCTTATTTGTAGGCTTCTAATATGGCAATTTAGTGTCATACATGCCATATCTGTAATTTATTTTATTTTATTTTATTTTATTTTATTTTATTTTATTTTTACTTGTACATTTGTTATCACTTCCTTATTTCTAGGTTTTTAAAATGGCAATTGAAAAATGCAGTCATACATGCCGTATTTATTTATTTATTTGTTTGTTTGTTTTGTTTTGTTTTTCCCCAGGAAATCATTTATTTTGTTTTATTTTATTTTAGTTTGCATTTGTTTTCTGTTTGTTTTTTTTCATTCATTACAGACTTATTTCTTTAAAGATGGCTTTAAAGATGGCCTTTGAAAAATGCCATTATTCATGATTTTTTATTTATTTTATTATTTATTTTCCCCCAGAAGGTCATTGATTTTATTTTATTTTAGTTGCTTTTTATTTGTTTGTTTTTTTTTATTTCACCCAGGAATTCATAGGCTAATCAGACATGCCTTCAAACTCAAACACGATGATTCGGATAGCTACTCCTCCATCTTTTTGGCGGGTCGTCTGAGCGTGTTGGACAGGATCCAGCAGAGTGAGGCGGACTGAGGCAGGCCTCGAGGAAGATGGATGCTCATGATAGCGGGCTATCAGTCGGGCTGCCCGTCACGTCTCGCCTCGCATTCATCATCCACTCGGCCTTGTTTGTTCAGCATCACATTAGGCCCTCACTTTTGAATCTGTTTGATCTAAATAGAAATTGATTTATCGTCGGAGGTTGGCAGAATTCCGCACTCGCCTCTGACTTTTAGAAATTCAGCCAGGCACGAGGCTCCGCTTTCCCAAATGCAGGGAGCGGGGGGATGGGATGGGGGAGTCAGATTCCTGTCCTCTGTTTGTGGAAGCGCAGAATACTCACGGCGGAAATCAATAATTCATATTAACCCATACAGTTCAAAGTTCCTTCTGAATCCTTCTGACGCACCCGGTTCCCACACAGTTCCCGGTTATATCAACAGAAAGTGCTGTTTGAGATTTGTGCAGTTTTCCGAGTGGATCAGGAATCCTCTTAGTGCCTGGTGAATTATTCACCACTCTATAAACACTTCTGTCAGAGCTGCTTTTTTTTTTCTTTTTCTTTCACACTTTGGCATTTCAGTGGAGTCGGAACTGACGGCCACGTGTTTACGTCAGAGATCGAGCACTCAGGGGCTTTCTGACCTCAACCTGGAACTTGACCACTGAAATTCTCAGCAGGTCTGACAGTAGTTTATATTAATGCGCTCCTTCTAATCCGTTTCTATAGAAACAGCTCGGACTTAGATTCAAAACGTGTGTAATTATTCATATGCTACAGTTTTTTTTTTTTGTGAGGAGATGTTTATTTAACAACATACTTATGGAAGGAGTCGCCAGTGTCAGTGTGTTGTAACAGTCAGAGGTAAAGCTGTAATTTCAGGACAGACGACTTTATGCTTTTTTTTTAAAGCAATATGACAACCTGCGTTTTTTTTTTTAGTCTAATTAACTTATAAAAAGAAAAAAAAAGGCTGTTGATGAATATATACTGTAAGTGATAACAGGAGCTAACTTGTTCTGTGGACGTTCCACACAATGAAATGTAACTATAAATGGATAAAAAGTACAATGTGTCGTCCTTTAATAAATAAGAAATTGTAATCATTGGCAAATTGCTGTGGTATGAGAGGAATAAAACACTTCAGGACATGCTGTTGTAAGAAAATGATCAACTTCTGGGTGGAAAGATGCTAACACCCCAGGTTTTATCATTTAAAATGACATTTACTGTTTATTAAAGGACATAAAAATGGCATTTCTATATTGTAGTTCATTTCTACTGCTCATTTTAGTGTTAAGTTGTTTAGAAAAGAAAGGCAAAAAATGAAAATGATTTAATCCTATTTTCTTTTTGTCTATGATGTCCAGGTAGATACTGCTGTTAGGTAGGATTTCAAGAGCTTGACAACGCGATTTGTTGGTACAACTGCAGATATATTTTTATATTTAGATTTAACTCTGCATGGTTGATGAGACAGCTAGCTTGCTAGCAACCAACCCGGACAGCTTAGCGAGCAATGTGCCGACAATGTTCAAATGAAAGTTGGACTGCATTTGAGAAGCTGGCGAAACCAGACATGGCTAAGTTGCTAACTTTGTTAAAATGGTGGGGTTTTTTTTTTATTCCCTGCCTCTTTAGCCAGTTTTGCATTCTTTGCACATCTGTATTCAATTTCAAACAGAATTTACCAGATGCCAACACTGTGGGATTATTTAATTATTTCATTCTATTAACGTAATAACATTGTGTCAGGACTTAAGGAATGATGCTCAGACAGAATTCACAGGAAAGCCTGCTGATTTTTTTTCAATGTACCATTTCTCTCTCTCTCTCTCTCTCTCTCTCCCTTTATCTCGAGAATGAGTCCTCGCCAGCAGTTCTGGAGGTGGAACCATTTCCTTTTCTTCTCAAAAGCATTTTTTTTCAATTAAACTGAAATGAGTAGCCCTATTATCACTATGAGACAGGCCTCACCACTTTCCAATGGGTCCTTTGATTGCCATGGAAACGGGATGTCATTGTCATGGCTACCCCTGGTGGTACAGGTAATTTTCAGCGTGTGTGAGGGGCACTGATAATGCACAATCAACGGCTCGGGGAAGAAGGCATCATAAGACAGGCCGGGAGCGTCTGGCACCACCGCTGGCTCGGCATCTCTCAGGAGGGAGTGATCGCTTGGCTGCTGAATCTAATTCCACGTTCCTAACAATTCATATCAGAGACGATGTGTTTTTTTCCCACCCAGAGGAAGAAAACCCAAGGGCAGAAAGCCTGGAGGCGTGAGGATGAGCTGTAGAGCATAATGAAACATGTCTTCCCTCAAACGGAGACTTCCATGGACTAGCAGTTTGTGCTGTAGAGTGGCGTTCAGTCTCTCATCATTCTCTCGTTTTTTTCTCTCCATCTGTCAGAAACGCTCTTTTATTGTGCTCTGCTCTTTCTGATCTCCTCATCATCATGTCTGCGCTTCCTCTTCACCTCAACCTGCATTCTGCTTATCGTCAAATCTCTCTTCTCGCTTTCCGCGCTTCACTGCATTCTCCAACACCCCGTGTCACTCCCCTCCATCTTTCTGCTCCATCATCATCTGTCATTTCAGATTCATATCTGCCATAAATAAAGCCACTGACACTGAAACATTGACAACTATCTTCAGAAATGATTCATCTGCATCTAACATCTGCACAGCTGATTCATCTGCATCTAACATCTGCACAGCTGATTCATCTGCATCTA
>CM075012.1:25889617-25900847 GCA_037576675.1 Pangasius sanitwongsei | reverse complement strand
TGATTCATCTGCATCTAACATCTGCACAGCTGATTCATCTGCATCTAACATCTGCACAGCTGATTCATCTGCATCTAACATCTGCACAAATGACTCACCTACAACTAACATCTGCACAAATGACTCACCTACAACTAACATCTGCACAAATGACTCACCTACAACTAACATCTGCACAACTCATTCACTGAATCGACTGACTGTTAAGTTTTAAATTAAATCAGCTCCACAGGAAATGTCTCTGGTGTGTAAAAGCCACCGCATTGTCTTTGAAAATAAAAATAAATAAATAAATAAAAACCATAAAAGAGAGAAATAACAAAAGCAGGTGTAGGAGCGAGAAGGTCGCTGAGGGAGTGAAGCTTCACCACATCCTGAATGAGTTCCTCCTGCACTCGCCTCATTAATATTCACCAGCACTGGGCAATTATGTGTTCAGATCTCGCCTGCCGCATCTTTTAGAATAATATGACAAATGACCCGAAAGCACAAACAACAGAGGAGCAAAGCACAGGTTAGTGAGTAGCCCGGAGCCATGTGACAGTAAAAGCTCTACAGTCTGTCTGATGAAGCGTTGTTCCCACACACCACTTCAACAGAAATGATCATTAACCCCACACCTTCTGGCCAATCAGAATCCAGAGTTCAACACCACTGTGGTATAAAGTACTACAACAAATAACGGAAATCTCGATGAAAAATGATTGCAAATACTTTTTTCTGTTCTTGTCAGACTTGCTGTTTTTAAATTTTTTTAACCTGAAGCTTGGCTTAATTTATTTAGTGAACATTTCACAAACTTATATTTTCTCATCACAGAGATGAAGTTCACATGATGTTAACAAGGTCAACAAGCTAAAATAACAAAAAAAAAAAAACCAAGCAAACAGTATTTGACGTCCACATCATGTTTCGGGGCTCGATTTTTTATTAATGTTGCTTATATGAAAACATTATATGAAACAGCATATATTACTAATTTTAAAGGAGCGATCTGTAATAATAATAATAATAATAATAATAATAATAATAATAATAATAGTGAACATTTACAAGCCTCACCCTTTTCCCCATCCAACTGCATTTCTCTTTTTAAATGGCGTGCACCTTGTGAGCCTGTTTAAGAAAAAGAGGTGGGACGGAACACCTTTGATCTGCCTGGAAGTGGGACTAATTTCAGGGCTGGAAAAATTTCAGCAAAAAAAAAACAAAAAAAACAAACGAATTGAGCCAGATGCTAGGAGTCTATCACTTGGGAATCTTACAAATCACACGTTTTCAAGGTATCTTTGATTATTATCTTTCTCACATGCGTACAGTGCCAGTTTTAAACTTTTACACACAGCAACTTTAAAGGAGATTGAATGTTAATGAGGTTCCTACAAACCCAGAATGACTTTTAGAGTGTTTTCCATCGAGTACCTAAGCATCAGCTACTCCTAACTACATCCTGCTCTGAGCGGAATCTCACACTCCGCCATCACTAAGTGCGATTCCTAGTTAAGCGCCTCGGCGTAATCAGTGCCGGGAAAGCCGAACATCTGCCAGTGTTTCCAAATTTAATGAGGTGCTGACAAGTTTAGGCTTTTAAAGGCTCCGATCCATTCGGGTTCCGCTTCATCCTGCTTACGGTCGAGAGAGAGAAGGCCGAGCTCTCTTTAAAGGCTTCTATTCTAAAGGCTGACACGAGCGCCGCAAATAAGTGTGCTAAATAAAACATGCGGTAATAATGCACCGGGGTGAGATGCAGACACCAGCGTGTACTATTAACACCCAGCCCTGAAATATTCATCACACTCAGGCTCAGATACACATCCATCTCTCTTACGCTACGATGGAGGGATGATATCCCACTCTGCTCTCATACACATCAGCGCCAAATCACACTGACACAGACAAAGAAAGAAAGAAAGAAAGAAAGAAAGAATGGATGGATGGATGGATGAATGGATAGATGGAGAGAACAGACAAAAAAGAGCACAAAAGAAAGCAAAGAAAGAAAGAAAGAACAGATGAAGAGAAGAATGAGAGGATGAAAAAAGCAAGAGCAGATAAGAGGGGATGTAGAATGATGAAAGCTAGAGTAGTATCAAATGTCCTGCTAGCATAGCGCTAAAATTTACACTTCCACCTTTCCAAATCTTGGAAAAATGAGCTTATGGCACACACACACACACACACACACACACACCAGACATATACACTGCATTCATTCAGACAGAAAGGTACAAGCATGAAAAACACAAACTTTGCGGATCTGCATGCACACGCAGTAATTGAGTAGGTTTTTCCGTAATGGAGGAGGAGAGGGAACATTTGTTTAAATTTGGACTCCGGGGAAACACGGCATCCCGGCGTTCACACACCACTGGCTGCGGATATAAAACTTGACAAAATGAGCCGGTGTTTTGACAGAGCGGAGCAGGTCCATTGCACCCGAGCTGCTGTTTCTGCGATGAGCTTTTGGGAGGAACGGCTGCGCGCTTCATTTCCGACTCCTTCCTAAACCCTTTACTCTCAATTAGACCCGGAATGTTCTGTTTTCCTACTTACGACCTGAAATCCGAATCTGACTATCGCAATGTTGACTGAACCGTGATGTGACATTTTAGATTTTGTTCACTATAATGTTGAACTCTGATGCTGGATTCTGATTGGTCAGAATAATTTCCTATGACAGCAGCAGGTTTATATATATATATATATATTACTGTTTCTATAGCAACAGCTCACTCACAGGGACTTCAGGTACTGCAGGTAAGGAGATGTTTTTATGGAAGGAGTCTCCGGTGTCAGCGGTAAAATTGCTCATTTAAATGTTCCCACATTTTTTTTGTCTTATTAACTTCAGGAGACAGAAATAAAGAGAGGCTGGTTTGGGAACGATGACTGTTTCTAGCTGCAATAACACAAGTGAAACTTTAAATGTGACTATAAACATAAAAGTTATTAAGTGTCATTCTTTGATGAATAGTTGGCAAATTGCTGTGTTATTAAAAGGAATAAAACACTTTGGCACATGCTGTTATTGGAAAATAACCAACTTCATGGTGGCAACAGTAACTCTTCGCGTCGTCGTTGATTATTTTCCTCTAACGGCACGCCCCGATGTGTTTTAGTCATGAAAGAAGTCCAGGCTTTCCGTTTCTAATTTTAACTCCTAATTCATTTTTTCCTACCATGTGCTTGACGGTGATTTATTATAGACACTAGTGGAAAAGCATGTTCTCTTGATAAGACGGCAACACGATACATTATCTCAGAATTCCGTCTCCAGTCCAAACAGCAGTTTGTTCAGCAACATGATCGCTGCCAGACATAACAGGAACTCATAAGCCTCTGATTACATCCATTAAAAACAGGCAACTTTTGTGCTGATGAAGTATTTATGCACAGAGACGCAGAGGGACGAACAGGTTAGCGAGTAATCATTCACTCCTTCTCCGCACGCGCTCACCGAACGAATGAAGCCAAAATCTGCTACACTTCAATCTAAATTCTCTCTTCACGGCACTGGGCGGCTTCACTAGTCACTCAGCACCAGTTTACGGATTTCTGCCAAAACCGATTAGGATGCTGCAGCGTGAGGAGTGACAGACTGGAATAAAACCGACAGCCATTTCCTTCACTCAGCTCCCAGGTACAGCGCTACGGCGTTGATGGTCGTGTCTGTACAAACACTGTGACATGCTAAAAAAAAAGGCTAAAACGTGCTAAAAAGGTTTAATTTACAGTCAGGTAATTACAGACTTTCAGCACTACTCTGAACATGTTTAATGACATAAAAATGGTGAAACTAAAAAATATGGCAGATCTGAAATAAACCTAAGCTGAAACAGTTTTTTCTGTTGTTGTAGGTGAGTTAAGCTCAACATGAACCAATAAGATTGTGCCATTTTTACTTGCCCCTCCCCCAACATCCAGCAAATTGCTGTGGTATAAGTGGAATAAAACACTTTGGGACATGCTATTACAGGCAACACATCAACCACGAGGTGGTGTGATGAAGCAGAGTTACTCTGACCAACCCGGAGTTGATTATTTTTCTATAGCAGCGTGCCCTGAAGCCTTTAATTCCTCTCATACCACAACAGTTTGCCAAGGCTTGCAACTTTTTTTGTCAATTAAAGAATGTTTCTTTCATCTTACTTTCTATCCATTTATAATTACATTTAATATCAGTGAAACAGTTCCTGATCTCACTTACCTTATAGCAGCTATAAACAGTAGTTCCCTCACCAGCCTCTCTTTTTTTCTCTCTAAGAAAAATGTCATGTTACTGAGAAACCGCAAAGTGTAAATTCCTAAACCTGAAAACTTGAAGTTTCAAGCACTAACACTGGAGACTCCTTCTGTGGATGAACAATTCCTTAAAGGAAACTTTACCACATCAATATTTGCACACTTTTTTTTGTTAAGTAAAAACATGTTCGTTTTAGATTACATCGAGCGCCCTGCGTACAAGCCTTCTGACCAATCAGATGAGAGAATCCAACAGCGCTGTGGCATAAAATGCGATTATTAACTTGTACAAGCAATTACTAACAAGCAAACTTAATGAAACCATTTTACATGATAGAAAATATTATTTATATATATATGATCATGAAAGATATTTTGGTGTCTGTGAACAATGTGACAGTGAGGGGCGGAGTTAATGGGCATTCATTCGTGTGAAAATCAATGCAACTGCTTTTTTTTGACCCTATAATGGGAAAAGATGGAAACAGTGAGTGTGTTGAGCCGGTTTTTGGTCTTTGGCAGGCCTCAGTGGGAGGATGTGTAAATAGACTTTACTGCTGTCTGCACTAGAGCTCTTTCCTCCAGACGAGTGGCGTGCGCTGGTCACAAACCCTGATTAACTGTGGTGAAAATAGGTCCAATAGAGCAGCAATCAGATTAAAAGATATCTGCGGCATTTTCTGTGTGATCGTGTGTGTGTGTGTGTGTGTGTGTGCGCGCGCAGTGTATGCGTGTTGGTGGTGGAGATCAGAGCTCGCTGTTATGGGGGGAAAAAATGAGCAAATTGCCTCTTAATGATTTTTTGTGAAGCTAATTAGAAAAAAAAACCTTGTGCAAAAACTAATTTTTAAAACAATTTTTCAGTCACTGATGCACTTTAATTAAACATATTAAATAAAAAAAAACATGCAGATAATCAGTTTGAGGTTGTAGTTCGGTTCTATTTTGTTCATTTCATCAACTACACAACAGTGCCATTAAATTCTCGAATCGGATTGGTCAGAAGGCACGGGTTTATCTTGATGCGCTCGTTCTAATGCGTTCTCATTTCTATAGCAACAACTCACAACTCAGCGACTTGCACAGTGAACGCTCCACGATTAAAAACCGTGTGAAATCGTAATCTTTCATCTGTAAAGAGACGTTTATTTAACATTTAGGGAAGGAGTCTCCAGTGCCAGCACTTTGTAACAGTCCGAAGTAAAGCTGTAAATTTTCCGACATTTACGCTTTGTGGTTTCTCTGTAACGTGACAAGCTGTGGGTTTTTTTCTTATTAACTTCAAGAGAGAGAAAAAAAAGAGAAGCTGGTGAAGGAACGACTGCTATAATGTAAAGGATAACTAGCTTTGTGTTACGTTCCATGACATTAAATGTAACTATAAATTGATAAAAGGTATGACACATCTTTTGATAAATAGTCATTGTAATCATTGACAAATTGCTGTGGTATAAGAAGAATAAAGCATTTCAGGGCATGATGTTATAAAAAAATAATCAACTTCAGGGTGGTAAAGAGTAACCCTGCTTCATCTTGACTACTGTAGCGTACTAAAGATTATTCCGGAATGTTCTACGGATAGGGAAAATTAGCGAGTCGGATTTTGAGATTTCTGTCATCTCAGAGACTGATGAAAGCCTGTGTGTCTTCAGAGATGGGCGAGAGAAACAGAAGTGTGTGTGTGTTGAGGGTGAATAGAGACCAAGCTCTGTCTCACGCACAGGCTGAAGCGTACTGACCCCTAAAATCAGAGAGCAGCGGTGCTCAGATTAAAGCCAATCTCTGCGATGAGCACTCATCTCACTCTGTATGTCAGCAGTGTCGCGACACACTGTAGCTCAGGTCAAACCACTTGCCACATGGCGTTAATGACAGCAACGCTAACGACCCGAGCTGTGGCCTCTGAGCGCTACACTGTGTGAAAATCAAATCTGGTGTCAGGAAGGCTGTGGGTTCAAATCCCATATCGAAGACCTCGATCGGCTTCGGCCTCGCTCCACACATACGTATGTCACATCGGATACAAGAGAGTGTCAAATGAATCAATAAATAAACTTCAGATCGTGTTTTTATTTAGATTTAATCTGCTAAGTAACAATAATGTCCTCAAACAGTGACATGTTCCAGTCACACAGGTGAAAAGGTGTCTTTATGAAATCTGTTTTAAATCTAAAACCTTTGATCATTAATAAACTCGAGTGTAACGCATCAATGTTGCATGGGAACGCTGTATTATCTATGAACCTGCTTCATGCTAGAATGCCAGAAGTGCTGAGCAATGTGTGGGACGTGTGTGTATGAAATTCAGTATGCTGCATACACACACACGCACACACACATTCTCTGCATCTCCCCACGGAGGCTGCTTTAAAATGCACAGCCCGCGAGCCTCCGAGCTTTTCCCTCCCTCCCTCCTTCCCTCCCTCCCTCCCACATTCCGCAGCCGATTCCCTTCATGTCCTCTGCTGCATTCCTAAAGAATTTTTTTTTCCTTTCCTTGTTTTCTGGTTTTAAATAAAATAAAAAATGAAGCTTCATGCATTGACTGCATAGCAAATCGCTCAATATTAAACCTCATGTGCACAAAACAATGCACTTTTTTTTTTTTAAAAACGTGAGCAGATCAAAAACTTTATAAAATTCTAAAGAAAGCTGCATATAGTTCAACGCAGCTCCATGAGTTCATGATTCAGTTCAAATGGGTTCGATTCAATTTGATTGAATCAAATCAATTCAATTCACCACTAACTAAAATACTTTAGAATTCAATGATAATATGACACGGACATGTTAGAGAAACAAAAACACTGGGGAATTGGGGCGTTAAAGATTTTGTCCAAACCCCAAGATTGATTAAAAAAACTAAATTAATTTATATTATGTATTTATAAATTATTATTATTATTATTGTTGTTGTTGTTTGAGACAAATCAGTATTTATGCAATAGTCAATGTAAATATCTTTGCAATAATAATAATAATAATAATAATAATAATAACCTTCAATTGCAACCATTTAAAATGGTACACTACCTCACATTAATACTTCAATAGTTTGACTATACCAAGTGTTGACTAAGGGGGTGAATACTTATGCAATTAATAATTTGTAAACCATGTGGCTCCGTTGTGTGTCTGTTTCAACATTATGATACACAGTCTCCATAAGTCCAGGGTGTAACAGTAAAAAAATTTTAAAAAAGGATGGGGTGCGAATACTTTTGCAAGGCAGTGTAAGCTCTGGCCCTCTCTCGCTGTTTGTCTCTCTTTCTGTCTCCTGAGACTCTCTCCATCTAAGTGTAGTATCTCCAGGCGCTAAGCTAACGTCCCCTCTAGGCAAACCCTCAGCGTGGCCACCTCCGCCTCCGCACCTTCACATGCAGGCAGAACTTATTCATTTTGTCCTCAAGAAAACAGCAAAGTCTCTCAAACTCCCCATGTGGCCAAGGCCCTGCAAAACAGTGGATTTTATAAAAAGTAAAAAGTTAAAAGGCGGGAAAGCCGACAACGTGAAAAGGTAATACTTCCCCAAACATTTCTTTATCTGTCAGAGAGACTCTTTTATCCAAAGAGCGAGGATACAACTCCAGCTGAGGGTTAAAGGCTTTGCTCAAGACTCAAGGATTTAAACTGACAGCTTAAACCACAAAACCTTAAACAGGAAGCCACTGCATCAGAATCTACCAGATCTAGCTGTAGCGTAACGTACGTGTGATTACAGACAACACGTTACGCTCCAAAGCTCCAAACTCACTTATAATGGTCCACATTGTTTTTTGTTTGCGCGTCAGTATAATTATTCTTATGGCATGCTTTTATAAATTATTCATCCCTTTCAGAGATGGGACTACTTTTTTAGGTGGAAGAGTTTGCGATTACACATAAAAAATCTTTCCGGGAATTCCCTGGATCTACTTTTTACTGTATTGTTGGAAAAACTTTATCTGACAGGAAGTGACCGGTAGTTCTTTTGGTCATAATGGAGTTCTGAAGCTTTTCACTGAATGACATCAAGTGACGTCATACGTTTGAAGGGATCAAGATAAATGCACATAAACCTTTCCATTTAAAACAGACACTTTTTGCAAAAATTCCAGATTTAATGGCTTAATAGAGTACCCAAAAACATTAAGACACAGGATCTGTGTGCTAGGCTAGCTAGCTAACTTAGCTAATGTTAGTGAGGACCCAAATTGCTGTTGTTGTGATAATGTTATGAATTGACATTTTTAGCGAAATAAGCAAAATCGAGACTCTGATAGGAAAATCAACCTGCAAGCTACAAATATGAGCTAGATTACCAGTTTAGTAGCTAGGACATGGGGGGGGTGTTATATATGATGTTACTCATGCATATTTATAGATCGGGGACTGAAGGTGTAAAGATGTTCATGGGTTCAGGAAGTCTGTTAATGAAAGCACTAATACAGTGTCGTCGGCGTAGCCTTAAAACCAAGCACTTAACTTTTCATGTTGAAAAGTTCTGTAAGAACTTACGATTGCGAGACTTCACTGACCTCTGACCTCTGATAAGTGTCTCCGCTGCACCGTTTCGCTTTTATCTCTAAAGTGACTTTCTAATTAGTTGATGAGTTGGAACAGATGTGTAAAAGCAAAAAAGGAGAGGCGTGAGCAGCACTATTTAACGCGGCTGATCTCGATGCCCCACTGTTTACTACTTATGCCAGATTTCCTACGAGATTCTCAGCACACACACACACACACACAGGCCCAGGCCACACAATCAATTCCTCCACTCGAGCGTAGCCGGCTCACCCTCTTGCTTGTTATGTTGTGAAATTGCTCAAAGCAATTGAATTGATTGGAAGATTGAGCGTCGGGGGTTTACACAGTGCAGAGGGAACGAATGGCTCGGCTGAAGCGCTCTATATGTGTCAAGCCAAAGCACGGACATGAGGAATGTCAGTTGTTCAGTATCCTTATAATGTATTTGAGCTGGGTTGCATTTTATAAATCGACTTTGCAGGACTTGCCGTGTCCAGCTACCTTGACCTGCTATGACCAGACGTTTAAAATAACCTCTTTAACTGAAAACTTCTTCACAGAGCTCCAGTGGCGTTTCTGAAGTCTCAAAGGGCCCAAGCACGACCAACCCAGTATTAATCAGCACCATAATCCTACCTCATTTCTCTCTAAACTCTTCCAGTACATGTTCTCAAAGTGGGCTCCAGGAACTCCCATGAGGAGGTCCAGGCTTTTTATTTATTTGTTTGTTCGTTTGTTTGTTTTGTTACAATACAGCCCACCATTATTAAATTTATTAATGAGCTCTTATAGTTATTAACTTATCTCACTGGTCGCTCAAATACAAATAGGCCTTTAAATAATATCAAATTAAATCTTGAATTAAATAAAAAAGTGTTAAAACCTATAAAGCACTATGTCTGCATTAAATAGCCAAAATGTTTTTGTAAATACTATTTAAATAATTGTGATAAACATTTGAATAAAGTAAATATGCACTGAGGGGGGTCAGCATACTACTACTACTACTAATAATAATAACAGTACTAAATAAATAAATACTACTACTACTACTACTAATAATAATAACAATAATAACAAAACCTGTGTCAAATCAAACATGCGGACCAATGATCCGCTGTGGCGACTCCTAACGGGAGCAGCCGAAAGAACAACATCATAAATTACAGCTATTATTATTAGTACTAATAAAAAATAAATACTACTACTATAATAATAATAATAATAATAATAATAATAAGTAATATTTTTAATTAATATTAATAGCTAACTTGGCTGAGCTTATCACTCTGTGTTGATTGATTGATTGATTGATTGATTGATTATTCATTTTATTTATGTCCCTGTAAACAAAATGTTGCTATATCACTGGGACCTCTCATTTTCCTTTAATTCGTCACCTTTTTGGCCGTAGAACCATGACCAAAAAGAACGTAGAAACATAAAACAGAGTATTTTCAATTAGAACCCCTTCAGAAAGGAAATAACTCTTAGCTATCTGAAGAACATAGACAGTGTAGAAATGAATGAATGAACGAATGAACAAACCACAGAGTGATAACCCAGGCAGAGTTAAGTATTAATGTTAATAAAAATCTTAACTTGATCATCCATGAAGTAATCCTCCTGAGTCTTCGTCCTCTCTCGCTAAAACACGTGTCACATCTGCACACACCTGATAAAGCTCTATCCAAACTCAACTTCAGAGCCATTTACCATATTTTACATTATTATTTTTCTTCACCAGTTGCAAGCAAAAAAAAAAAAAAGAAAGAGAGAGAGAGAGAGAGAGAGAGAGAGAGAATGTTCCGATGAAAAGGGGCGCTGCCACATTCTGCATTTTAGTCGTGTTAAATGCATTTCCTGATGGCTCATTTGCATATGAATTAGAATACAAGCGTGTTAAAGGAACAAACCCAGGGTGCACTTATAATGAGTTTTCCATTTATTTAAATTAAACGGCCAAAATTGGTTCACTAGCTAATGAAACAGTCTCTGAGTGACTGACCTTATCGACAGGCTTTTTCCACAAAGCAACTTTGTGTGTGTGTGTGTTGGCTGAGGATGATGCACATAGCTGTGTACACACAGTGCTAGATCCTGTGCCAGCATTAATGGGAAACACCTCTATACACCCTTCGAAGCTAATTGCACTAACGATTAGGACACACGCTAACGCGTACCAGTGCCAAGCCGAGCAATTTGCTCATTTTGTTTTGGAAATGAAACAAAATTTTGTTCATCGTATCATCTTATACTGTATATTATTATAGTACACGCAGCCGAATACCTAAGATATAAATAATTCACATTTTCCAATAGAACAATCTTTTGTGGGTTTTTTCAGAAGAAGAATGAACATGTGATAAATGTTGGGATACTTCTCTGTAATTAATAAAAAGCAGGCAGAGAGTATAGCCCTATACACCTCAGAATTCATCTTGCTACTTCTGTCAGCAGTCACATCATCAATAAACACCAG
>CM075012.1:25869317-25889517 GCA_037576675.1 Pangasius sanitwongsei | reverse complement strand
TGTGGTGGTGTATAAAGGCAAAATCACAAAAACTCTGTCATTGTCCAAATACTTCTGGACCTAACTGTATATATATTCTTTAGCGTGAAAGAATGTCTAACAAATGTAATAAGACGAGTTTGTTTTTTCTTTATGGAGAAAAAAAGTTTGTACTTACAATAAATAAAGACAAAACTGCACTGGAGTTTTTACATGAGGGAAAAAAACAAAACAAAGGGCCAAATCACCAGCTTAAAGAACAAAAAGAAAATTTACAGCTGTTGGTTTAACCTTTTCTTTTCCTATTATCGTCACAATTCATAAGTAAAACAACCCGAGCAGTTTAACTTTATTTTATTTTTCCTTATTTTTAGGCTGTTTTGTTCCGGCGTGTCCTTCCTGATGACCAGCGCAAGATGATAAAGAATCCCAGGACGTCTTGTGTAATAAAGCCAGTTAATTCCAGGTGGGCGTAAATCTTAGTCCGTGCTGTAGATACTAACACAACAGTTCTATTAAAGGGAAATTAAGCGCCACAAAGGCACCGTCTCAGCAGAAATATACAGCACGAGCTGCCACATTAACATAAAGCATGGCCCTCAGAAATTATTAGCCCTTCTAATCTTTGAAACACTCAGACGCAGCATTGCACTGCTCCAATGACCTGTCCGTGGTGATGCATGGCTGTTTTTTCCCTCTTTACTTTTTTTCTTTTCTTTTTTTTCCCCCCGCTCCAGATTTATGCGCTCTGGAATGGAAATGCACAGACTCATCGCAGTTAGAAGCTGCATGTTCTCTCACCACATGAGGCAAGGTGAAGGTCAGCGAACACATTATCCCGCTTCTTATCAACACTGCATTAACGGCTGTGAGACGCCGCTTATATTACACCCGAGACGGCTGGCGTCTTTCCTTTCAGCCACCCAACGCGTTGAAAGAAGCGGGGCCAAACATCTGAGGACGACTCTGTGCCCTCCGTACCCACCTGAAATAATGGATTAAGGAACTTAGCTCTGATTAAAGTTCGGCTGCTGTGCATAATCGTGCTGCTTTATGGCAGCGGGAGGGAGGTGGTAGCGGGGAATCAATCAGAGTGATCTAGCGCACGGCGGGGTTCAAATAAAGCGCAGTCATGTAGAAAATAGACTCGCTGTCACCCTGCCGATAGCCAAGCAGGCTCCATCAACACACACACAATAACCTGCGAAGCTCGATGCCAAACTCTGACGCCTTCCCCGCTCCTGGGACACGATGATGAGTGTGGCATCTCTCCACTTGGCACGCCTCTACACTCGTCTGCTGACATGAAATCTGTGTGAGGAAAAGAAAAGGTGCAGACACCCGGGGGGTTTCAGATCACGACGCGTCTTTTCACAAAATGCGACTCCTCAGATGCACAAGCGATGCTCTTTCAGTTGGGAGTTAAAAGACGAAAGCTCAGAGCAGACGATTGACACGTAGCAAAGAAATTCCCAATGAGGTCATTCTGTTATTTCATTTTTAAGGATCTGGAATCAGAGGTCAGTAATGAGTACAAGATCTTGTCCAAATTCTATAACAGATTGTGCGCTAACGTGGGCTTTCCCTATCAGACTATACAATGAAGATCCTCTAACTGTAGAGCTGCGGTTAAACGAAATGACTATGTTCGGCTTACGTCATCATTTCCATGTTTCTTTACGTTTCACCATCACCACTAGCATATTCGTTACTGTCATGTGAGTTTGCCGTCCTCCTATTGGTGGCTTTTATACGAGCGTCATAGCAGCGCTCACTTTCTGAGATTTGAATCAAAACTTTCTCACCCTGACAGAACTTTCTGCGGCCATCTTTGGTCAGAGTGGCGCGTAATTGGTTGTCGCGTTACGCGTTTAATGACCGCTGTTCTCAACTCACAACCCGAGAATTCTTTTATGATGTGCGATTTTTGTCTGTGACACCAAAATCAGACCAAAAATCTGTACAGAGTAAAGCCATGCCATTGCACTCTGGGACTGAGAGCAAAAGAAACAGATGGACGCTCTGCTAACACACTGATGCTTCAGGTGTTTTTTTTTTTTTTTTTGGTGGATTTGCACATTTATAAGCAACAAACATAACACCAAACTCCCATTCACCACCTCCATCATCCACAACATCAAATCCCATCCCCATGTCAAACATCTCCCAACCCCACCCTAATAATCCTGACACAACCCTAAAAACCCCGAAACCACCATCATTATTCATTAATCCCAACTGAATCTTCTCTCATCTCCAGTGTAACCTCAATCTCTCCTCATTCCCACTGTGATAACTCTAACACCACGCTAGTAAACTCAACCTCATCCTAACCATCCTTCAGACCTCCATTCCACCTGAATGATTGCCAAACCCCAGCAGTAACTTCAGCCACACCCAGATTATCCCCGATCCCACCCTTATAACCATAATCATACTCTAATAATCCTATTAATCCAATATAACCCTAAATTCTCAGCCCTAAACAAATCAACCCCAAACTCCATGCTAATAAATCCATTCCCGTCTTAATCATCTCCACCCTAACTCCACCCTAACAACTCAAATAACAAGTATTATTATTATTATTATTATTACTATTATTATTATTATTATTATCATTAATAGTAAAATTAAAATTATTTTAAAAAAAAAATCAAGCTGGAGAATAATATAAAGCATTAAGAAACAACTTGAGAAAAAAAAGGGAATTAAAAAAAATAAAAACAGGAAATCACAAGAATGGAGTTTGTGAAAGAAAAGGAAAAGAATAAGAGGAATTAATCAGAACAGGAAAAAAGCATAAAAATGGATAGTTTATAAAAAACTGCAGCTGCTTTTTCCTGATAAACTATCAACTCCTTGTACACTAGGCCTAGCATAATAAACTATAAACTTCATAGGAACTCGAATATAATTAAATATTCAAAAGTTAATTTACGAGAAAGTCCTGATGTGAGACCAGTGATCATCTACTCCAACCGCATTAAGTACTAGTACACTTTAAAATGTGGTAATGTTTATTAAGCCTGACTTGAAAAAGGACAACATACTTATGAAATATGCATCATCTCACACACTCCAATTACAATATTTACAATGTTATATATAATCCATAATGGAGTGGACCGTTATGAAGCATGCCTGGCTTGAGATAATCATTCTCCCTTGCAAGCCTAGCTCAAATTCCATAAATAACAAATGATGCAATTTCCACCTTCAAGTGCTATATAAAACTTTCAAACACTTCTAAAGCTAGTGCACTTAGACGATCTGTCACAAATGTGAACTTGAGTGACACTCAGAACATCAGAGACAGCGATGTCATACACACTGCAATGCAACAAAGCCACATTCAGTTCACGTGAAAAGTCAGGGTTAGGAGAGAGATTAGCGATTCTACCATTTCTACAAATTTATTCATTAAAATGAAATCAAACTAAATCTAACCATATGAGATGACTTTGTTGCTGGGTAAAGTTTCTCAGAGTCGGCGATATTTACACGAGGAAAGTTCCTAGTGTTCAGAGTCGGGTTACGCATGTGCTGAAGCTGATTTTCAGATTATTAAAATGAGCTGATGTTTTTGTAGTCCACGGCTCTGAGGTAGCCAGGTTTTTCTTGCGTAATAGAGGTTTCTCGAGGCTTTTCGATAATGTCTACGACCACCGCCTTTAAACACCCGCCTTTAAGCCTGAAAAAGTCTGTAGTTACCTCCAAGGCCTGGGTACAGATGTGCGCATCCCCAAGTGTTTTATTCCTCTTACACTACAGCCATTTGCCAACGCTACCTATTTTTATTTAACAATTTTATTTTATTTAACAATTAAACAATGAAATGTATACTTTTTATCCATGTATAGTTACATTTAATGTTATGAAACATTTATGACACAGGTTAGTTCCCCTACTCACTTACGTTATATAGCAGCTATAAACAGTCATTCTCTAAGCAGCCTTTCTGTTGTTCTCTCTCTAGTTTACAGCTGTAACTTAAAGCTACAAAGCACTGACGCTGGAGACTCCTTACATAAATGTTAAATAAACGTCTGCATTCCAAAAATAATTCTTGATCACTCTGATATTCAATATTAATTTCAATATCTATTATTATATTTATAGTGATTATAGTGCTCCATAAGCATGAACGTGTAACTCTGTACATCTCACACTGGTGAAGAGGAAGCTCTCCATTAAATTTTTTAATCATGCTAACCATGTACTGTAGACGAGATAATAAGTAATTATGCAGCGAGTTGATAAGGCTGTTCGACAACTAGCTCACACAGACTCCCTGTAATCTTACATTTTCCATTATCACACAATCAGATAACGCTCGGGGAAAGAGAGAGGGGAAAAAAGCAAAAAGCACAAAGACCCTCTATCTCTTTATCACTATGTCTTTCTTCCTCTCTCCCTCATCCCTCATCCCTCATCTTAGTAGTTCATGTTCAGTAGTAATTTGTGATGCACCAAAATTTAAATTTCCAGCCCGTTACCTAGATTCAGAGCTATTATTAAATAATAAATTAGCTTTTTGTAACATTACCTAAATTGTAATAGTTCATTTAGTTTTTTTATGCTTTTGAAAATTAATGAATTATTGCATAATTGAAGAACTGTAATGTAATAGGGAATAAATAAATACATAAATAAAAAATTAAACTATTATAGGTGGTTTGCATATTGTGTCATTTGTGCCTTTTTTTCTAAATTCACAAAGAATGGTATTAAAACATAAAGCAGTATTAAAGAGAACACTGAGTGAAACATTGTCTCATTAAGCTAAACGATGTTTCACTCATTTTTCACAGTGAACTTGGGAAAAAATATAAATATATAAAGCCTCTAACATACAAAGTGACACTGAATTTATGACTGTTTCTGAATCTCTTTTTTCTTCTAGCTGCCAGATGTGGTTATGATTAAGGCGGCTAATTTAATTAAAGGCTGTAAAGTAAGGGGTGTGAATTTATTCTGAGATAAACAGGTGGCAAAGAAATGAAAAGCACCGGGGCAAGGTAGGGTTCAGAACATGACCTCTACAACACGCGTCCTCCAGTTCCACTGTGTGTTTAAAGGGGAAGTCTGCTGAGAACGAAAATGTGTATGAGAAGCTTGATGATTAAGGTTAGAAAGAGGCTAGGTGTTAGCAGATTTAGTTTTATCTGTAGCTTCAGTTAGGGCTGCACAATTAAGAATATTTTAATCATGATTATAGTTTTATTTTGTATTGGTGAAGAATAAAACACTCTGTCTCAGGGTTTTTCAGAACGTTAAGGAAGAGTACTTCACTTCCCTAAGGGATCAGGATTTAACCATTTTTCCTATCTATCTATCTCTCTCTCTCTCTCTCTCTCTCTCAAATATTAAGACTTTGGCCAGTAAGCAGTTTTATTTCAAGATTTATACATGAATAAAATGTAGAAATGAATAAACTATGTTCCCAGAGAAGGTTCCATATAGCACCCTTATGGGTTCTTTGGTTTGTCCCTCTAGGACAGGGGTCTGCAACCTTTACTGTCAAAAGAGCCATTTTGCCCCCTCTCCCCCTAAATAAAATTCTTCTGGGGCCGCAAAACATATTTGACCCTTAAAATGAAGATACAATACAAGCTTATGAAGTTTTATATATAGTTATACTTTATATACAAAAAACTACCTATGCTGCATTTATGAAATCATACAACTGCAATCAAAACTGTTGAGATTTTATTGTTATTTTTACCTGTTATAACAAAGAAAAACACCAAACTCTTATGAAGAGGAAAAAAATAAACTGGCCCACTTTGAAATAAATTAAAGACACAGAACGATGCAGGCTATTTGAGTTCTCCCAATGTTTGAAGAAAATTAGTAAAATAAGGTGCAGCCGTTCAGAAATCGCTTTTTTCCGCTCTTCTCCAGATGGGCACTCTTCAGCAAATCCTGTGTGCTTGTTCTGGAAATGTCTTTCAACATTACATTTTTTGTTGTTTGCTAATTGCTAATTTCTCACCACATATCAAGCACACAGGTAAGCCAGCATCGTTGGCAGTGAAAGCAAATAAATCTGTCCATGCAGAATTAAATTCTCTATTTTCCTCCGAGATTTGTCTCTTTTTGGATTTATCCATTATTAGCTTACCGAGGGCGGGTGTTGAAAACTCTTTATTCACCTGCAGAAAAAGGAGGCGCGCAGTTGACGTCACGTGATCGGTGACGCATATTTTATTTGACGAAATATTAAAACTTTTTTCGACTTGAAATATAACTTTACAAATACAATTTGTAAAAGTAGCAACACAGAACCCTTAAAAATATAGCACTACACCAAGTGTGGAGTAGGAGCTCTCCATCCATCCATCAGTCCATCCATCAATGCATCCATCCATTCATCCATCCATCGATCTGTCCACGTATCCATCCATCCATCTATCCATTTATTCATTCATTCATCCATCCATCCATCATCCAAGAACCCTTGCTAGAGGCTTAAATAATAAGTTTTCAGTTGATGTAAAGTATCAGAGCTACTTGTATAAATATTTTGTACCTGAATTTGCTAAATAAATGATTAATAATCATAATTTCAGTATGCAAAAAAAACAAAACAAAAGTATGATTATAATTTTAGCCATAACTGTGCAGCGGTAGCTTCATTTGTACTTGTACTTCATGCAAATTTAGCATGGGGTATGTATGAGGGGTTAAACACTGCAGTCATAGGCAGTCATTTTTATCTATTTATAACAAGATTAACAGCCAAAACAGAAACTAAATTCCAAACCCTGACTTGTAAGCAAGCATAAAATCTATCTGATGTCATTTTCATAGGTGATATTTATCATGCAAAATCTCGTCCTTGCTAGAATTATGGAGAGCTGCAGTCAGAGCTTACAGGAAGGCTATGAATAGAGCACGTTGCTTTAAAAAAAAAAAAAAAAGAGTCTAACATCTCATGGTGTGTTAATGAAATCCTCACTGAGTGTTCATCTAGCTCTGTTGATAGCGTTGAGCTGTTTTAATGCAATCTATTGATCCATGTCTGCAGGAAACAATTCTGTTAGATGGATATCTGCCATCAAATCGAAGCCTTCGGTCAGCGACCTGCTACACAAATTGCATGACTAAATGCTGTAATGGTTTGCTTGAAGTGTAACTGAGACGAATGACGACGATCGTTGGAGGTGTGAGTGACTCATTTGTAGTAAATCTAGCCAGAATCAGCAGACCAGTGAAAACACATCTGTAACTCGGGTGTGTTCTTACAATCGGTGAGAACACAGCAATTGCACTTAGGTGTGGACCAAGTGAACTCGATTCGATTCGACTCTGAATCAAATCAGCTGCCTGTAACGTGTGTGAGGCAGGACGCAAGTGTGTATACACTCAACGTGTTGTTTATCCGATAATCATAATCTGTGTCAAAACACAGGCAGACATTAATAAGCCTGAATAATCCACATTTCAGAAAGGGACACAACTGGGAAGAAGAACAAGAAACCAAGACAAGGAAATCCAGGAGACTATGGCTCAGGCGTAAGGGACAAATAGCATGGTAAGACTTCGCGAGGAAGAACAGAAACAACAGGGTAACGAACCAAACTAATCAAAGAGAAACACAGAACAGTTGGAAACAGACCAGAGTGAAGACAGGACCAAAACAATTGCGCACGTCAACACAAACAAAAGCAAACAAAACAAAATAAGCCCCACACACTTGAGATGAAGAATTAATGAAAAAAGAAACACCAGATGTGGCAAATAAAACGTTTTAATCTAGTTATTTAAATAATTACCTAACTGTTCATTAGGCACTGACTCCATTTTGTCTGCGCATATTTCTCACCAGTGAATAAAAGTGTTTTACAAGGACACTTTCAGCCCTACATATGCCACTAAAAGTTTTTTTTTTTTTTTGCTTTTTTGGTTAATTTAATATGTCGTGTGAAATCCAAAAACAAAACGAATCAAAAGAATCATTTTCACTCTGATTCGGACTCGGCAAATGGACTAATAGGTGTGAAAGCGTCGTAAAACTGTTATGTTAATGTTCATTTTCATTCATTTCTGTTACACCAGATTCCTCCATCGTGGTATGTGTTTGGTGCCACATAAAGTGTGTTTGTGGATATAAGGAAATATGATACTATTTTATCTGAAGGTATTTCATTACATAAAATTCAGTAATGACTCTCTGTCATGGTTTCACTGTTCCCATTGTGTTTGATGGATCTAAGGAAATACATTTTACCCAAAAACATTAACTCTTTTGTTACTATACTTGTCGACTCAAGTGCACAAAATAGAAATAATCATTTCTTTTGGTTTCTGTTTGGTTTCACAAAACAGTGTGTGTCTTTTGATATTTTGATATTTACTGACAAAACACACACACATACACACACACACACACACACAAATCTTTATCATGTCATGAATTCATTCCATGGGCGAAAGAAATGCCCAAGATACACATGACACTTCACATAAAGCAAATCACTGATACAATTATGAACATGTGATGTAGAAACAGTTTGGAATCCTGTTTTTGGACAAATTGCAAGAGGCTGAAATATAAATCCTAGCGAAATGGGATTTATGGTGATCTCAGCCTTTGCTCCCTCCCTCTGGTGCATCCAATTTTGCAAGCCTGCTTAACTTCACAGGTCGGATAATATGTCACTCTAATAATAGCAAAACGGAGCTCACCTCCAAACAAACGTGGAAAGATTATGTGAAAGGATTATGTCACAGCCTCGAGCAAAACCACCTCCATGGCTGATCTGTTCAACCTCTGGGAGTTTGGTGGATCTCAGCATGATGCTGTAACCCAGGGGGAGAGAGAGAAGCAGCAGCCCCCGAGAGAACCTGCCTTGTAAGTGATTTCAGCTATTTTTCATGGAGTGCAGGAATTATATCTGCTTTGCCCTCGCATCTTTGTGACGATAAAAATGGCTTTATAAACAGCAGGGGAGCTGCATTTAAATCCCTCCCTAAAACAAATCACTTTTGGGGTAACTTAAAAAAAAATAAGGAAAAAATAGGAAACGTTCCAGCTTTAAATTATGCATAGAACGTAAGAAAGATGCTTCCTTCCCTAACGAATGGTGAGTAAATTAGCCAAATGCAGGCCACTGGGACACAAACAAATCTTACACAACAACTAAACTTATAAATGTTATATAGCATACAAAATAGCCTAGAATTCCTATAAGCCTATAATAAGTGCTAATCCTGAGTTGTTATAGTTACATGCATAATACTTCAGAAAGCAGTACATGGCTTCATAATGTTAGGTTACGTAGTGAATTATTACTTGTTCATTAAAAAAACCTTGCAGTTCAGGTACCACACCATAGTCAATAACAGTGTTATAGTGCATTATAATGCTCTTATAATATCATTATCATTTTGTTCATTCATGCTTTATAAGGTGTAATGCATGTCACTATAACTACTTATTAACATTTATAGAGGCAGAATTTTTAAACACAGAGATTATTATTGACATAAGTACTAATATGTTTATAATAGCATTATGCATTTACAGTAGCATATGACACTTTAAAAATGCAGTGAGTACTTGATTCATCTCTTTTTTGATTTTGCTTGCTTTTACATGAATTGCATCTATTCATGTTTATAAGTAGTTACAGCTACATGCATAACACTATATAGCTTTACAACATCAGGTTACATATTAGATACTATACTAGAGTCCATAACAGTGCTATAATGCTTTACAAAATTAGGGTCTACAATGTTCTTATAAAAGTTATAAAGCATAATTTTGTATATTCATGCCTTATAAAGTGTTATGAACGCTATAATATTGCATTATGAGTACTCAGTTACTCATCTGTAACAGTTCGCTACCTTAAAGAACAGAATATTAGTTTATTAATATTTCTATATAGTAGCAGCCTAAATGAATTATAAATGCCTTTATAGGTGTCATATAGCATACCTAATGCTAATCTAAATATTTTTAACAAAGCTTAAACAACAGCTAAAATGATCCCGGTGCACTGAAAATGTTCATTGATATAATGGTGAATAAAAAAGAAAGAAAAAAGAAAGAAAGCACCAGACAAAACTGCAGCACGCTCACAAATCTCAAATCTGTTCCAAACTCCAGGTAGAATTTATAGTGTAATTCAATTAGATGTCATATCGTCACTGTTTATCCTCATTAGGCTCGCAGATATAATTGCTCCTTCAGATGTCAGTTCATTATCTTTTTTTTTTTAAGAAGATGAGAGCACCTGTTCAGGCCTCGCACAAGTGTGTCCTTCAAAGCATGATGATATAAAAGCATGATTACATCCCGGAGTGTCTGGAATCGAGAGTGGATTCTTCCAGACATTGTGTCTCATCCGTCTTCATAACTCGTGGCTAAATGACAAATCACTTGACGGCTGGATTGCTTTTGAATGCACTGGTGATAAAGAACGAAGAACTAATCCCGCCTCAATGCGAGAGAGAGAGAGAGAGAGAGAGAGAGAGAGAAGGGACAAATGATGTGAGTACAGTAAAACTGCAGGCTGATATTAAGAGAAAGGGAAGGAGATATGGAGTAGGAGAGGAATTTAACATGAATGAGATTCAGGATCAGAACCTTACATAAAGCAGCTCAGGTCAAAGCTGTTTCGCGTAAGAGCTAAAGGACATGCAGACTTTCTAATGGACCTGCAGTCCGCTGCCATTCGCTGAAGCACCGTCTCGATCGCCTCCGTTTCGCCACTCTGCCCTCTCGACATGACTCACTCGTCTCCTTATTTTATTGAAACATTAAGTATAATGTCCTTCTTATATATAAAATCGCTCCGCAAACAACAAATCATTCAGCCAGAAAACAACTCAGAAACCGAAATGAACTCTGTCTTCTTTCTGAAGCATGATGTGATGATGCGGAGTCACTCTTTAAACCCTGAAGTTGATTATTTTCCTACAACAGCATGTTCTGAAGTGTTTTATTCGATTATATGTCAGATTGATAAAAAAAAAAAAACAACGTATTAGAGATATGTTATGTGAAATGAATGTACTAAACAGAAACAAATACAGACACAAACAGGAGGAGGACTATTGTTTTTTTAAATTATTATTCATATTATTTCTTTCGTCCAGGGTGTCCCCTGCCTTGTGCCCCAAGTCCCCTGGTATAGGCTTCAGGCTCCCCGAGACCCTGTGAAGGATAAGTGGCAGAAATGTTCACAGGGCTGAACCTTGGTCGAGACTAGGGGTGAGCATCGGGACTGGAATCCCTACAAATAGACATGCAGTTGGGAAGTTTTTACTGCAATACAGACTCGACTGAGTGAACAGATATTTACAGTGACCATTCATTCATCCTTAGTAACTGCCTGGTCATGGTTGCAGTGCTTTAAATTAGTCTACTAGTTTGTTTACATTGTCGGAAATAAAACCAACTAAATTCGTTTAGAAAATATCACAGGGACACATATCACAAAATATCAGAAATAAAAATAATGACTGTGTGAGGAGGATTTAAAAAAAACAGTCCTGCACATTTATACCACTGTTTTTTCCTAGTCATACCAAAAAATTAAATAAACCAGGCCACAGCCACTCCGGGCCCGGTCCAAATACAGATACAGAATATCTGGAGCACTATAGATGTAGATACGGATATAAAATTCAGATACTCACATTGCTTTACAACCTTATGGCACATCTTACTTTTTATCCATTTATAGTTACATTTAATGCGGTGGAATGTCTGTGAAACAAGTTACTCTTCTCACTTATGTTTCAGCCACTGTGTATAAATAGTCATTCCCTCACCAGCCTCTCTTTTTTTTAATAAGATAAAAGTTTGTCATGTTGCCAAAAAACAGCAAAGTGCAAACTCCTCTGTGCTGAAGATTGTCAGAAATTATTATTTCTGACAATTTGATTATTTAAAGATTATTTGTTTTTAAGATCCATTTATGAAGCACAGGGCAAGTCCCTGTGAATGAGCTGTTACTATAGAAATGATAACATATTCCGAGCTGCTGTGGAAAATTAATCACCACTTCTGACCAATCAGAATCAAGAATTCAACAGCGCTGCGCTGTTCATATCCTTCAGAGGGACTTCTAATATAAGAAGCTCTCTTATAAAGCTTTGCTCTGCTCCTGTTCATGAAGCAGTGCGCTACACCGCCAATAACTACGGCTTTGATGTGTGAAAAAGCTGCGAATCCTCTATCAGAGCATCGGAATTGTCCTGCCTGAAAATCGGTACAATTAAGCTAAAACGTGGACAGCGTCAGGGAACAGCAGCAACAACGCAGACTCCGGCTCCGTGAGAAGCGGATTTGAGAATCCAGGCACTCATTTTCCTGATCAGAATGAAATGAGTGCTGAGCATGCCATGAACAGAGCAGAGCAGAGAGATGAACGATTAGTGCTAAGAGCGCATCCCGCGGTACTGATCTCATCGTTAGTGATCTCACTGTTAGTGATCTCATTTCTGCCACATGCCTCATCACTGAAAAGTTAGACAGATTGCAGACAAAAGCAGTGATAGACCAAGATGGAGATCTGATTTCATGCCAAATCTCTGAGATTTTCAGGGAGAGGCTGTTGATTTATTTTATTTATTTTTTTAAATGCAAAGAAGGCTGTAAGAACAGTTATAACTGCTGACCCCACCCCCTCAGCCTAATACACTGTTTTAAAAAAAATAATTAGAAAAATAAATATAATTTACATGACTTTTTTTTAATCAATGAAATAAATGAAATTACATTTTTAATTGAAATATTGTTTAATTAACAGTGTATAGATATGGGTATTGCTCAGATGAGTTTCTTTTTGTATTAAAAAAAGATCAGAGAACAACTCGCTCGTTAGTATTCTTGTCAGATTTATGTGTAACTTGGAATTTTATATGTGAACATTATGAATATTTCTAGTGTGTTATACAGCATACATAATGCCTTATAAAGCTTGGCTGTATAATCATGTATAAATGCTCATAATTACTAACAGTTACATGCATAACACTTCAGAAAGCATGAGTATGTGGCTTCATAATGTCATGGTTACAAACTACCTGTTCATAGCGCTTTATACACTACAACTTCATGGTGCATTATAAACTTGTACATGTTCTATACAACTTCTACAAGAACTACAAGTTCTTAGGGCATGTTAAACTACCTTAATGTCTCCGTAATGTCAGGTTACATAGTGCATCATAAACTACCTGCTCATGAGTATGAGTATATTTAAATTTATAAAGGTGTGTTGCTTTGTGACAATGTCCACTGTTAAAAGCGCTATACAAATAAAATTGAATTGAATTGAACTGAATTGAATTGAGTATATGGCTTCATAATGTCAGGTTACATAATGCCTTATAAACTACGTGTTCATTGTGCATTATAACTCACCTGTTCATGATGTATTATAATCCACCTGTTCTATACTGGCACAACTGTGAATAATATTAGTATATTACAAGTATTAATAGGTATAAAGTATTATAAATGAATTTATAAGATGTCATAATGCATCCGTATGCATTTTAACCCCTGAACATAATATTAGGATATTAGCATTATGCATGCACTTTATGAATGCATTTGATATTATGAGTATTCATTTCAGGTCCATAAGCTCTCGTATGCATTGACGTGTCAGTCAACCTCATCTAATGAGAAATTCTGAATGAACTTTCAATTTTTTTTTATTTTATATGTAAAGGGAATTAATGTGTATACTAACACTCATAAATAGTTAAACACCTCAGGAAGCATGCTATAAGCAAAAGTGTTATAAGCATGCTGATAGACATAATTGTAATCACTGAGCATACAATGACATGCTATAACATATATATATATATATATATATATATATATATATATATATATATATATATATATATATATATTATACAGACAAATTCTATCAAGTTTTGGATTTTGTGTGATTTTTTTTCATACATTTTATAAATAACGTTGCAAGGAGAGGTGCAAACACGAACACTGACGAGTCATGTGAATTCTCACGGATTTGTAAGTGTGAGAACGTGCTGGAAACACAGAGAGAGGAAACTGAGGGAAAAAAAAGTAAGGACAAATCCTTTCAAATCCTATTCTGTCTTTCATCTCGAGTCATTCCTGCAGAGCGACATCATCAACCTGGATATAAAAATGTGTTCAGTGAAAACTCGTTAACTCTTTCATGTACAGGGTCCACACTCCAAGACTATAAAATTAAGGCTGTTTTTAGAGTTTTATAAAATGTAAATCAGCTACAATGTTATTTCTACCATTTTCCTGATATGTATTACTCCATGACGTTGCTCTTAAAACAATTAAAATGCATTAAAACATATGCTGTATGGCACCTTATGAATGCGTTTATAATGCATTATGAGCAGTAGATTCAAGTTTGTAAGCTCCCTTACGTCTGTATCTCGTTCTTATGTCGTCAGTCAACCTCAATTCATAAGACATTCATATGGATCCTAATGAAATTTGGATTTTGTATGATGTTACGTGAATTGTGTCTATTAATGTGTCTATTAATGCTCATAAATAGTTAAAAACATCAGAAGACATGATTATATGGCATCATAAGATCATACATGTTCATATGACCTTACAGTTCAGATTCTACGCCAGCGTCTATATATGAGTGTTCTAGTGAATTATAACATTAGAGTTTACAGTGCTCTTATAAAAGATAGTATGCATTATGTAGCCTGATGTGGTCATGTTTATGCTTTCTGAAGTGTTATAAACATGCCTGACAGGCCTAATTTTAACCACTGAGCATAATAACCAAAATAAAAAATAAAGTTTTAAAATAAAGTTCTGTAATACTTTACACCTAAAATTTTCATGAATAAATGTACACTTTTAAGCAGTAATATTTTACTCCATTTCATTTTTTTTTTTTTTAACATTTCTACAGTTATTTGAATTTGCATGCCACTTTTGATGAACAAAAAAAAACAAACAAAAAAACCCATCTGGATATGATTTAGAATAATTCCAGACAAATGAACCGTTAGTCTGTTGGAGCTTTGTGAAGTTCAGCGAGAATATCATGTTGTTCCTCGACAGAAGGAAAAGGCAGAAGCACAGGACTTTGCGTCCTCTCGCTCGACGAGTTTCTTTTCTCGATTATGCGAGAGCATCTCAGCAGGAAGGAGGCCAGACGAGACGTCCTGGATGCATGAATTTATCTCGGAGATACAGACGCTGATATCCAGACTGTCATCTGTGTCTACTCCCTTTGATACACACTTCTTAGGGAACCTTTGGCTTTAACACAACACCATACAGGCTTCCTGTACAGCGGATCAAGCGAGCTGGGCTTAGAGATATCCGATATTGTTATCGCCCGAGTCATAAAGAGCATCAGATACAACATACACACAACCGGCGAGCTTGATACCATTGTAACGCCGCCATTTTATGTTTACAGCTGAAGAAGTGTACATGTTCAAGCTGCGCCGTTATCGGACAGTAACACATGACTGTCTTATCTTTTATGATATTTACTGTCTTTTGAATTGGCGTCGCCTAAGAGCCTGTCACAAACAATCTTGTCTTTCTCCAGAAAGTAAAACGTACGTGTAGTCCATACATTTCCAGTTTGGTAAAATGGCTAATCAACTGCTAATCAGCTAATCACCTGCGAATCAGCGCTCCTCACCACGTCTAACTAATCACAAATGCATTAGCTAGCCCACTTGGCAAGAGAAAGCTCCAGGGTATGGATCAGTCCTATTTCTTGGCTTCTCAGAAAAATAACTGACGAGGCTAAAAAGAGATAGCATATATTAAATATATATATTTATGTTTTAGGAAAGCATAAGATAAATCACCTCCAGATCACTTTACATTACTGTAAATTAACAGAAACTTCTGTAGCTCTTTAGAGTATGTATCATTCTCAACCTACTTTCTATATAAAATAAAAAAAACAAATTTCAAGTAAAAAAATGTTTTTGTGCTAAATTCCACAGATTGCTTGGGTTTTTTTTGTAACTAGTGTTATTTTTGGGAAGATGAATTTCGTCCCAAAAGGACCTCCTTGTGCCATGCAACAGTTCTAAACCATGTAACTTTTGTATATTCAGAAATGACATTTTCTGATTTTTTTTTTTTGGCTTGTGGTTACCTGAATGTTAAACATTTTGGACGTTTTTTTATTATTATTACACGCATACTGTTTTAGCCTTTTTTCTAAACTCACGGAGAATCAATTTACTTTTTACAACAAGTAATATTTAGACAGAATCTAGCCTATCCCAGGGAACTCGGGGCACAAGGTGGGGGACACCCTGGACGGGTGGCACACTCACACACTACGGATAATTTGGAAAAGCCAATCAGCCTACAACGCATGTCTTTGGACTGGGGGAGGAAACCGGAGTACCTGGAGAAAACCCCCGAAGCACGGGGAGAACATGCAAAAACCACACACACACACACACACACACAGGGCAGAGGCAGGAATCGAACCCCCAACCCCGGAAGTGCAAAACATGCTGCCCACTGAAAAAATATAATATAAGATAATAATCAAAAATATAAAAGAATCTGGAGGGGCATATAAATAATTTATGCATGAAAGGGTTAATATTATAATGCATTAGAGTAGACTGTAATAAAGTGTAAGTTGAACAGCTTATCATGTAACTCAAATATTGCAAAAAGAGCAAGAGCAAGAACATGGTTCCGCTTCCACACTTAATCCATCAGTCACTGCTAAGCACGTAGCCTATTTGCAACCCAAATGCTGCAATAAAACACATAGAAGTTCCCTTACAACTCCACTTAAAACTCCATCTGCCACTATATGAAGCTCATAAACTCTTTGGATGTGGCTGAACATGACGCCGAGCGAAGCCCAGGAGTAAATATGCACCGGCAAATGAGTGATCTGCTAACACACCACGTTGTTTACAGAGCTGCGGAGTCGGAAAACCTCAGAAGGACTCTAAAGGGACTTTTTAAAAAAAGATGACTTTACGCCGACAAACATCCTTCACCGAGGATCACACCTGCAGGCACGGAGCTCACGACGCCCTGGGAAAGGCAAGAATAAAATTTTATGGGTTTTTAGGCTGAAGTGAAAATGGCACAGCTGCTCACATAATAGAGCAGAAGGCAAAAAAAGGTAAATTTAACCTTCGCTACACACACAGAAAAAAACAAACCTTTGTGAATACTATTCTTCCACAGCTTGCCTATAGAGGGCCTCGGAGATATCATGATATTGCAAAGTTAATGATGTTATTTATGCTGTAGATGAACCAAGGTCAAAGCATCAGCTCCATTATCGAGGGTGTGTGTAACGCAACAGTGCGACTTTGTCAATGTAACATAACACAGTATAATTTAGCTCATTAAAGGAAAGGAAAGCATTTGGTGTGATCTTGTGAAATATTGACAGGAACAAAAATCTGAGCTGAGAATTTTAGCACATCTCTGACACTTATTAATTCTTTTATTATAACTAAAAAGTGTGTAAAATGATTTCTTTAACAACTAAACACAAGTCACTCACGGAAACCAAAGGACACAAATTCTGTCTGTAACCTTAAATACAAGTTTGTTTTTTTTCATTTTATTTTTTTAAATTATATATTTTGTTCATTTTAAATATTTAACACCTGTAACATTAGAAATAGGGATTTTAATTTTTATTTTATTATATTTTAATGATTAGTTTAAGTGAGGGCCTGTAACCTTATTTTATTTTGTTTTACTTTTATTAATTTTAAACCCAGTAAGGCTGAATACCCCTTCTGTACCCATAACCCTAAAACTATATATATATATATATATATATATATATTAGTCTGAACACTTTTTTAGGAAATCTTCCTTCTTCATGTAACATGTTCCTTCTTCATGTATGTTGTAATATTCATTAAATCGAATGAATATGCAAATTAGTCTACAATGTCATGTAGCTACTTCTAGCAACTTTTAGAGCACATGTTAGCTGCTTTCTCCTAAAGCCAGAACTGAGAGCACTGAACACAGGAAACATCTTTAAAGTATCCTTTACGCTACCCATAATTAACAGACGAGGTGTGATTTAACCAAATTAAATTCGGGTTTTGTCTTTAAGCTCGACGTCTAATAATCTAGCACTTACTACAAAGATTAGTTCAGCCCCTGAGCTCACACTAATGACGTAATGACCACCGCTTTGCAGCTCTGACTGTACTGACTCTGCTGGTGGAAGAAAAACCTGACATTAAACCACAGCGGCCGGTGAAACACTGAGTCCGGGAGATGTGGAGTCGAGGATATGACAGGCTTATATCATCTTAATCAAATACAGAAGGGCTGCGTCGACAGGCGGGTGTTTTGTCAGCACACTCTGCTGACAATCGATGGCCAAACTCTGCTGTAAGCACTGTCTTATGCCTCCCAAGACCCCGAGGTTTGGACGCTGTAAAAGCTGCATTCGACTGCTGTAACAAATCTGTAACTCAGCGGTTTGAAATCTGGTCACCATTCCTGCCTAATTTACTGATATTTTGAGAATAAAATAATGTACTGCTTATTCTTCTATGAAAAATACCTCGGAATGACCTACGAATACATTCATAACATGCTATAATACATTCGTAAAGGCATTATACATGTTATAATTATTGATGAAAAAGCATTATGCTTATAACGTATTTATAAATTGCTGAAAGGTTACGACGCTTTCATCAGGCATTATAAAAATGTCATGAGTCTATTCATAGGTCATTATACATATGAAGGCCATGAGAATAATGACCCATGAATTCCTTCATAATATATGATATTCATTTCGTGAGGTATTATACAAAGTTTTGAATGCATTCATAGGCCACTATACGTATGAAGGCCATAAATACTATATTGACTTGTGAAGTAATTCTTCTACTTGTGAAGCATTAGTCATTTTATAAACATTTATGAAAAAGCTTCAGAGTTTAAATCAATGTTTATAATGTATTTATAAAGTGTTCACGTTATAACGCATAATTCAGGTACTCATAGGTCAGTTATACGTATAATGACTAATGAATACATTCGTAACAAGCTATAATGCATTCATAAGGTATTATACATGTTATAATTATTTATGAAATAGCATTGAGGGTTATAGCAGTAAATGTGTATATAGTGCCTTATGATTGCATTATAAAGTGTGTCCTTAGTGTTTTATAGCTATGACCTTCATAAAAAGTGTGAAAAGCATAGAAATGACTTCAAATACTGTAAATAATATAAAAAAGAATATGACAAAATGAAATGACAGGATAAGTGAGGATGCAGATGCTTCATTCAAGATCAGTATCACAATCAGTTTGGCGTAAGAAAAGATGAAAGGAGAATGAAATCGTATTTTTTTTTTTCTTAGAGAAAGTAAAATTCGGGTCATGCTGTCTGATCCCCCCCTCTGTGCGCTCGGTTGTCGTTTCCAAAACGACATAATTGCAGGCTGTTATTAAGACGTCTCTCGAATGTGCATCCATGTCTGGTGCTGTTTCTGGAGCATGAGGTCGGCGCCTTCCTTGATCAGTAATGAGAGGAAAATAACGAGGGCAGAAATAATGTTTAAAAAGCAAAAACACAAGTCTGTTTGGCATCTGAAAAAGTTTCTGTATATTTTTAAGAATTCGGGAGAGGAGGAAGATTTCAGATCAGTGTGCCAGTGTCTGGAAAGAGTTGACGAGAAACAAAGACAATATACTCGAACCAGTCAATTTTCACCCTCTTGATCTTTTTAACGTTTTGTTTTGTTACAATCTGGAACTGAAATGTATATAACTGGGATTTTATCATGAATCAAGGTTAAATAGTCCACAATAGAACACTATGCCCACAATGAAGCTTGGTGGTGGTAGTATCACGTTAAGAGTTACCCTTGGCCTCTTGATTGCTTCTCTGTCTAACTCCCTCCTCTCCCTGTCACTGATTTTGTGCATAATTTGGAATATTTCTATATATATATATATAACCAATCCCTAATTGATACTTTTCTAGAACTTTGTCTCACACTTGTTTTGCTCCTTGGTGTTCATGATGTATGACATGGTGTAAGTAAATATACACCTGTTCCTGGAAGAATCCATAGAACATATCTAAACAAACAGCATCATGAACACCAAGGAACAAAACAAGTATGAGACAAAGTTCTAGAAAAGTACCAATTAGGGTTTGGTTAGTGAGAGTGGACAGTGAGAGGAGGGAGTTTATATATATATA
>CM075012.1:25856420-25866526 GCA_037576675.1 Pangasius sanitwongsei | reverse complement strand
TTTTCCTACCTTTGTCCCAAAAAACAAAAAACTTTTTTTTTTTTCCCCTTTTTTATTAACCCATTAACACCAAAAATTTTTAAAAAAAAAAAAACCCCCCCCCCCCCCCCCCCCCCCAAAAAAAAACTGTCAAAAACAATTTCATCATTTTAGTATCCAGACATGCGTCCTTTTCTCTTCGCCTGCAGCAGACGGGATCCTCCGCCTCACCTTACACAGGAATGAGGAGCAGGCGTAAGATGTAGCCATCTGTCAGCAACGTGGCTTCGAATTTCTTTACACCAAATGAGGAGAATGTGTTTAGACAGACAACAAAGACGAAAAAAAGGAGAGTTCTGACCTGCAAGTGGCATCACAGCTCACACCTGTACGCCAACAAAGTTACAGATCACACCTGTACGCCAACAAAGCTCATATACAGGAGCTGTTTCCTAAATAAGTAAGGAATAAAACACTCCATGTTGTGCTGTTATAGAAAAATAAACAACAGCGGGGTGATGTGACAAAGTGATGAAGCAGAGTTGATTATTTTCTTTGAAATTATGAAAGAATTTACAATCATCTATGTAGAATAGTATGTCTGAGAAACATCTGAGGGTTGTTTATGAATATACACGAATATGCAAATTTATAAAGCTGCCATATCCTTACTATTCTGATTAGCTATCTATTCGTAAGCTAGCTCACATTCGTAACAATTTCAACATCTCGGTTTTCATCAGTATATTACATATACTACAAGCCAAACCTGTCAAAATATAAGGTTACCATAACAACCATGAGTTTTTTGTCAAACATGAACATTAGTTCAGTTCTGCAGATAAAATTTTCAGAGTACAATATCGTTATCCTCTAATAATTAAGGAATAGAAAACTTTGCGGCATGTTGCTAGAGGAAGATAATCAATGACGGAGAGATAATCAACGAAGCATTATATTCGTCTCATTTTATTCCTCATATACCACAGCAATTTGCCAACAATCAAGTCTTAAAAGTTAGCAAAAAAAGTCATAATTTTATCCATTTATAGTTACATTTAATGTTGTGAAACGTCCGCATCACTTACGTTGTAGCAGCTATAAACAGTTGTTCCTTCACCAACCTCTCTTTTTTTTTTTATTTGAAGTTATAAGATTAAAAATGTATTAGGTGAGCTCAGTTTTTGATGTCACATATCAGACCAATCAATCACTTCGAGTATGCTAATTATTAAAAGTTAACAATGTGACACTTATAAATTTTTGCCTAAGCTGTACTACTCAGTAAACTTTAGCAATGAATGAATCGTGGTTGCTATGGTCATAAAATATTTCAATAAATCAAGAATCTGATTCTCCAAGCCTCAATTGCAAATTACGAGCAGTTACCTAGCCAGCTAGCTGTTTGGGATGGCAGATGCTGGAAGTTTTCATGAAATTCTTCTGTACTACCCTAGATTATATTTAAGTATAATCTAGACCATTTCATTTACAATTTGAATGTACTGGAATTTAATGAACCATTCAAACATTAAGCAACTTAAAAGAAGGTTCTTCTTGTATACTACATACTTTTAGATTGCAGCTAAGAGTATGGGATTTGAGAAACAGCTTATGTTATGCTAACATTAATGATAAGATAAAATGATAAACTTTTATAGATAAAAGTTTAAGGATTCAGGCTCTAGATTTTTCATTTCAGCTCAGTTATTAGCAAATATGACAGACATATGAAAAACAATGAGCAGAACTGAGTTTTCATTTTCCCCCTCTTAAATTTCCCTTCAATTATTCATTGTACATAATCCTTGAGGAGGGCTCATGCTTTCATCTTAACTTGTTCCTTCCTTGCAAAAAAAAAAAGATAGTGAAAGAAAAAAAAGAAACCCTCAGTAGGATCTGAAACGTAAGTGAAGCTGAGCTGACAGCCAGGATATGAAACCTTACACTACACAGCCATATATTTAGCACATCATGACACATTCGCTGAAAGCTAAATATTCTAAATGCACTACGGATCAGAAGAGAAAAAAATTTCTCTCGGAGGACTGTTTTCTATTTTTCATGAAGATCTTCAACAATGTATGAAGTTTTGTTAGTGCCTGCACAAGAAAAAAAAAAGATAATGCCTGCAGACTAAATGATACGCTCAAAAATGTTGAACTAGGGCACTAGCAAAAAGGTAAAAGACAAATAGTATAAATAGTAAAAAAAAAAAAAAGTAAAGTGATAAGGACACAAATATTTATTAAAAATAAAACAAAACTAATAAAAATAAACCTTTTTAAGAGCTCTCCAAAACTGGGAACTGTATGGGAGGGAAGACAGAAAGAAACTGTTGCTCGAGATGAGCTTTATGAAAGCACCAAGATCAAGATATTTGTTCGAGACAAGTTTCAAAGCGCTATGCGTGGCACAAAACTAACGCAGGCCAAATCTCAATTAACACTATACCTACAGTGAAACATGGTGGTGGCAGCATCATGCCCTGGGGATGCTTTTCATCCTCAGAACCTGGGCTTCCTGTCAAAATTGAAGGGAGAATGGATAGAACAAAATACTCAGGGGCATTACAAGAGAAGCTTTGAAGTTTTTTAAACATCTACTAATGAATTTTGACTTGGAAGATGAACTTTAAGAGCCTTTTGGCTTGCAATAAAAATACTGGCTGATAACAATCGGTATAAGTGTCATTTGTAATCCAGATGAATCTGATGACTTTTAAGGGGGTTGAATACTTTTGCAATCCAGTGCAGGCTTTATACTCCTTAGATTTGTTTCCAAATATTGAAAATATATAACGGTTTGAAAGAGATTTAAGAAGAACTTCGATGAAATGCTTTCCTGTACATAATAAGCACACGTCCGCAATTTCCCGTCTTTCTTGTCTTGTTGTTTCATCAACATTTTGGAAGCTAAGACCGCTTTAATTATCCAACGAATCTTAAATAACCCTTAAAGAAGCTTGTTTTGGGTTTAAGCGCTCAGTTTTTCACCATCGATGATATCGACTCATGCATTGAGGTGTTACTCGGTTCTCCAGTTCCTGTGTAGGTAAAGGGATTTTTTTTGTAATTAGTCACACCAGCTGGCCTTTTACTGGCGGTGCTCGGTGGAGCTTGGCTAATTATTGTGGACTCATTATCCAGTTTCAGCTCCAAAATGAGCAGCCATTAAGCAGCTTGCTGTAAATCAGACCAGCAGGCTCGCCATCGCCGTGGACGCAACTCGAGCCTTCGATACAAGCGGCGTGGAAGAAGACAACACCCCGGAGAGCTTCTCCAAAAAGAAGATGATACAATCACAAATGAGAAGGGACGCTGGTTTTGGCAGAGACCTCAATAAAAGTGTTAATGAATGCACAAGGACGTTCATTCATTACAGAGAAACGGAGAATGAAGCTATTTGGCAAGGACTAAATCACGTTATTTAGTGGCCTCAGAACCTCTAAGGGCACTTTCACACCCATTAGTCAGTTTGGCGAATCTGAATAAGAGCGAAATTGATACTTTTGGTTTATTTAGTATTTGGTTTAGTTTTGGTTTCACATCGTATATAATTAAATGAACCACAAACAAAATGAAAAAATTGTCTGTGTGGTTTGTAGAGCTGAAAATGTCCTCATAAAACTCACTCAAACATCAGAAATACGGTGAGGAAAAAAGGTTCAGTTTACATCCAGCGACAAAGTAAACTTTAATTTGGAGAAATATATTTATGATTTCTTAAGATGCTGTTAAAGTATGTTGTACACATTAAAACTCAGTTTTATCCAAAACCTCGTTTTTCTTTTCCAGAATTCAGCCACATCAACATTTGATGGGCTTTCCACGACCGCCTCACTTTTTGCGTCAGAAAAAATTGTTAAAAAAAAAAAGCATTTGTAGAGTGAAGAATTCACTCCAGATTCCAATTACCAACCGTTTAAAATAACGTACTCTTGGAGGGAGACTGACAATTAACTTTTTTTTTTTTTTTTTTTAGAACTGATGACATAAAATGAATTTTGTGGCTGATTTAATTGGAAAAAACTGTCATTTTTATTTTCAACTGATAAAATAAACTGAATTTTGGAGCTGACTTAATTGAGAAAAATTAGTACTAACTTTTGTGTTAAAAAAAAGATAAAAGAAAAAGCAATTTTGCAGCTGTCTTAAATGGAAAAAAACCCTAAGTATCAACGTTCATATTTTTATAACTGCTAATATAAAATGAATACTGAAGTACTAGACTTCATAAAAAAAAAACCCTGAGTATTAATCTTTCAATTTTTTTCACATTTTGGAGCTGATATAATTAGAAAAATGTAGAATTAGCATTTGTATTTTTTTTATACCTGCTTAAAAATAATTTTGGAGCTGACTTAATTGGGGAAAAAAAGGTATTAATTGTGAATTTAAAAAAAAAACAGAAAAAATAACATGAATTGTGCAGCTGACTTAATTGTGGGAAAAGCGCGAGTATTCACGTTTGTAGTATTCATGTTTTTATAATTGATATGATCGATAAAAATAAAAAAAGAAAAAAAAACCTAACACAGAATTACCTTTTGCATTTTTTTCATAACTGTTAAAATAGAATTTTTCCATAATGAAGACATCACAGAGCAAAACACAATCATTCCTGAAAGACAAACAGTGAAACTGAAGCACCCAATCTGCCACTGCCGAAGGAAATGTCGTGTAAAGTAAAGCCAGGTTACTGAAGCGTTCATTTATAACCCCGAAGCCACTGATGATACGGGAAACTGCAGAGACAGGCTGATAATATACAGTGCAGGGACGCGGCGGTCAGGAGTGAGATGTCAGGAAGAGCATTAGTGAGGTTAATTAGCTTCAGGCAGACTCAGGACAGTCAAAGAGCTCGATACGGATCACTATTAAGGCACTCCATCACAATGAATGTGTGGCTTTATCGATAGAGCTGAGAGGGCCTTTCAGAATGAATCACGTCCTCGCTAGGAAATACTAGATTCATACAAATGTAATCATATTTACAGTGGCATCCAAAAAAAAAAACAAACTTCAGGAAGACTGGTTTTCTGACAGGTATGATGGGTATATTTTAGAGTTTGGCCGGTGTACGGTACCAAGCAGCTGTTTACACGCACAATATCACACACCTGCTGCTGCTGAATATTACCGTGCAACGAAAATAGGCATAATTTTCGCTGTTTTAGTCAATGGTGCTACTGTGCAACAGACTCATCCGAGTTCCTCTACATTATTCCTGATCACATTCCCCATTGTGCATGCTGAGGGAATTGTTCAAGATGAGAGAAAACGGAAAGCTTGTTACGGCCCTCGCTGTGTGGGCCACATGCAATAATAATATCCCTAAAGCCAATATATCTAAATTACATCGGCTTCTTTTTTAACACCAACAACACAGTCTGTTTGTCCCTCTTCCCTCTCTGCGGCGTCTTCAGTCACGCGTCTGATTGATAGCCTCGTTTCTCAGTAATTAATGCCTTTCAGAAATCCTGCCTGTCTTTCCAGGAACAATTTCCCCATCACAATGGCATATAGGTAAAGGGCAAAAGAAAGACAGACAGAAAAAAAAGAAAACCTACCCACACACCATACAACAAGTGGTTCTGTGATATTAGGAGGCTGTTAAGATCCAATAAGATGGAGAGATACGTTTATTTTTATGATCAATAGGATTCGATCTTCTCGCGCATCCTGCCAACAAAGGTACTCTAATAATCTAATAATCTAATATACGGTGGAGAGCCAAGAGTTATCTCCGGAATCAATACACACAGTTGTTGAACTAAAAAAGAAGAAAAGGAAACAAAGAAAAAAACTGATGAATAGAAAAGGCAGGACAGGATGTGCAGTGGTGCCAGTGTATTGACTTTGTGGCTAGATTTGGAGACATTTTAGATGCCTTTATTTTAAAAAAAGAGTCTAGCAACAAATTTAGTGGCTTTTTGTTCCCGGTGTCTAATCACTGATCACCATTGTTTGTACCAGCTACCAATCACTCATCACTGCTGTTCCTAACACCAATCACTGATCACTATTATTCCCAACAACCAATCGCTCATCACCATTATTCCCAATATCCAATCAGTGATCACCATTGCTCCAAGAGACCAATCACTGATGACCATTGCTCACACAAATCAATCACTGATCAATACAGTTTGTCTCGATGCCCAATCACTGATCACCACGGTTTCCCAGCAACCAAACAGTGATCAACATTGTTTATCCTACTTATAATCTATTATTGTCTATTCTGGTAAAACTCTTCTACCTTGTTCACGTAACCCATTTTGATATGCAAATGAGTATGATGATACAATGAATATGCAAATTAGTCACTGGCATGGGCAGACTTTCCTACTCCACACTTGGGCTGTGTTCCAGTACAGTTTTAAACACACCTTCACCACTTCCCCTTGAGGGAATCTCCATCGCCGTCTTAAATATCATTCAATACTTTAGTAACTCAAGTGAAGTTTGTTAGACGAGTCCTCCGAGACCTGAGGGAATACACATCGATGGAGTAACGGCAAAGCGATCTGATGCAATTTCCTTTTCAAACGAGCGAGTTGTGTTGGACGAAGCTTCTTATGTATGTAAACTGAGAGGAAAATAAGCAGATTTAAAGTATGGTAATATGAGACTTCTTTTTTTTTTTTTACTCTGCTAGCTACATACCAAGTTAGCTAATTACCACACTAGCTACTTATCCAGTTAGTTAGCAAGCCAATATGGCAGTGTTTGACTTGTTATATATACGAATGGATTTTAAGAAAGCACCCTTGCAAGGCAGCTGATTGACTTCATTACTTTACTCTGCTAGCTAAATCTCAAGCTAGCTAATCAGCATGCTAGCTACTTAGCTAGTTAGATGGCATGCTGATAGAATAGCCTTTGACTTGCTATATCTAAATTGGATTGTAAGAAATCAATGACTCAATCTGTGCTTGACAGCTGGTGTAGCCCATGTCTTTATTCTGAAAGCTAGATACATGACTAGCTAATTAGCATATGAACTTGTTAGCGAGTTAGATAGTATGCAACTATGATAACAAACCAATATGATTCCAAACATTTTGGAACTGGATTGTATGAAATCACTGACTCCATCTGTGCACAACTGCTGATGTAACTTCATTGGTTTACTAGCTAAAACCAAGCTAGCTAATTAGCACAGGAACTAGGATACTAATAATTTGGTGGACTGCTATAGATTAATGAGTCGTTCAAACATACATATTGGTGAATTTATATTATAAAAGGTCATGTGACCAGTCAATGGAGTAGTAATGGTATTCAAATCTATTAAAGCAGATCTATAACACTCACGTTGGTCCTTATAAATCATTTTGACCCGCAAACCGTTAGCTTGAAAATCTGTGCAGCAATTTCAGCCAAAACTGCCCACACTGAGGGAAACACTTGAGAGTGTACAGAAAAGAAAAAAAAAATGCCTAAAGACACGCAAGAAGCTCACACACATATATTAATATGAGTGGTTTCACCACGGCTAAAACAGAAAGTTGATTCCCAGAGGAGGGAACAGTGGAGAAAAAAAGAAACACACTCGGACTTATAATAAGTGTGTGTAGTGTGTGCAAGCCACGAAAGTTTGTCCATACTAAAATAGCCTGGAGTGTGTTACAGCATAAATGTGCATGTAGGGGTGTGTGTGTGTGTGTGTGTGTGTGTATATGCTTGTGCGTGTGTGGGTGGGGGGGTATGGGGGTTGTCTATCATTCAGTGTAGTGTCATAACATCAGCACAGATTCTTTGCTTTCAAATAGGATATATTTTGGCACCACACACACACACATACACACACACACCATTGACTTGGCACAAGTGGAAAGAACAAGATGATTAGAAATGATCTAAATTGGGTGGCATTTCGGGCAGGGCGCTCGGATATTGATCGGTCATGTTTATGTGCCAGCGGAGGCCCGTAATTTGTTTTTCCTGGAAACATGCGGTGATGGATGGCTCCGCTTGAGCGATTAGACCTTAAAGCAAAGAACTACGTCAAATCAAGGTCACCTTTCTCCAATGGAAAAAATGGATCTTTTTAATACTCTTTCGTTTTCAATATGAAGTCGCAGGACATTATGTTAGATGATGGTGTTGAGTGCGTCTGTCGATGCGTCAGTGTCTCCTTCAAAATGATCAGATAAAAGACTTGGATAATAGTATTGATTTTTCCCCCACACTAGACCTGGATTGTACATGGAAACAAAATGTCTGGAGATGTATGACTTTATAGTGCTTCAGAATCCTGCAATGTTTGTATTAAAGGGGTGGTTTGTAACTTTTAGTGCCCTCTGTGGTCCTGTGTTTGCTTTTTAGTGAAAAGTGACTGAGTTGTTCTCCTAGAAACATGTTTAAACATCACAAATTACACCTTTAACGCCATGCCATGTGGTAAGTTTTCTTCCATTATGCATGACCTCCTACATTCATGATTTGTAAAGCATAATCAGCAGGTGTGTGACACAGAGCTGTGATTTCAGTGACAGCGCCAAGTGATGGTTCCTCAGTTCTATGCAAATTAGGTGAGACGTGGCAAAGCGACAAATCCAAACAATTGCTTCAGCCCAACCCTATGGTGCATGTGGCCTTACATTTCTTCAGTCCCCCATTCACAACTTTAAAGCTTGGGATTGTTGGTGCCAATGGGAAGAGTACGTAGGTTGAACAGTTAGATTGCTTTGCTAATCTGAGAACGAAGCCGAGCACACAGCATGTAAATCAAACAACCAACTGTCACAGTGATTAGTGTGCTTTTTAATTTGTGTTAAACTAGTTAGCTTTAGAAGATACAGTATATATAGCTACTACTATTTTAAAAAATCTGGACAGGCCACGCCCACAAATGATAACAACAGCAGTTTCTGCATGCCCACAGGAGATTAAACATTACAAGCAACAAGGGTGACTCGTGACTTGCTAGTGTGAACGCAGGGTTAAATCTCTATGTAAGGCTTCTCGGGATTGGATTCTTAACATCTACAGATCATTGCAATGACCTTAAACTTATCAGAAAGTGCAAACACTGAAAAACAAAACACTGAGTCCAAATGCTAGTAAAAGGATGTGAGGGGAAATATACACCCAAACACACCACATTAAGTCATACAGTATATGGCACTGCTGACAAAAAGAGAGCCACGCGGTCGATCGGAAGAAATGAAAGACATTAAACCTGCGCAGATCGATCTGGTCATATATTTTTAGACAGCTCTTCTCCCAGAGCGGCACAGTCGTGCGCTCTCCATAAACCAGAATAAAATAATAAAATGCTTTCAATTCGGCCAGCGTGCCAGGCCCGAGCCGAGCCGAGCTTAGCCAAGCCGCACATTACACTATTCATGAAAACGTGGTGCCGCAATATTTCTCCAGAGCTCCTGTAATGCATTTCTGTTGTGCCACTGCTTCTGTTTGAGGCTGTCAGCCGAGGTCGCTCTGCGCGTCCCACCGCTCTTCATCTTGTGTCATAGGGTAAGGCAGAAGTGCAGGACACCGGAGTGATGAATATGAGCTCACACGATTCATTCATCTTTCCTGGCTCCGTGGGCCCTTCATCAAAAGCAGCCGATTTACCTCAGCGCCAGAGAGGCGTCTCTTCCACAACTCGCACCCTCTCGGCTACGGTTTGAGGACTCAATTAGAGATCTCGGAGAAGCTGTGATCTTAAATATGAACTTTACGACGTTTTTATATCCACACGGCTTTGTGTATTGCCTATAAGTCTTTCATCAGCTGTGAAAGCAAAGTGACTAATGGGTGTCATTTTACTTCCAGAGAATCAAATTTTGTTGAGTTTTGATTGGAAATGAAAATGTCTACATTTGTACAGTGACAGCCTTCGCAGGGACGTACGCTGAAGTTTTCTATAAGGAGATATTTATTTAACATTTTACGGAAGGAGTCTCCAGTGTCAGCACTTTGTAACAGTCAGAGGTAAAGTTGTCATTTTCTGACCTCTTCAGGACAGAGGAGTTTAAACCTTTTTTTTTTTTTTTTTTTTGGGGGGGGGGGGGGGGGGGGGGGTAAAAAAAAAAAAAAAATAAAAAAAAAAAAAAAAAACAAAATAAAAAAAAAAAAAAAAATAAAATTTTTTTAAAAAAAAAAAAAAAA
>CM075012.1:25809461-25856410 GCA_037576675.1 Pangasius sanitwongsei | reverse complement strand
TTTGTCTCTCTTTCCTCCCTCCCTCTTTTTTTTTTTTTCTACTCTCTTTTTTTTTTTTTTGGGGGGGGGGGGGCCCCCCCCCCCCCATCTACAACATTAAATGTAACTAAAAAAAGTACACCTCATGTAAGACAAATAAAACATTTCAGGTGTTATAGGAAAATAAACAAATTTGAGGTGGTGGAACTCCTTTTTATTCCTTACATAACAGATATTCCACCTACGTTCCGCATTAAAAAAAAAAACAAACAAAAAAAAAAACAGCATTTCCACATTTAAACGGTCTGTTTAATATTTCCAGCCAAGAAGAAAATCATTCCATGGTGTTAACGCATCCCGGTGGTGTAGGCGCATTAAAACGATTGGTAACTCCATTTCTGAACCTTTCCTTCCCCAGACAAATGTTACTTAAGCCAGCGCAGGATCTTGTATTCATTAGTAATGTGTCATTCGCCTGGCAGATACGTATTGTCCGTGCAACACTACATTAGACTCTGGCGAGCGGAGAAAGCTCGTCCTGTGCTTTTGTTGTTGCTTTAATTGATGGCCTGTTCGTGCGACGGGTTCTCCTATTTCTAATGGAGGAAAGGGAAAAGGACTTGATGAAGTTTCAGGGCCATGAAGAGGACGAGGAGGAGAAGGAAAAAGATGCTCTTTAATTACGGCGCTCCTGTTTGTGTCAGACACGCTGGGAGGAAAACAAATCCATCCTCTCAGCTCCCTAGTTGTGCATCTATCTTTGATTTAATTTATATATTTGTACCAGCAGTGGAGATGGAAGAGGAAATAATACCCTTGGGCCATTTTTTTGGAATAGAAGAGGATATCTTTCATATTAATCTCAGTAATTAATGCTGTTAGAAAATCAATATTTTGTGGTGGGGAAATACAAATAAAAATACTACAGATATGCATTGCTGTCTAGCAGCATGACTGTAGTCTACATGATCCTAAACTGACATCACAGAAGAGAAGCGTTATTTTCCAGGACATCGGTTTTATACATGTTTATATAGATATGCGCTATGGGTATGATCCTATCTACAGCTTAAAGTGCAAGAAAAGAAATGGAAGCCCGACCGCACAGCATGGAGTCGCACAAAATGACACTACAGCGACGGGAAGTCATCGAGACACGACGAGACGCTTCGAAAGTCATTACTGAAGGTGCTTTTGGGAAATTTCTGCCTCTTTTTTTTCTAAGAAATAAACATAAATGAGTTGTAAAGTGGATTGCTTATGGTTATGGACGTGAAGGTCGTGGAAGGGTTATGTTCGCCAGAAAGGTCAAAAGAATGGCGGTAAGAAAGAAAGTCTCTGAAAGCAAAGCAAGGCTTAGTGAAGGCAAGTCAATTCCTTTATGCAATATTAATTTAGAGCAAGTTCATTTAACAGGCAATGAAGCTGCTAACAAGTAATTTATTAGTACAGCTCAATCAACATGATTGCTTAGTGCGCTCTCGTTAATAAGGAACATGTCTGAGAAGCATGAGGTGAATTCCTGTTGTCATCCAAAGAACACGGTTCTAACATTCCTGAGCAACAGCTCATCCTGGTGCACACTTCAGGGGCTTTAATGTTTTACTTCCAATCAAAATAAGTCAGCATACAAACATGCTATTACGGGTAATTAATCAAGGACGGTGTGGTGTGATGAAGCGGGGTTGCTGTTAACACCCTCAAGTGGATTATTTTCCCATAACAGCACATCCTGAAGTGTTTTTATTCCTCTTATACCACAGCCAACAATTACAATCCAAGAAACACGTTAGTTCCTGTTATCACGTAGCAGCTATAAACACTTGTTCCCTCACTGGCCTGACGCAGCGCGTCATGTTAACGAGAAACCACAAAGCGTAAACTCCTCCATCCTGAAGATGTCGGAAATCTCAGAATTACAGCTTTACCTCTGATTGTTACAATGAGCTACAACTGGAGACTCCTTCCACAAATGTAACATGAAGTGAAGTGACGTTACATGACGTGTAGCCAAGCATGGTGACCCATACTCGGAATTTGCACTCTGCATTTAACCCATCCAAGTGCACACACACATTAGTGCACACACACATTAGTGAACACACACCCAGAGCAGTGGACAGCCTTTCCCGCCTGGGGAGCAGTCAGGGGTTCGGTGCCTTGCTCAAGGGTCTCACCTCAGTCGTGGTGTTGAGGGTGGAGGAGAGAGCTGGTAATTCACTCCCCCCACCTACAATCCCTGCCGGACCCGAGACTCGAACCCACGACCTTCAGGTCCACCTTCGGGTTACAAGTCCGACTCTCTAACCATTAGGCCACAGAAAACATCACAATTTCGACAATTTTTCTTTTTTAATCTGTTTATTATTACACTTAAATTGTGTTGGATGCCGCCATACATGCCCCTGTGAATTAGCTGTTACTATGGACACGCTAAAGCTGGCGCTGCCTTTTGAGCTGTATTAATGAGCACCAATCAGATTCTGACCAATCGGGTTCAGCCTTAGCTTCTCATGCGAGATCACAGATTCAAACGTAAGTTCAAATGCAATACAGTATTATACTTATATGTATATTATGTAATATACTTGTAACATTTGTTATAAAATTGTTGTTTTTTGTTCTAAAATCTGATTGGCTGAATTAGGTATTAATGCATAAATCAATAAAGCTGTTACATGTAAGCCATCGTATTGTCCATGGACTACCCCAATTTTTGTCTGTTATGTTGCTTAGCAACTGAAGCTTACTGTTAACAGGCTTTGCTTTGTGGTGGAAGAATTGTTTATTGTTTATTGTGAATATTATACAGTATAGTTTTATCATTATACTTTTTTGCGCCGTGCCTAAGAACATGTTTACCCGTGGTAAAATCACTTTCTATGGAGGCCATATGTATAACCTACGAATACATTTATTACCTGTTATAATGCATTCATAAAGCATGATCCATGTTGTTATAATTATTAATGAAAAGATGTTATAGTTTATAGCAATGTTTATAACATTTATAAAATGTTGACAGAACGCATTATAAGCACTGCTTATAACATGTTATATCAATACTGCTCCAGTTTATCAGTGCTCGGTTTCTTCGCTAATGGTGTTATGTTATGAGCGTTACTAAGAAATCATTCAAACAACCCACCATGCATAATGAATAATGCTATAAAGTATAATAGATATATTCAAATGATATGTGTGTGTGTGTATATATATATATATATATATATATATATATATATATATATATAACATATATATATAACATATATATGATATAAGTATGTTCATAGTTCATTATAACTATGACTATACGATTTAAAAAAAAAAAAGTTGGCGATGCTTTTCTTCTAATCCAGACTTTCTTCTTTGCCGAGCTTGAATTTGCCATAAATTCGGTTGATATCACTGACAGGCTAAATTTTAGCGTGACGATGCAGGAACACACGGGTTTCTAATTCCGCTCGTGACACGCTTCGGCATGGAAATGTCACAAAGTCAATCGTGACCAAGAGCGCAGCTAATTACTAAATAATTCAATTTCAGGTGGCTGTGAGTCCGTTCTTCAACACGAAAGGTTTGACCTTTCTGAGGGTAAAAGACAAAGGATGGTTAATTTAATTAGAAATTTGTTAGGAAAACTGAAGATCGGTTTTTTAGCAGTGGCGCGGCCTGGCAAGGTCTGGTTCCTGCTTGCCTTACAAACAGATTTTCAATAACTCTAGGATGGATATGTGTGTAATGGAGGTGTGTATTGGAGTGGATAAGCGTGTAATGGAGGTATGTATTGGAGTAGAATCATTCTTATGATGCTCCATTGGCTTCCTGTCATTTCCTGCACTGTAGAGGGATCTATAGCTGAATTAATATACACACTTAATGCATAAATATTTATAATAAACCACATAATAAGCACATTTTGATATGAGAACAGTTTCTAAGCATTGTTAGATTTTGTAATGTATATAAAGCATTTAGATTATGGACAGATCAGCAGTATGGACCAATAATTTATGTTCAAGGCTAAAGGGAAGTTTGACTTCATCGAGCTTCATAGCGTGATATGTGATTGAGAATGCCAAAAACACCACCAGAGGAATTCTAGCCCTCACACATCGTCAGTATCTAATGCATTACTGCCACCTAGTGCTCATACACAACATTCGAACAACAAGCCATTTTCTGATCACACATGCCATTTTTGTGAGGCAGCTGCCACATCTCTCTCTCTCTCTCTCTCTCTCTCTCTCTCTGTCATGCCTTGTTATAAATCATCTGTAATCATAAGAAGCTACCTGGTTTTTGCTATCTGAGCAAGCCGATACGCGACGCTTTCTCAGGACAAGTGCATGACCCCGAAAGAAAAACAAGCTTGCTCACATATACACACAAGTATCATTCCATTTCGTCTCTTTCTATCTTTATCCAACATGCCTCTGATTCAGCGCTCGGCTGCAGAGAAAAGTACAACATGTCAGGATGGCAGATGAGCATTATCGTTCCAGGCATCAGTCTTCCATCATCAGAAGGTCAACTGTGTTGTTTCGACAGGCGATTACATGACGGATCACATGTGCCACTCTCTCTCTCTCTCTCTCTCTCTCTCTCTCTCTCTCTCTGTCTCACACACACACACACACATTCAGGATCTCAGAGAATGTCATGGAGCCTGTAACATATTGCATGGACATATAAAAATGTAATATATTTGTCATTATTATTATTACTATTATTATTATTATTATTATTATTATTATCAGTAGTTGTAGTGGTAGTATTAATCCTTATCAGGATTATTTTTGGTCAACAACACTTTTACTTTTTCACTGACTTTGCCTTCTAACCAAGTTTAAAACTTTGATACTGTGCCCATATTATAATTTAATAAAAACTCCTAAACATATGTAATATATTGAATTTGAAGTCCTCTTGTCTTTAAACCAATCATGCAAAAAATACTATTTATTTAAGTTATTATTCATTTATTTACTTCTTACCAGGATGATTTTTGGTTAAAAAAAACAAAAAAACAAACAAAAGAATGTTTTTAAATTTGACTTTTTCTTCTAATCGACTTTGCAGCTTCAGCTTTGATACAGTGTCTGCATTATTACTTCACAAAAGCTTTCAAATATATAAATATAAATACGTGGTTATTACCAGTAATAAATTATTTGCACATTGTATATAACTGTTAATGTAGTTTAGGTTAATACTGTTAGGTTCGTACAACAATATTTTTTTTTTTTTGGAAAAAAATGAAATAATAACTAATAGGAAATATTGTAACTAATATTAGTCATACTTACTGTAAATGCAAATTGAATATTTAATTACATAGCATTTAATGTAAGATATATAGCATGTTTAGTAGTTTTATGTAGTAAATGTGTAATAATGCTTATAAATAAAAAAACACCTGAAAGGAGACGGGTTTGGATAATGACACGCCAAATACAGATATTATTATACTTTTGCAATATACATAGAATTTTTTTACAAGTATTAAGTGTAAGAACTACATATTTACCCAGTAAATATGTAGTTTTCACATGAGATAAATATTTTTGCACATATATACTTAACATTACTACTCAGTTGCAGTACTTGGCAATAAAGAGCTTAGAATATTGAAACGTTTTGGTACTTTCCACAATGCTACAAAGAGATGTATTTTGCTTTCACACTTTACCCCTGGAAATATTTAAAATATTGCAATACTGAAAACTGTGGATGCTGAAAAATCACCTGAGATGTATCATTATTCTCAATATCGACTAACCGATAACATCGTTTTACACCCAGGATGAACGCTGACATGAGTTACCTTATATCCCAAATATTCTCATTTTACCGGAACATTGACTAGACGCCATTTTCCTCCGATGATCAGCATTTAAAGGAGAATATCTCATCTAATATTTGACTTTTTTTTTTGTAGAAATATTTAAAAATGAAAATGTGGATCTGGATGCAACTAAAAATGATGGAACAGGTCGTATTTGATGTGAGGGCTGCAATGTTAAACGTTTAGATGTACAGAAGGAAAATATTTTCCTTCTTTGTTCAGGAAAAAGTCATTACACATTAAACATTAAACTACTATCATCAGATAGATCTCATAAGTGTGTACCATCATGTTCCGTTCTTAAAGCCAGACTCGGGCTCTTGTGGCCAATTGTACTGATGAGTTTCATCTCATTGCTCCTCTACTGAGGCATGATAGCACTTCAGTGATAGTCTAATTAATCCAAACCTTTCCGAGCACGAGCTCACACGCTGTGATTCTAAACCAGGTGTTCATTTTAAAGAATCAACCAAGACATCCAGAAATCCTTCATTTCAGTCATTTCCTGAGGTCAAATTATGAGCAAAGACTTCTGATTGTGTATGTTCAATGGGTTATAACATATAGCCTTCATAATACATTCATAAGCACTGAATAAATCCTTTGTAATGCCGTGCTGGAAAGGTTTGATGAGAAAAAGAAAACAAACCTCAGTTATCATTATTTCATTGAACTATAAAGATTCTAGAAAGTGTACATCGTTCTTCGTAACAGAGTTATCAATGTTAATTTACCCACAATGCCATTCACTACCTGCTGATAGTGGTGCAGAGGGATTTAGACCTCACTTCATCTCTACATAAAGAGAGTCTTTTAGTCTTTTCCACATCCTCATCTGTTCACTCTGTTCAAACAGATCAGCTTCAACTTTCATGCTAATGCCACCATCAGGGTTCTCGCACTCATCATCTCACAGATCAATGACTACATAGCTGCACTGCATTCTGGGACTCTGAGTCCAGCATTTGCACCAACATCTCCACTACTTTTACTCTGGATTTCTCATTAATACGACGTTCCTGGAAAATGCTGAGGGAGAAAAGCAGCTCTTGTTGTTTTGTTTTAGGTGCTAACAGTAAAACCTGACCGTTCTTCATTATGTTTGAGATCGCAGATGAATTTTTTTCCTTCTATTAAACACCATTGTAACTGCGCTAGCGATAATGATAACAATGTCCCCCTGGGAATAAAGAATAATGAAAATATAGCACCAACCAACGACCAACAAATTAACACATCATAGCTATTTCAATAATAACATATTCAATGCGCTTCCTTTAAGATAAGATCAATCATTTAGGAACTGTTATTTTGTAATCGCTATTTGAGATCTTAATGGTAATCGCCATGGTTACTAAAACTAGCAAGTCTCTAATATGGTGCCTGGCATACACCAACCTGCCACATACACTGATCCATTATACAAAATAAGTACTAAAAGTTATTTTCAATCTTCTTTTTAATCACCACATATATACTGATACTTAGTGTATGACTGCGATAAAAAGTAATTCAATATATATGTATATAAAAGAAAAGCAAGCACTTACCTTTAGCTCACGTTAAGGAATTCTTCTGGATGTGTGTAGTGTGTGTTGTGTAAATAATTAATATGCCAATAAAATGTGATGTACTGTAGAATATATATGTGTTTAAGAAAGAAAAGTGACTTACGGTCGTTGCAGTGCATGCCCGTGAAGGAGGTCATGGAGCAGTCGCAGGTGTAGTTCTCCCACTGCTGGATGCACACGCCCATGTTGGCGCAGGAGTCCTCCTGACACGTGGTGCTAGGACCTACGGCGGCAGAGCACAGTTCTGTAACAGCGGGGCAGAGCGGCCGGCGGCGAGCCGTTAGGTGCCATGCAGGTATGCACTTCAAGTTGGCATGCAGTCAAGGTTAGTAGTAAAAAATTCTCAAAGGTTACAACAAAAAAATACAAACAAATCAAACTGAGCCTTGGCATTCTCTTCGAGTAGGTTTTAGTAACAAGGTAGACAAGACACAGCGCTGCAGACATTCCCGAACGTGGCTTCAGACGGGGCGGGTGGGGTCAGGTGAAGGGGGGGGGGGTTTGGGATGGGGTCACACACAGGCAGAACTCGCCAGGAGTCACCACGTAGAGACGGAGTTAATAAAAAAATCAACAGTTAATAGCAAATTAGTGCGTGTAGTGATTCGGTGTCATTTTTACTCTAATGAATAAAAGACATTCTGTCAAAAAATAACTGTGGAAAGATTGTGATTAAAGGTGCAATTGGTATGTTTTGTTGTCAAAAAAATCGTCGATAATTCGAACACAAAACAAATGCAGTAATCCAAGTGAATGAGTCTCAGTATTTCAAAGGCTCCTATGTATTGTGGATTTTTGCTGTGCATTTGTTTGCATTTTTCTGGACCAGAAAAAAAAATGCTATTATTACTATAATCCCCCAAAATGCTCCAAACAAAGAACGTCCACAGATTATCATGAATTACTAAGAATCTGACACATTTTCTTCACTACTGTAAAGTTAAAAGTCAAAAAATTAAAAAACTAACAAATAAATAAATAAATATCTGTGTTAACATTAATAACTGCAAGTGAACAGTGATTAAAGGTGCAGTTGGTACTTTTTGTTGTAAAAAAAAAACATTCAACAAAATCAAACACAGCAAAAATAGCACGTGGTTCATTCTCAGTACTTCAGTAGCTCCTATGTATTGTGGATCTTTTTCTTTTTTGCATTCATTTGCATTTTTCTGGCCCAGAAAGATGTTTATATTATTATTATAATTTACAAAAAAATGCTCCAAACAAAGAAATTCCACAGATTACCATGAATTACTAAGTTACTAATTGAGAGTTTTGACACATATTTTCTTCATTATACTAAAGTTAAAAGACATTTTTATCAAAAAAACAACAACCACGTAAACTGCAAGAAAAGTGTGATTAAAGGTGCAGTTAGTAGTTTTAGTTGTCAAAAAAATAATCAATAATTCTACAGTAAAGCAAATGCAATAAAACACCTGACTCAGTATTTCACTGCTTCATATGCATTTTTGGCACTTTTTTGCATTTGCTTTCAGTTTTATATAATTTTTTTTTTTATTATTTATATTATAAAATTATAATTAAAAAAAATACAAAGAAACAGACTATCTCGAATTACTACGAATCACAGTATTTCCATCATACATTTAAAAGTCCATTGTTCTTAAAGAAGTTTGTGATAATTTTATCTTAATTATTTTGACAACAAAAATCTACATACTGCACCTTTAAGTGCTCTTAGCACGACACTTGTATTAAACAGGGTTAATCACACACAAACAGGTAGAAAACAAAAATACCAAAAGTGCAGTTCTTGTGTAATGCGTAGTGCAATCGAAGATGTTATGTTATGTTGAAACATAAAATGATTCACCCCTAATTTAATCTTTTTGATTTGATTTGATTTAGTTTTAGATACTATGTTGTGTTTTTATGCTTGAAAATCTGTCCTCAAAAACAAAACAAAACAAAACATGAACACATTTTAACTGGCTGCAATGTTGAGACTAAATAAATAAATACATAAATATACTAATTAATAATAAAAGTCAATAATATCATTATTAAAGAATAATAATAATAATAGAAATTTAATTTACATTAAAAAATAATAAAATTATAATATAAATAGTGCAATTAAATTATAAAAAATAATATAATATAATATATTAATATAATATAATATAATAAATAAAATAAACCTTTAAAAAAAAGTTAGATATATTATCTGAAGTCGCAGCTGCATTTCATTCCAAATAGTTCTGGCCTTTGCTCTGGTCAGTTAATTTGTTTATTTTACATTTTTCTTTTCTTTTTTTTTTTCATCTGAACCATTTTTTTTTTAATCTCACAAACAAATTAATTTAGCCTGTCAGTATCACGACACTTTAAGATAAAGTGCATCAAAGTAATGTAAGGTGGGCTTTGATTTTTTGATGGAGGTGGAATTATTGGGATTTCAGGCTAAACGTGATTTGGTGGGGTTTTTTTTCGAGGCTGAGCAGAAACCCACGACTCTGATGTGAACACCATTAGCGTAAACGGAGACCAGGACGAGATCCAGCAAACAAACATCCGGCGGCGTAATTACACACAAACGACTGATGTTTTATTTGTACAACCTCACAGCTGCAGTCGTTCTTTGTATTGCAGTCTCTTTTCTTTTTTGAAAGAAGTGAACCATTTTATACCAAGACATTGTTACAGTGAAGCGAGACAGCTTTATGTCTAAGTGTTGAAAAATAAATAAATAAATAAATAAATAAATAAATATATATATATATATAAATTGACACGATACATCACACAGAGCAGCTTTTGAGCCAAAGCTCAGAATGGAGAGGGAACCGTCTACCTTGCAGGTCTGCTTTGGTGAAACCAACTTTGTTAGCGAAAGAAAAAACAGAAACAAAAAGCGAGAAAAAACAGTCAATCAGGTTAGTAGGTGGTCAATGACTTTCGTTAATAAAGCGAGCGCTTTACTAACAGACATGCTCTACCATTCTTAGGAAGGGGTTTGCATTAAAGATCTACGCTAACGATGGGTTAGGAATGATGAGTTGGTACTAAATGGTTGAAAGGAGACCGTATCACGTTTCACGTGTCAGAGTGACAGGACGAGACGCAACACGGTGTCCCAAATGTCTACTGATGTTAAATAACACAAAATGATAGCATAGAAGAAAAAGTGGCTACGCTTTTAAGGCAAGACACTACAGGCTGACGTGTTTCTTAAGAATTTTGGATAAATTCCATTTTTCTCTCAAACTGTAGTAATAAAAAAAAAATCAAAACGCAACAGAATTATCTTAAACATAGCAAGTTTCAAGAAGGCTTTAAGCTCCGCCCACTTCATAATCCCATTGTTATGATATACATAAACCTAATAAACCACGCTAAATATAGTGGACTGTACCACACTGTATTTTTAACATTTTTAATCTTTTTTCCATATTCAGAACCAAAAATGTCTAGTATAACATTTTTTTGTAACAACATGTTGTATTTTATTACCTAAATAAAGCAATAAAGAAATGAATTTCCAACTATTTTTTTACTCCTATTAAAAAAATGCAATTAAAAAAAAAAAAAAGTTATGATATATGGGTTCATTTCGATTACTAACTAATGTGGAAACACTTTTAACCACATTATATTTTCAAAATTTTTGGAAAATATAATTTCAAATTTTTCTATATTAAGAACTAAAAATCTTTACATCTCTAAACTTCTCACGTGGAAACACTTTGAACCAAATGTTAGTTTTAATTTTATCTGATTTTTTTTTTTCCATATTCAGAAATAAAGCTCTCTACAAAACATTTTTTGCAAGAGCACATGATATTTCCTTGGCTAAAAGAAGCAAAAAAGAAATTCCAACAAACTTTCTGTTAAATTTTTTGTTGTTGTTGTTTGTTTGTTTGTTTGCTTGTTTGTTTGTTTTACCCTAACTAATTACTCTAAACCTCACTAACCAGAGAAACTCGTTGTATTTTCACAATTTTTTTTCAAACATCTTCAAACATTCAAACAACCTTCTCATACGTTTTTTTTCTCAATTTTAACTTATTTTTAGTTTTATAAAGTATGCAAGTATTTAATTAGACAATACCTTATTTGTACAAATAAATTCAATTTTAAATAATTAATGATATACATGTTAACTCTCTTTATAAACCATATAAACTACACTAAATTGAATGAAAACACTACAAACCACTTAGTATTTTCAAAACCGTTTTTCTAAATTTGGAACCAAAAATCTCAGTTTGTAAACGACCCACATTCATGAAATTGTACATGTTCATTCCAAACATCTTTAAATGTTTTAAATGGAGCAAAATCTTTATAATGTTGTATTAATGTCAGACTTTATACTGGGGCAAAAACATAAAAAATATTAACAATATGCAAATATTTAATAACATAAAAATACTTTTAAAAACAGTTCTTTTGTTTAAATAATAAAGAATGATATTTTAACCAGCTTTTAAATATTTTAAACAGAATAAAAACACATATAAAATATACAAAAACATTAAAATATGTTGTTTTCATGGTTAAACATTTAAAAAAATATATTTCAATCAACTTTTTATTAGGGTTTTTTTTTAGTTTTATGACGTATGCAGATTTATACATATTGAATTAGACAATATGTTTTTTGTTTGTTTGTTTGTTTGTGTTGTTTTGTTTTGTTTTTAAATAAGGATATTAGCAATCAACTGGCAAAAATTATCATATCTAGGGTAAAAAAAACAACGTTTAAAAAAAACGAACAAACAAATACATTAAAACTATTAAAAATGACCCTATTCACCTGTAGTGTCTGTCCTTAAATAAAAATCTGATAGCTGCAACAACTGCAACAGAAGCAGTATGAATATTTTAATAAATGAAATGACCATTTCTCAAACAAATATAATTTTTAGATGAGCTGTTAGGATGACAGAGAAGGGACATTCCTGTACACAATCAACATTTTATCCATAAAAGAATGATCTTCCTTCCTTTTTCCTGTTTTTATTTTTCGTTCTTTCCCATTTCCACTATGTCCACCTCTTCCTTCCTTCCTTCCTTCCTAAGGGCTGGTGCATCATTGCCATCTAGTGAATGGAAAGCCCCATTACAACATGGCGCACATTCACCGATTCAAAAAAAAAAAAAAAAAAAAAAAAAAAAAAAATTCAGCCACGTTCAACCATAAACCATTCTCAGATTCATTCTCTTAAAGTCCTCTCAGGTGCACATTCAGGCTCGATCATGCTCGCCACTTTAGAGAAAAGCCTACTCACGTTCGCTTTTCGATGCTGTGCAGGAGAGATAAACGTAAACACACACACACACACACGCACGCACGCACACACACGCACACAGAAGGCGCTTGTCACGTATGAAATGCAACAGAGCAGAGGTGGTAGAGTGTGTGTAGAGCGGATAAAGCTGCCAGCGGTGCGTTTTTTAATGGAAATGAAAATGATTTAACGCACAATCCTTACATCGTTACAATGAAAATACAAGAAAACAATAGAAAATAAAGGATATTTCATGTCAGTTTGCAATTTAGGCATTTGTATGTATGCACTTTTTTTTTTAAATAAATATCTTAACTTCCTTCAATAAAACCTCAAGTTGACTGCTGAAATAATTGTAATAAAAATATGATCAAATAAAAAAAAAAAAAAAATTTCTTCCAATAAACTATCTAGTCAATTCTATACTCATCTACCTCTCCGTTTATTTGTGCTTTTTTTGTTCGCTTTAACCCCTTAAAATCCCAGATTAATATCCATTCATCATCAGAAAACATATTTACATATTACAGTAATTAATTTGCATTATTCAGTAAATAAAGCGCGATTAATAAATAAGGAATGAAAGCTCTGGGAATTTAAGCGGTCAAGTCATTAACAGTTCGTCCAGTTACAACAAAACACGAAACAATTCAGAAGGACAGTGTTTTATTTTTTTTTTTTCTGAAAAAAGTGAAGAGGTGAAAAATGTGACATGATGAACATGTGATGGATATTTTTTTTTTTTGTCAAACACAAATCAAATCATTTCCAAATAAAAGCAATGAAATGGTAAATGAGACGTTCAAATAAAAAAGAGAGAGTGAAAGCATTTACAAAAAAAGAAAATGATTTACATAATTTTTAAGCAGGTCATATGCAGTGAATGATATGTGGATAAAAATGTTTGGTGTTTCATGTATGATGCTGAAATAATCCGTCTCACATCGATGGCTAAGTTTATCTTTTGATCGAAATTGTAGATATTATTTTTAGATGAAATAGTAAAACCTTTAGATTTGCACCAATTAACAGCTACATACACTAAGTAGTCTGTTTATTAGTTACTATATAGATATTTGTACACTTAATAAACTGCCAGTTCAATTCACTGTATAATACAGCTGAGTGCAAAAGTTTGCACCTCGTACACCACATTATATTTTCATTTATTAAAGAGTGATTTATACTGTTTATTGTTCATTTATAGTATTATTTTATATACTATATATAGTTCCTGTTATTACATACATTACTGCAGTCGTTCTCTAAACTAGTCGTACAGTCATTCCCTCAAAACCCGTCATGTTACAGAGAAACCACGAGGAAGCGTAAATTCCTCTGTCCTGAAGATTCAAAAAAATTCTGCTTCACTCTGACACTGGAGACTCCTTCCATAAATGTTAAATAAACTTCTCCTTACAGAAAACTTCACCATATCAACAAATACATGTTTTTTTTTTAATCTGTTTATGTGGAACGTCAGCTGTGTGAATGAGCTGTTGCTATGATAACTGATAACGCATTACAACGAATACATTAATTCATTTATAAACCTGCGATTCGCAACTGCACTACAGTCAGAGCTGCGAAAATGAATCAACAACTTCTGACCAATCAGAATCCAGAATACACCAGCGATGTGGTATAACAGAGAATACCACATTGTAGCACATTCATAAAGGGAGATGCAAACTTTTGAATGGATATTTTTAATTTCTTTACTCAAAATTGGACCAAAATTTGAATGAAATTTGATTAGTTAATAGTCTACAGATATATATTGAGTGTGTATAGATGATCGACTATCCATAAACTAACCATCATCAACCAGAAACTGTTGATATATTAGTGGATGGCAGTCTATAGTCTATATTTAATTTTATCTGAAAGGCCATGGAAGAAATTATCACACACTATGCATTTTAGAATTATTAGAAATCAAAAACCAACCTCCTACTTATAAATCTTACCACTTAGCACTTTTCTGTGTCCCAGATACAAAAAACATAAAACTTTAACTAAACTAGAACTAAAAAAATATCGTCACAGCACCCTATACATGTAAACATCTTCAGGATTTAAAAATAGAAAATTCTTGTGTTTTTGCGCATGCTATTCCATAATATATTTTATATATAAAGCAATCAAGATTAACACTTTGTATGAGGCCCATATTCATAACTCATTAAAACTTTCCTCATAACAACTTGAGTTTAATTTATCAAGCACGTTATTAGAGATATGTGAGGCATTATTCGAGTTTATGAAATACTCACAAAAAAAAAAAATCAATATCCACTTACATTGAATTAAAACAGCAGTTATGATGATTTATAACTACAGGCTTCATAGAAAGTGAATAATATTTTCACAGCACCCTATACATGTAAACACCTTGGATTTAAAAATGGAAAATGATTACTGTTTTGTAGATTTAATTGTTCATCGTGTAATATTCTGTTTTAAAATGAAAAGCAATTAAGCACATATGAGCTCAATCATGCCCCAAAATACTCTAAAGCGTGAGACGTTCTCGTAAGGTCTGTGTACGTCGCTTCCGCGTTCATTTGTTTTTCATTTCGGAATGAAAATGGGGGAAACCAGGAAACTGCTCTCTATTTTATTTTTGTTTTTCTTGGCACACACTAAAATAGTTTTTTTTCATAAAATTATTTTAAAAAAAATAAAGTATTGACTCTTTTTAATTGTTTCTACTTTATTCACCACACTAAGTCTAGATATCAATTATTGATGAATCCAAATATGAAAAAAAAAAACACACTTCAGCGTGAACAGAGTCGACCTGGAAGTACAAGTCTGTTTTCATAAAAGATGAAAAAAATGGGATGCACCTGTGCAGAAGCAAATTTTTGGGTGATTAAAATGTTTTTTAAATTGCAGCACCTGGAAAACCATTTTTTAAAAAGCATGTAGTGATGCGTATTAGCAGTACGTCAGGGTGTAACACCAATGCTAGCAGCTACACACCTGGGTCATTCAAGATCTTCTAGGAAATTTAATCCCAAAAATGAATGTGAAATGATGAAAAACAAGCGAAGGAGAAATACGAGCCAAAAACATATCGTTTACAATTTTTTTTTTTCATTTCGAAGCAAAAAACAAAACATACACAGACCTTGTCATAATACAATCATAGATTAGTAAGGATTATTTCATTAGGGTGAAAAACCGGGGCTTGGCTGACTGTAAGGCCAATGTGGCCTATAAAAGCGCAGTATTTACGCGAGCCACTGGGTCTAACAGGTGAGAGTGGTGATGAGCAGGGTCAGTAGGATGGACTGATGGCTCAGTGAAATGCTAATGGAGCTACTGTTAGCATTCATGAGGAAGAATGGGCTGCTTGAGCTCGAGTTGTAAGAGGGAGTACCTTCGCATCCACGCTCAATCTGCCCGCTGCGGAACAGAGCGTCGTTTATCAGGTCCGGCAGACGGCCGTTCAGGTCCACCGATGCCAGGCAACCTTTAAAGCCCTCCCTTGAGGCTACCAGTTTGGGCAGGCTGTTGTACATGTTGGGCCCCAAACCAGCAATGAAAAGATCACCTGAGAAAAAAGTAAATAGATTCATTGATACACTCACGACATTGCTTGTCTTGTCCAAAAGCCCATTGTTTGGGACACCAAAACTAATACACTATGCCATTACTCTTTAAAGGTAGTTGGGATGATAGCTTTTGAAGTGCTTAAGTAACACCACTGGCCGTATTCAGAGTTGGCGACTTAAGTCCAAAAGTTACATCAATATTTACATGAGGAAATTTCCTCGTATTCAGAATCGGGTTATCCGCGCACTAAAGCTGATTTTCTAGTCTCCCTGTTCAGATTATACAGATCATCTGCATGCAGTTAACGCCTGCGAGGCTTCCAGGTTTGTCTTGAGTAGAAGAGTCTGGGACAGTAGAGACTAGGCCACCGATTTTAAACACAAGCACTTGCCTTTAAGCCAGAAAAAAGAATTCAGGGATAGAAAATGCAGACTGAAGATGCAGGTCATGTTTTTTGCTCTGCTGTCAAATGTAATATAATATGAAATAAAAGATTTAATTTTTTTTTAAATATATTAAAATACTATAAATTCAGTGTCATATGAAGATTAAAAAATGTATGTTTCAGTTTTTACTGATTTATTATTTTAACGTTATGTTTTAAATGAGTAAAATTTATATATATAGTAATATATTGGGTTCAGCTCATATACCTTTTAGGTCCAGGTTCTTGGCACCATTAACCACTTGACTGACAACCTTGGCATCGACTTTGAGGGTATGCAGATTGCTGTTGTCTCTGGTGATGACCACATGGTGCCACTGGTTGTCATGTAGAGCTCGGTCACTGTTGCCTTTAATGAGGTTCGGGCCGTTACCGAGGTCAAACACGTAATGGATGTAACTGAGAGGGAAAAGACAGAACAACTGTATGTCTTCACTATCAACAGTTTAAGCTTTAAACAAAATATACTATTAAAAGAATAGGACTGCAAAACCAGCAACCAAAAAAAAAATGGTTCAAGGCTTTGGCAATTAATAATAATAATAATAATAATAATAATAATAATAACAAGCACATTTTTAATACAATGCTATAAAGCATTCTTAATGTTCTCAGGAACACTATTGCAGAGTTTAGGGGTTATTAACCAACATCTGTACTTCTTTTTTATGTAGTAAACATTATGTTTGTGAATTATATGTCCAAGGAGCTGATTATAAGGGAGAATGATAGCTGGCCTAAATCAGGACCTTGCAGGATACCATACTGTACATTTTTGGGCTCTGAAGAATCTGGATTTATTTCTAACAAATTGCAGCCCAGCAATCTTTTCGTCTGATTGTTTGGGGTAACTCTTAAAATTACTCTTTACAGCCCTACAACAGAGGGTTCACATTTCAGGAAAAGGGTACAAATTAAACTTCTTTAGAAAGCCAGAACCATTAACCATGTTTCCCATTGACAAAGCATAAAGTTTTAGATAGAACCCTATAACAGAGGGTTTCCCTTTCGGAGAAGGTTTCAAATATATAGAAAACTACAACCACAAATCATCCAAGGTATCCACTGACAAACCACTTTTTTCAAACCTTTTTTTCTGACAGAGTAGTTCTTAAAATTCTATGTTGTACAGATTAAATGTACCACCCCCTTCAGTTTATCCCTAGGTAGGTTTTCCCTTTCAAAGCTTTCAAGTATCAAGTATGTACGCTTAAAAAAAAAAAATCAAACCATCAACCATTTGAGTTATTGATCAGCATCATCATAATCAAACGTTTGCTACATTCCGTCTGCGTGATTTTTGGTGCTAACTATCGATTCTTACTGCCCCAAAAAATGTGGACACTATGCCTGGCACCAAATCCCATGACTATAAATCAAAGTAAGTGTTGTGTAGTGCAATTCTAGCTTTGGCCATAAACCCTCATTAATACAAACATCTTTTGCATGTCATTGTAGTCCATCCAATCTTCAGGTTGCGTCTTACCCTTTCACCAGCTCCACAGCGATAAAGTCGCTCCCGTCGCCGCTGTTGAACAGGATGATGCCATCCGCTGAAGTGGTCTTAAACTGGAAGAACAGGTGCATGGAGGTGTAGGCCTGCAGCGTGGCCAGGCTCAGGTAGCTGCTCTTGGCTTTGAAGGTCACTGGGTCAGCGATGATGGAGCGCATGCCGAAGCGTGCGTTCAGCTCACAGTAGTCGATGTCACCGTTCTTGCACAGGTCGATGTAGAGCAGGCCGTTGAACCTGAGGCTCTGCAAGTGGCCGATGAAACTGGACGGGATGTGCGAGACAAAACGGCGCTCAGTCATCACACCTGTCTCGATGTTGTGGAACTCCAGGCGAGTATGGTCACCCACCATCTGACCTGCAACCCAAGCAGGTTGGGACAAGAAGGGAAGAAAGAAAAAAAGGCAGCTATACTCTTCCTTCCACTGACTTCACACTGCAGCTCAAGTATTTCTTTAAGGTTGCACACTCTATGGCTGCATTCCAATACTGTTTTCCAAACCGCCCTCATTGACTTCGCTTTGGGAAATTCCCCATTATCATCGCAATACTCATCCTAATAGTAGTGCCAGGGCATTTTGCTGAAAATTGAAGTGATAAAGGCAACATGACTAAGCTTTATGAGCAGAACTTACCCAGAAGGATTGCAATCTGATGCCGTTTCAAAATATAGATGACTCACTATTAGTTAAATTTATAACAATGGATGGTTATACATGTACATAGGACCAATATAAATGTACATAAGACCATAGGCCTAGACTAAGATCATAGTCCATCTACTCTTGACATTGTCAAACATCATTATGCTAAGTTTTTAGGGAACCAGCTAATCAGAACACTAGCTAGTTAGCTAGAAATTAATCACCCAGTGTTCCCGGGACATGCTTATTCCCGGGTCCACCACAACCCTAACAAGAAAAAAAGCTTACTGCAGATGAATGAATGAATGAATGAATGAATGAATAAATGAATAAATGAATGAAAAGACATGTTAGAACGCAGTCAGTTACATACACTATGGTTTTATTTCTTAGGAGTACAGATTCCTGGACCTTTGAGAGGACTGTCAGTGAACACATAGAGAAAAGAAAAGAAAATACCCCTTTAAGTGTTCTTTTGTTTGTACCCATGGGGAAAGGTACTATCTAAAACTCTACTACAAATGGTTCCTTTTAAACATTGTCTATATTTTACTGTTTGGCTTTTTAAACTTAGAATTGATTTTTATTTTGGTTTTAGTGCAAGATGATAGAAAAGAGAGAGTGCTTCCAGGAGTGTTTTTATACTGAATAAAAAGCATCTCTTTTTCTTCCCACAGGATATGATGGAATGTTTTTGGAAGGGACTAAAAATCCTGGAGATACTCTGCTAATAATTACATTATCCCACCTTGCTATGTAAACCTAATCCAGTCTGAATAGGGCTTTACAGAGGTACTCTGTAGTCTCCAACAAAAACATGAAAAATGCAGCGAGTTTGCTTCACTTTTTATTCTCTAAATGAATTGTACAATGAACCGTACCATGAGCGATGGCAGTCTTAAAGCCGTCACACCTCTAAGTCATGAAGGGAAGTCGATAAAGACGTGTCAAAAACAGTATTGGAACACAGGACACAACTTATTGCCTAAACCCTTGAGGTAGTTTAGGCATTTTACTCTTGAAAAGAGCCCACCATGCACAGGAGTTCTTTCTAACCCTGAAGAGAAAAATCCTGATCTGAGAGCGTGGCTTGTTCCATCAATATTCAGCGCATTTTATCTTAATTGGGTTCAGAAGCCACAGAATTTTCTTAATACTTTCCCACTTCCTCGCTGAGCCAATCCAGCACCATTTTGTGAATTCTGTTATTACTGCTATCAATCTTAACAAGAAAGCAACCTGAGATGCTATGCTTTTTAGTTGAGGAAATCTCTTGTCTTTCAGATTCAAAACCAAGGGAAGTACCTTCAGCTACGTCATCGTCAACTGTGAGCTTGTAGGTTTTACCGCGCCGGATCACCCGCACCGTATGCCACTCATTGTCATTGAGTTTTTGTCCAGCATACAGTGTCTCTGGTCCCTTGCCTGAGAATGACGGTCATGAAAAGTTAATGCCATTCTTAATCAAGCACTCTCAATCAAACCTTTGCTTTCTATCTCTTTGGGAAAAAAAGCTGCAATTTATTCTTAATCTACACAACTCTGCCAGATAAATATAAAAAGCATTATTGTTATTATTGTTATTCTACTATATCTGTGATATTTGTGGTTTAAACATGAGAAAATGATGGAATAATTCTAATAGAAAGCAGAAGTTTGATTCAGAATGTATTCTTGTTGCAAAAAAAGAGAAAAGAAACATTTGACTGAACAGTATGTAGTATTGCTAAACAAAGAAACAAGCTGCAGGATTGGGAAAATCTACCTCAACAAAGTAAATAGCTTTTACTCATTAAGAGGTTTGGTATACCACCCACTCCTATTTATTTTCCTTTTATAGTACAAGATCAATTAATTGAAGCTTCTAATGAGAATGTTCATGAATTATTCTTACTTCTGTATCACAAAATGTACTCCTACTCTATACTCTATTCTGTATGCATGAGCTTAATGAGGCTTGTTATTGACTCAAGTCTATGGGATGTCTATAAGAGCACTGGGATTATACATGAAGGTGTGATCCATTTTCGAGCCATTTCATCGTAAATTCAACCTAATGCATCCAAACTGAACAGTCTAGAAGCTGTTCTCAAGATAAATCCCACCAAAGTACCTGATTTTGGCCAAATCTGAAAGCAGTATTACATGTATCTTTCTCAATGTAGGTAATTTTATTATTTTATGAAAGCTTCAACAAACAAAGCGGAACAAACTGGTGCTCCACACGAGAATTCGTTTTAAAATAATTGTTCTAACAATTGGTGAGCAAACAAGATGGCTCAACATCACCATTTTGGGCTGAGCCTGACCGCAGATACCACCCCAAGGCCTGGCTCATGGCATGGGTCCCACTAACCCTAATCTGGGCAGGGTACACTTTATATGACTTTGCCCCTCAGATTTGTTCATCAAGGGTGGCCATACTGGGAGCCTTAACCTAAGATTTATTTAACATTTTGCTTAACAGATACCAGTCTTACATGTTTTCACAGATTATCAGAAGACGTTTCATGTCAGCTATTATTTAGCAAACAGTAGTATAGTTTTCAATGAAGTATGCTGAGAATAAAGGGTATCCCAAATGTGACCCCTGACAAGGTTACTTTTTAGTTACGTACCTGTTCAATCAGACAGGATGTGTCATCAGAATACACTTCACTGAATATTTCCACAACATTTCTTCAATAAATAAACCATGATCAAAGAGAACAGCATTAGTTTAGTGGTTTAGATAGATGTTCCCGTGATTGAAGCTCGTGAGTTCAAGTCCTAGAGCTGCAGACACATATCGCCTTTGCATTGCATTAGAAATGTTAAGCCCTTGAGCAAGACCTTCATACAATTTTAAACCCTTCAAGGGGTTGGCCAAGAGACTAACACTAAGACTACTTTCAGCCAGCATTTCCTTATGTGTGAGGGATGAATATATGATGACGGAAAAACTCCTATGTAGCAACAAAATGGGTAACTAAATAATTATTTCTATCCTGTGAACCTGACGATGGTGCAGCTACCCAATTCAATCCAAAGAGATAAGATAGCTGACAGCGAGGCTACTTACTAACCTTGCATTGTAGCCAAAAACTAATGCACATGCATCAGTTACAGTTATTTTGAGCACTTGGTTAAACAGTGCACAATGCAACTGACCAATCTCAAGCCCTGCCCATACTTGCTAACTCTTGTTATCTCATTCAAGCTTTTGAAAGTCTTCTGGAAGTCATTATCACAAGACATACCAGATCAGGCTAGCGGTTCAGACAGATACTGAACATCATTAAATGATAATGAGAAGGTTTATCAAGGTTATGCCTCAGTATCTTAAAACGATCAAACGATTTCTTAAAATGATGACCAAAATCACTGGTTGGAAGACCTGTGTAAAAGTGTTCATTCACATGTAACTTATGAACAAGACATGCTTACATTCACACACTATTTTGTATTTATGCTGTATTTTGAACATTCGTTCAACAACATCTTGTAGCTTGCAAGTGGCATTATATTGAATGCACAATTATCCAAGGTACAGTAGTTTCAGTTTGACTCTTCCAGAAGTCTGTTGAAGAGCCGTTCTAAATAGCCAAATCTATTAAGAACTAATAGCACATGCAAAAACCTTATTTACATATTGCTGTGTGATGTAATTCACACAATTATTCTTTTTGTAAATCACCAAGACATTCATTTTTTTGTGCACACAATTTATCCCCATGATGTGTTATATGGGATTTTAGTAAATTAGCACTAAATTAGTTAGAAAAAAAAAAAAAAAAAAAAAAGCTCCATCAGCTGATAGCTGAAAAACACATTAGTTTTAGCTGAACAAGCAAAATATTGGCGTTATATTAGCACCATTAGCCCATTTCTATTTGAATAGTACAGCAAAGGTGAGTTAGCTAGCTAGCTACATTCTAGATATGTTTCTACTGTCATGGTTTGCAACTTTTTCTTGCCCATATATTGTAGTTTAAATCCAGGTTTATGACCTAAAAGTTGCAGATTAATGGTCTTTAAGTCATAATTACAAGTAGGAGCTTCATAAAAATTTTGGTCTGAGTTATTAAAAATTAAAGACAGTTTTTAACAAACTTAAAGTTTATAAATGTTCCTACAGCACTGCAGAAACTGTAGTTGTAATTTAGCTTAGAGAGCTGTAGAAAGTTCAACAAGCTTCGTAATATGTCCAAGGGAAATACTAGCGTGCTGAGAACTTGATTTGAGATAGCAACTGTTGCTAAGCAGTTAGCAGAAGGCCAAGGAAAAAAAGTCACAACTTGAGGTCAATCAGTTCTTTGTTTCAACAGAATTCAAAGCTTTTTTTTTTAAGTTCCATGATGTTCTTTTTAAGTTTCATTTGTTCATATCAAACTCTCATTAAAGTTCACAGTGCTGTTATAATGACTGACTCGGCAGCAGTGATGGTCACTGCGAGCTCTTATTAAATCAGAAATGATTGATGGTGTGAAAAGTAACCCATGGTTACAAATTAGACCCCAGCAAAAAGCAGATGTATGTTCTGGAAGCATAATCATACTTGTCACTTAGATCTCTGAAACAGCCCACATGCGCCAGACAGCTTATATAAACTTCAGGTTTTAAGACCCTTAATGGTGTAGCAGTTGGTAGTCATACCAATAATATATATATATATTTACTACAATGTACTACTGCTTTATTTCTGTTTTAATTTTATGTAAGTCTGCTTAATTCTGTGTGTGTGTGTCATTTCTACTAGTTAATGCACTCTTTCATTTTTAAAACTCTTTAATTTTTTTCCTATTTTCTTTCTTTTTTTTACCTATATTAAGAAATAATATATTTTTATTTTTATGAACTTCTTTTTTTAATGAAAATCCTTTTTTTCTATTGCTACTACCTTATAATTAGTGCACTCCTCTATTATCTTTTAAGTAGTTTTATTGACATTGATCTTACATTTCATTTTGTTTCCTTATAATTATTGCATCATTTAATTTAACATGCTTAATATTGTATTTTATATTTCATTTCTATTACATTTAAGTCAATGAACTTGACTTTATTTCTTTTCAGTAGTAACTCGCTTTGAAATTTGATCTTCATTGAATGCTCCTTTATTTATTTTTATTTTACTTGAAATTTTATTTGAAATTTTTTAAATGTTTTCATGAACATTCCTGTGTTTGGTTAGTTTTTGGTTAGTATATACATTTTTTTTTTTTCTGTATAATATAATAAGCTCTTTAATTTTTATTCTTTAATCATTTTTAATTAACTTTCTGTGTTTTTTGCAATAATTTTTAAAAATAAATGGTTTAGTATTTTTAAATCATTTTTAGAACCTTAATGTTTAATATTGCATTTTAATCAAAGCTTTGTTTTATGGACATTCTTTTAACGTTATTTTCTACTTCTTTCCCTGCAAAGAAATCTGAAGCTCTTCTTGGTATGAATGCCATAAAATAAATAAATGAATGAATTATCTCTTACAGAGAAGTCGAACGTAACTTAAGACGCCCGTGTTTTAGGGGATTAGTAGCACATCCTGCAGTGAGAGTGTGTAAGCGTGGAGGACAGCTGGGTGTGGAGACGGGAAGGAGTAATTAGTGTAATTAAAAGCAAGTTTATCACGGCTCCATCGATATGAAAGGTGGAAATTACGAGGTTATGGAGCTGAAGGACACGAGACTAATCTAGTGTGGCGATGGCTCCAGATATCTCGCTCGTCTTGCTACGTGATTGATGTCGACAGTTTATGAGTTCCAAATTATGGACATCACACGTGGCTCGCTCAGGCACTCCAATTACACTGATGCGAATTTCCATAAGTCATACAAGCTTCTTTACAGATTAGTACAAACTGCTGCACATGCTCTCTCTTACATCCTTTAAATAAATTCATCCTGATTAAATACTAAACTAAGACATAACTGTTTTTTAATGTAATTTCATAGTCTAGAACGAGACATAGAAGAACTAGCGACAATTTCCATGAAGCCTGGATTCATAAATCATTATAACTCTACTTATCATTCTTGGTAATAATTTCTTGTAAGCATTTTTATAAATGAATATAAAAATCTCTAATAATGCCTCATTAAGCTTTAGTAATGTACTTGATAACTTATATTCATGTTGTAACATTATCACTATTCGTTATGTTAATAAACTGTTCATAAATGTTACCACTGCTTTATAATTATGTACAAGTCATTATTAGTTATAATGACATTATAATAAATAGTGTTACTTACAACATGATTGTAAGTTATCAAGGAATTGTTTATGTAAGGAATAAAACACTAAAAGGTAATGTGTCATGCTGTTATAGGAAAATAATCCACGACCACCTGCATTGTGAAGAAGCAGACTAACTCTTACTACCCCGAAGTGATTCTTGTCCCGATGTGTTTTATTCCTCCTACACCACAGCAACTTGCAATTTTTATATTACTGAATGACACGTCAGGCTTTTTATCCATTTATAGCTACTTAAAGTCCCTGTACAAGTCCTTGTATAAGTATGTACATCTGACTTTTACTGGAGACTCCTTCCATAAATGTTAAATTCATGTTTCCTTACAGAAAACTTCACCATATCAACGATTACACACGTTTTTAATACGTTCACGTGGAGCGTCTGCTGTACAAGTCCCTGTGAATGAGCCGTTACTATAGAAACAAACAAGCGCATAATACAAACCAGATCTACCATCAGAGCTTCTGTTACAGAAAACTAATCAACACCCTCTGACCAATCACAATCCAGAATTCAACAGCATGGTATAAAGAACTTCAGAGCTATAAAAAGCTTTATAAGACATTATTAGTGTTTAAAAATGCTTACAATTAATCATTAATAAATTACAAAGATAATAAGCACAGTTATAATGAGTTATAAATACACGAAGTATGAAAGTATTTACATTCCCTACTGAGAAAATCAGTCATGGATTTCTAAACTCAAGTTCACAAAAACTTGTTCTATGCAAATAAAACTCTGTTTTATTATTATTTATTTATTTATTTATTTTTTAAAATTTCAGTGAGGGTATCCAACACCTGTTCATGAGTAAAAGCTGCGGATTTAAGTAGATATAATGACTTATAAAGCACACGTGAATGAATCCACACATACAGTACAGTACAGATACTGGGCTTTATGCACCCGGAGTCTGCTACTGAAATAAATTTTAAACCAAAATAAAAAATTGAAAAGGAAGAAAATTAATTTACTGCTAAAAAGTGATCTGTTTGAATCTAAATAAAAATTAGCCTAGCTGAAAATGTGCGCTAACTTGCTTTATTGGTGTTCAAGTTCCAGTAACAAAGCCAAATATAATATGTTATTATATAATATAACATTAGCTTAAAAGCTAAACCTAAAATAAAAGGCTGTGTGTCCCATAAAATAAAGAAACCTCTAATAACAAGAGGAATGAGAAAGTGGTGACTTCATAATCTTACTTTAAACATATATCCATTTTAGCCCTTAGCACAGATATTAGAATTAGATGTTATATACTTTAAAAGTATTTCAGCATGCAGAAGAATATACATATATACATGTGCTAAATTAATTTGCATGCACTTATTAAAAATCTGTCTTCCTTAGCAATTATTTAAGTATCATAATATTCTGAATTATCAGTACAACAAGAAAATACTTTGTACACAACATTCATTATTAAGATTAATGAGTAACACTTGTTTACTTGGCAGTGCTCATAAGGGCTATATAACACCTACGTAAGCCTTTCACGACAACTGACAACAAGAAAACAACAAACACATTTAGAAAGGCTTATTCCATTTCTTCAATTTGATATCAAGTTGATTTAACACCTGGGTCAAGTTGACATAAGATTGTGCTATGACTGTCGGTTTTTGGACCTACATAACTTGTTGGTAAAGTATAGCGTAAAACCTGCTTTATAACACTGTGGCGTAGGTGACATAATGAGGGTTACAACAATAATTACGCTGTAATAAAACAGTTGTTTCTCTGAATCTTAAATAAAATTAGTTTCTTATTTCTGCTTATAAAGTTTTAATGTCATGATATATTATGTCAATCACAATGGTTATAGCCACTTTACAGGTTGGTGGTAAATTATAGCGCGACATTAAAACCTGCTTTATAACCTTGTGGTGACATAGTGAAGGTTATAACAACATGCTTTAATAACAGTTGCTTTTTCTGAACCTTTAATAAAATGAGTTTCTTATTTCTGCTTAGAATATTCTTCATGAAATATGAATATGTAATAGCAGTGTCATGAAACGCTGATCTTTAATTAGTCATGTCATGGTTCAAATAATGCTTATAGCTTTTTTATAGCTTGGTGACAAATTATAGTTCAACATTAAAACCTGCTTTATAACACAGTGACATAGTGAAGGTTATAACACAGTTGCTTCTCTAAACCTTAAATAAAGTAAGTAAGTTTGCTATTTCTGCTTATAAGTTTTTAATGGCATGACATACTGTGTCATCTGAGTCGTATAATGGTTGTAGGCTGTTTATAGCTTGGGGATTAAAACCTGCTTCATAACACTGGCATAGTGACGATTATGATAATAAGTACAATGCAATAACATAGTTTATCTGAACCTTAAATTAAGTTTCTTATTTCTGTTTATAAGATTTTTCTGAAATGTTATAGAAATGTCATGACACTCTGAACTTTAATTAGTGTTTGATTTTAATGTTTGACACGTAACTGGCACAACACTGACACTGTGCACTAAGCTACATTGTCAGTTGTCATAAGAACAGAAAAGTGTTATAACACAATCTTATGTCACTCTACATTCTGGTCAGTTTGACATCAAAGTTGAAAAAAGCAGTCTTTATGAAACAAGCCTTTATGAACATTTACGTAGCTGTATGTCTGTAATCACGAAGGGCTTATGCAGGTGCCATACAGCCATATGAACACCTCCCTTTGAGTAAAGTGTTACCGATTAATAATTAATTATTAAGTCACCACCAGTTACTGTGCATTAATATCAGAGAGTTTGGATTCATCATCCGACCGCTAAAGAAAAGGAAAGCAAGAGACGCAGTACATACAACAGTCATTAGAAACAAAATGAAACTTGAGTGTTAACTTACTGGAGTTACAGTTAATCCTGATACAGTCTAGATGGGGAAGAATAAATGACAGATGAAATTGCATCCTTCAAGGTTACAGCTGCAGACATCCAAAAACAAGAATTCCACCCTTCCGGGGACGTCCACATGCAGAGTGGCGGCCATTTTACACACCCGGTTTTACCTTCTTTAGTTATGCATGTGCATTGTTTGTGCTTGATGTAGGATGTGTATGCTTTATACATTTCATCAGATAAGATATATATATATATATATATATATATATATATATATATATATATATATATATATACATACATATATATAATTTATAGCAAAAAATATTTGATTCATTGTTTTGAAATAAAATCATAATTGTATAATTGTATCTGTATGCTTTTTTTATTTACCACAGCAGTACATCAACTGGATGAAACTGATTCATTTTTAAGTGTTTAATACAAGCTGAAAGCTGAGTGAATACTATATTCGTAAAATGGCCGCTTATATTTTACCAACCACATAGATTCACTGACCCAGATCTTTCTTTCTTTCTTTTTTTTTTTTAACCTGAAATTTCAACCCTTCCCCCACACCAACTTGTTGACTACTTAAATGTATTAAAATCCCGTCTGATATTTAGAACGAAGACAGCGATGGAGGAGTTTGTTCCCCCTCACCATTAACACACACAATCTCTTTGCTTTTGCCATGATTATCAGTGTCATGTGATCTGGGCGGGGCTCCATGTGGCTGGATCGTTCATGTGTCGTCAACCGCAACAGAAAAGTGGGAGCAAACAGCCTCGATCCAATTAGCACCGGCACCATGCAGTGGCCACTGTACCTCCTACTCCAGCTACGTACTACGATACGGGGAAAAACACGTCTAATTTATCAAATAACTTCAAAACGTAAAATTTATGACTTTTTTTAAAAGCACTTAAAGTGAAAGTGATGCATAAGCTGCATAAGCTACAATAAGTTGATAAATATGTTTTAAGCTCATCTGATTTAACTGTATGCGGTATTTAACAGATAAATTTAGGATTGCAGATTGCTCGTTTTAATTATGTAATTCATATTATAGTACATAATTTCGATTTCCTAATCACTAATCACTGTCTTGATGGTGCTTCTGCTCAAGCTACAATTCCTGAGGATTTTGTCAACTAATCATGGCTTGCTAAGATAAGATAAAAGATATAAATGGATTAGAAAAATCAAGTGTCAAAGCGGTAAAAGTTGAGGACGGTGACGTGCTACCAGCTGCAGGTCCAGCCGAGCGCTCTGTTATCGGGCTGTTTGCCGACCGGGCCGCAGGCTAAAGGCCTTTGAAGGGGTGAATACCATCTTTTGACAAAGCATGGAGAATGTGTATCTGAGAAATAGAAATGATTTAAAGAATAAGAAAAAAAAAAAAACAACCAGAAAAATACAACTTAAATCTGATGGAGACAGAGACTTGTGAGAAGAATTAATTTGGAAAGTGTTAGGTTGATCATTAGAAAGTCACAACACTTAAACGGATATAGAATATAACGTAGGATTATAAAAAAAATAATAAAAAATGTGTAAGTTATAAAATATAAAATGTATGTTTGTCTTAACTAGTGGTGTGACTCTCTCGATGTCTTTTTTTTTTCCACAACCATGAAAAGGTTAAAAAAGTTCAAAAGATGTTAATTATGTTAATTAGTAGTTCATGTTAGAGTTAGATTTGTGAAATGTAAGAAAAAAAACATGTACATCAAATTCTTGTATCAAATATCAAATCGAATGCATTTAATTGTAATCTCGTCGTCCATGCATAGACACAAAAAAACACGTCTTGTATATAGATGAGTGAGAAGGAGCGTGAAGGGAAATAAACAGGATGGAGAACAGATAGAGAGAGAAAAACAGAGGAGCCAGTGCATCCTGAGGGAGGAGGGACTCGTATACGATACCTAAGTTGACGGTGAGTTTGACACGGCTGCCGTCCAGCTCCAGGCGCAGGGTGTCGGCCGAGTCGCGCGACGTGGTGGCCATGAGCAGGCCGTATGCTCTCTGAGACATGAAGCGCAGGGACACGTCCTCGGCCTCGGTGTGCATCACTGTGGGCATCACCACCTTCATGTACATGCTGCCGTCGTAGCTCAGGATCGAGGCCTCTGTGGACGAGTGAACGGTTTGGTCAGTTTTAGTTTGCTTTTAACTTAAACTCCGACAGTCTAAAGGTGTGTCAAGCACCTATATCGTATCTTCAGTTTTATTCCTCTTATACCACAGCGGTTTGCCAACACTAACCATTTTTCTTTACTAAAGAATGACATGTCATGATGAAACCACAAAAGCATAAACTCCTTTTTCCTTACAGTTAGAGCTTTACCTGTGACTGTCACAAAGTGCTGACACTGGAGACTCCTTCCATAAATGTTTCAAAAAAGAAAACTTCACCATGTCAACAATTACACACATTTTTTAATCCATTTCTGCCATACAAGTCCCTGTGGATGAGCTGTTACTATAGAGGCGGTAATATATTAGGATGAGCAGATTAATATAAACCGATATCTTTAGTTCCACAGAAAATAAACTGCTTCTCTTAAAGACAACGTGCCTGGATGGAGTTAAGATTAAACAAGTGTGAAGGAAATGAGAGCAATTCTATATGCTGAAATGTCAGTTACGTCTAACGTCAGTGACTGAATGAGCTTGATTAGAGAAAATCAGGGAAGTCGGACAAGTTTGAACATAAACAAAAAAGCAACTCCACTTCTCTCTGTAAAAAACTGAATCCAGCAGAAAGACATATTCATTTATTCCTCCGCAGCTGTGAAAACTTCAGGAGTGCAGCAAACAAACTGCTGACAAACTGCAATTACACAGCCATCAGTGTGTTATTATGTGAGATTAGTCGCTTTTCAAGCGTCTCTGGGGCCGTGCCAATCCTAATTTTAAACCCTGCTCACTACAGACTACATACTGCAGAGATAGAGAGAGAAAGAGAGAGAGAGAGTACATAAAGAAGGGAGAAAGAGTGACAAGATAATGAGATAAGCAAGAAGAGTCAGACAAACAGGTAGATAAGAGAAGCACAGATGGTGAGACTGATAAAGAAAGAGTGAGACAGACAGAAAGAGAGACAGTGAGTCTGAGAGAGAGAGAGATTAACATAATCAAAGAAGGAAGAAAGAGTGACATAGAGGGAGATAAGGAAGAAGACACACAGGTAGATAACAGAAGTGTCAGAGGATGAGACATCTAAAGAAAGAGTGAGACAGAGACAGAGAGAGAGAGTCAAAAAAAAGGGGACAAAGTGAGTGAGAGAGTGAGCTAAAAGAGAAAAAAGAAACGGATAAGAGAAATATGAAGTGTCAGAGGCCGAGACAGATAAAGAGCGAGCGAGACAGAGAGACAGAACGAGAGGGTGAGACAGAAAGATAGAAATGGACAGAAAAATAAAGAAGGGAGAAATAGTAACACAAAGCTAATTCTCATTTCTTTATTAGTGAGACAGAAGCATGACTGAGACAGAAAGATATAGCATGAGATGTAGAGAGAAAGAGAGAGGCAAGTGACAAAGACAGGGAGAGCAAGAGCAAGAGCAAGAGAAAAGAGAAAGAGAGAGTGAGACAGGAGGGTGACAGCGACAGCAAGACATAGTGGGGTGAAAGAAGATAGAGAAACTGAAAGTCAAAGAGAAGGGGATGGAAGGACAAGGCATGAGGAGGAGAAATACGAAACAGAACAGACAGCAAGGGGAGAGAAAGAAGGAGAGAGCGAGAGAGCGAAAGTGAGAGAGAGAGAGAGAGAGATGTGACCTTTAGTCTCTCGGCCTGCATTAAGTGAGTGAGCATATCAGAGAGATTTACCATCAGTGTTATTGAGCAGTGAGCCGATGTTCACTGACACATTCACACCAGCGGGATCAGTGTGAGTGACAGCACACACACACACACACACACACACATACACACACACAGCATATTGACAGCCATCTTAGGAAAAGCACAGCAACATAGAGGGGAAGAAAAAAGTGACAGATAGACAGATAGAGAAAGGGAGACAGAGCGTGATAGAGAGAACGAGGTGGAGAGGCAAGACATAGAGGAGACGTGTAGAGAATGAAAGACAGATAGTGAAAGAGAGACAGAGAGTGAAATAAAGACAAAGAGATGGAGAGACATGACACAGCAGGCAAGAAAAAAGTGGCAGACAGGGAGACAGAGAAAAAGAGACATAGAGAAAGAGATAGAGAGACTTGGAGGAAAGAATAAACTGATGAACAAGGAGACAGATAGAGATAAAGTCTGAAAAAGAGCGGTTGATAGTGAAGGTGAGACAGATAGAGAAAGAGTGACAGACAAAAGAGATGGAGAGACAAGATATAGTGGGAATGAAAAAAAGGACAGCCAGGGAGATAGATAGATAGCTAGAGAAAGAGAGATATGTAGAGAAAGGGAGATGAAAAAAAGAAAAGACAGATAGTGAAATTGAGATAGATATAGAGACACAGATAAAGACAGGACGATGCGGAGAGAAAAGAAATAGAGGAGACATGATAAAGGAAGAGAGATAGACAGTGAAAGAGAGATAGTGAGAGAGACAGATAAAAATATGGTCAGAAATGAAATAATGGCTAAAAAAAGTGACACACAGGGAGACAGATAGAGAAAGAGACGGAGGAAGAGAAAGAGATAGGAAGACTTAGAGAAAGAATGAAATAACAGACAGGGTGACAGATAGAGAAAGAGAGACGGAGGAAGAGAAAGAGATAGGAAGACTTAGAGAAAGAATAAAATAACAGACAGGGTGACAGACAGAGAAAGAGAGATGGAGGAAGAGAAAGAGATAGAAAGACTTACAGAAAGAATGAAATAACAGACAGGGTGACAGACAGAGAAAGAGAGACAAAGAAAGAGATGGAGAGATGAGTCATGAAGAAAAGGAGCAAGAAACAGAATGGAGACAGACAGAGAGAGAGAGTAAGACAGAAAGCCATAACGAGTAAGAGAAAGACGAGACAAAGACAGACAGATAGAAATGTGATATATAGACAGAGAGAAAGAGAGAAAGAGATGTTGATTAATAAACTTATCTGTGTATTTAAAACAGTACAAGCGCCACTTCTCTTTCATTCGGTGGGGTGTTATCTACACCGAGCTGTCGCTCCCCTCGTGTGAATAATGAACAGAAAACGTACAATCCAACCGAACGCCTGAATGAAACACACTTCATGAAAGTCAGATGAGCTGCAGAAACGCTCCCAGAAGAGCGCTAATTTAATAAATAAAGGGAGGTAATTGACATTTCGCTCGTATAATTGATGGCTGTATATAATTGTTGGAATGCCTAATTGAAAAAGCTTTTTGCCCTGAATATGTATATTTATTTAATTATTGAGCGCTATAGACAGTATATATATCCATCAGCTGCTATCGCTCATTATTAAAACCTGGTTAAATATCTAACATTCCTGAGCATTTGTGCTAAAATAGCGCTGAATACGCATTAGCGCATGTGTGTGTTCCTAGTAACCAGTTTCATAAACTCTAATAATGCCTCATAAAGCTCTAATAAAGTGTTATAAAAATTTCTTGTCTCCTTGTCATTTTTAGATCCCTCAGTGATGACATGTTAAATGTTTGTTTTTGTTTTTTTTTTAAATAAAAGTTATATATTAGTTATAAAGTTATAAAGGATTTATAATGATTAATGACACTTTTATTACAGAATGAGCATAATTAGACATAGAGTTTTGCTACAACTCATATATTTTAAATACTAATTATCAAGGCTAGATGTTACTTTGGTAACACTTTCCATAAAGGCCATATCTATAATAAACTATGAATACATTCCTATCATGTTATAACACATTCATAAGCAATTTTACACATTGTTACACTTTATAGCTATGTACATAATGCTTTATGGATCGTGATCATGATGCATTATAAGTAGTGATCATAGCATGTTATGTCACCAAGCCCCACTTTGCGTAGTGCACTATGAGAAGATACAGTATTAAGGTGATATAATGTGTTATAAGCACCACTGATAATGCATTCTTTTAACAATAAAAAGCATTATAAACAATGCTACAATCTGTAATGCCTTTTCATAAATAATTATAATAATGTATATAATGTCTAAAGAAAGCATAATGTATGAAACATGTTATGAATATAGTCATAAGTCACTGTACATATGGCCTTCATAGAAAGTGTTACTGTTATTTTTTTCACCACTGTGGATTTTATTTTCATGCCATAGTATTTTTTTCTTAATAATTTACAAAATAATAAAGAGTTGTTTTATACAAAAAAGGTTAAATGGAAAGTGAGCAATGAGATAGCTAGCTAGTTTTTCAGGCTAACAGGTGTTTTTAAGCAGCTTTTTTTCTTAGCAGTGCTGGCTATAAATAATATATTAATCACTTTTAAGTTCTAGTGCAATTTACATTAAAACTAAAATATATTACCAAGATTCACTCAAATTATGCTAAACTCTGGCTAGCTAGCTAGGCTACTTCGAGTAGCTGTCTGTTTGCTAGCTGAACTGCTAAACTGTTTTTTAGCTAACAGTTTTTTTTTAACGGTGTCCATTTAGATATAATTAATATATCAATTTCTCAGTCTTTTATTTTAAAAAATATCTACACTTTACTCAAGTTTGGCTGAGTTCTAGCAAACGGCTAGGTTGCTATCTAGCTCCTATCTAGTTGCTAGCAATCAGACAGCTAGTTAGTTTTACATGCTAACAGCTTTTTTTTTTTTGCCATATTTAGCTATAAATAATATATTGATCACTGAGTCTTTTTTTCTAAAGCTAAAATACAGTATATTGTCTGTTTCACTCAAGTTTGGCTAAGTTCTAGCTATTTAGGCTAACAGAACTAGTTGTATGATTGCTAGCGGAGTTGCTAGGCATTTTTTTAAGCAATGTCATATTTAGTTATAAATAACATTTTTGAGTCATTTATATCAACACAATACATTACCTACACTTCAGTCAGGTTTTGTTGAGAGCTGTAAAATTAGCTAGCTAGGCTAACTGTATGAAAGCTAAGCAAGAAAGCTAGTTCACTATCTAGCCAGACATCTTTACAAACATACAAAACACCTCAAATCTTTGTTCTACGCTCTAGCTAGCTACACAGCTGCTATCAATACCTAATTAAATTTTCAGTCACATGACTTTTGTAAACCAGTACAGTTTTCATGGACAGGCCCTTATTAGACACATCTTTCAGCAAAGAACTTTAATGCTGAACTCGAACAGGTTTGCTGATTAAGATATACGTGAGATTGAGTGCTGTAACGACGCCAGACGCTTGGAGGAGCAGGAGGAGCGCTGAGAAGTTCCTCTCGTTCCTGTAACGAGGGAAACAGTCAGCATTAAAAAGCCAATCGATGTTCATTAAACTGTCAGTTTCTTCAGCGCTCAGTGATAGATAAAGAGAACGACAAGGACAAGGCTGCTTTAGGCTACGGGCCTGGCTCAAATCCCTCTCTCTCTCTCTCTTTCTCTCTCTCTCTCACACACAGACACACAGATATGAGCATAGTGTTTCTGAAATACTATTAACAAGAAACTATTTTGTATATATAATATAATTTGAATCAAAATGTGCTTTTGAACAAAAATCATTTGTGTGGAAAATGTAACTGCTACTTTATTTAGTAAGCTAGCTAGCGAGCTGAATGACAGCTAGCAGATGAATCTCCCCAATAAAAATATAGCAGAAAGAGTTAAAATATGGCAAAAAAAAAAAAAGGGGGGGAATTAACTGAAATTTAAATGTGTTTGTAAAAGAGTTTGTGTATTTTAAAATACCACACAAAGAATTTTTTTTTTTACTAAATTACTATTTAGCAAACTATTCGCTAGTGAGCAAGGTGGATGCTAGCTAGCAAGCAAAGCAGCTATGATTTAATTCTCACCAATATAATAATATAGCAGAAAGGTAAAATGCTTTGTGCTCTTAAAATACCCCATAAAGTTGTGTGTGTGTGTGTGTGTGTGTGTGTGTGTGGGGGGGGGGGGGGCACTGCTTTACTATCAATTACAAAACTTTTGCTAGCTAGTGATCTGGATGCTAGTTAACAAGCAAAGCTGCTATCATTTCTCACCAACACATGGGAGAACAATATAGCAAAAAATATAGAGAGGGGGAGATAGAAAATTACAAATAGAAAATTAAAATGCTTTGTGTTCTTTAAAATGTTCTTTAAAATCTCCACACAATGTATTTTCTTTCTGTGGCATGTAAACTGCTTTACTATTTAGCAAATCTTTCACTAGCTATCGAGCTGGATGCTAGTTAGCAGGCAGTATGACTTAGCAGAATTTGTGTTTGTAAAATGCCACAGAAAATATTTTCATTATTTCATTATTTAGCAAAATTTTCAGTATTGATCTGGATGCTTGCTACTATAAAGCTACTATAATTTCTCACCAACGGAATAAAAGAAAATTAACAGCTGTGCTACAGTAATGTTTTAAAAACCAGATCCTATAATTAATAGACAGTTTCTGAAGTATACCTAGCGTAAATGATCTTCGAGCAGAAATCTAAACCTATCTATCTATTTTTTTTTTTTATCACCCTATCAGCTCTAGTTACCATTGCTATTTAAAATAAATAAATAAACAAATAAATAAATAAAGTACAGTAGTTAGTTAATAGTAAATAGTTAAGTATGGAATAAAACACTGGGGGGTGTGCTGATACAGGAAAATAATCAACAAAGTTACTGTTAGCACCACAAATCATAATCACGTCCTGAGGTGCTTTAATCCACTTATACCGCATTCTTTATTTATTAAAGAATGATACATCATACTTTTTATCCATTTAGCAATACGTTTTATGGTGTGGAACTTCCGCAAAACAAGTTATTGCCTATTCTCACTTACGTTATAGCAGTTCCCTCACCGGACTCTCTTTTTTCTCTCATTTGAAGTTAATATGATTAAACAAAAGTCATGTTAGAGAGAAACCCCAAAGCGTACACTCCTCTGTCTTGAAGATACCAGAAAACATAAAGTTACTGGTGTTGACACTGGAGACTCCTTCTATAAATGCTAACAAAATGTCTTTACAAAAAGCTTCAAGCTTTAAGCCTTTCACTTGCCATTAAATGACCACACCTCTCCGATAAAGCTACTTGTTCTTTCCTGTTTGGTGGAAAAGTGGGTGGAGTTAAGCAGTTCCGTTCTGTTTGGGGGGCGGGACTAATTTCCACAAAGAGAAGCTCAAAATGAAGAAAACAGTCACATCTGTTGTGTAGCTGTTTTGCTTAAGCGCAGCATTTATAAAATGTGTTTGAAATTCCATGATTATTATAGACTTAGAAACATTTATACATAATACAAATTGTACTTTTAATGTACAAAATGAATATTTCTAATCCGTCATGCTAGTCATGCTAACAATTGCTCTGTTTGACACTGGCCCTGTACATAAAACACCTTTTTTATTGTGTTTTTTGAAATGACTCTTAGCTGTAACCCTGGGATGAAAAAAAGAATAATTTGAAGATCCAGTAGAGGCAATCATACAGAATTCACATCAACATATCCAGCTACAAAGATGTGTGCTGTGTCTTATAATGGAGGACAACATGGTATCTCTAAATGATAGTTATTTGATCTGTGAGAATTCAGGAAAGTGAAAGGAAAAGAGTTCAAGGTGCGACAGTAAAATCAGACTCGGTTTGCATAATTGCACAAAGCAGCACACATGAAAAGAGGGTATTATTAACGTGAAGGCAGTGATGATTCCCTGTCAACACAGAGCTTTTTTTTTTTGTTATTTTCAGAAGAGACTGACAGAAAAATGAAAAAGAAAAAAAGATAAACGAAATTTCAGTCAAAGTCGAAATGAAAAGGGAATTGAAAAAAAGATGCTGAATTATACTGTCAGAATGAATCATGTTTGTGCAGAGAACAAAAGATTTTACACAAGTATTTAATTAAAAATGCATTAAAATTGATATCATTCATTGCATTCTTTCTTTCAAAGCTTTTCTGTATTAGAATATGATTCATGTATAAACCTTAAAATGTGAAAGCAAAATTCGTGTTTTGTACTTAATCCCTTTTCAGACAGAGCTAAAGTGCCTCTGTAGCTGTGTTTATACACAGTGTATATTTCACATGCTCTTAAAATGTCCTCGGTGTCCCTCACTTAAGAACATGAGGATGAGAAAAATCAGATGATGTCCACTAGGTGGAGGCAAAGCCCAGATATTCCTGCTATTGAGTCTCACAACACAAAGTAAACGCACCCTCACGGGTCTAAGAGCAGTCCACTTACTTACTTAGTACCCCTGACGGTAGCACCCCCAAACCCAATATTTTAGAAACCCAATGTTTTTTTTTTTTACAACAGTTGATAAATTGATTTTTAAAAAAATTCAAAACAGTTGATGAATTCATTTAAAAAAATCTAAATCTAATATTAGGTGACTCATTTTCATTTTTTGTGATATTTCTTTTTAAAAACCAGATTCAGACACCTCCCTACTTACACAAAACCACATACACTCAACGACTGCTTTAATAGGAACACCTGTACACCTGTTCATTCATGCAATTATCCATGTGTCAGCAGTGAAATGCATAAAATCACACAGATCCAGGTTTTCCAGTTAATGTGCACATCAAACATCAGAGTGATGAAAAAAAAAGTTATCTCAGTGACTTTGCTGGTGCCAGACTGGGCTGGTTTGAGTATTTCAGAAATTACTTATCTGCTGGGATTTTCACACACAACTGTCTTTAGAGTTTACACTGAATGGTGCGAAAGGCAAAAAACATCCACTGAGAGGCGGTTCTTTGGGCGGAAACACCTTTTTGAATAGAGAGGTCAGAGGAGCTGACAGTAAGGCTACAGTATCTCAAATAACCACTCTTTACAAACACGGTGAGCAGAAAAGCATCTCAGAACGCACAACATGTCAAATCCTGAAGAGGATGGGCTACAACAGGAGAAGACCAGATCGGGTTCCACTCCTGTCAGTGAAGAACAGGAATCTGAGGCTACAGTGGGCACAGGCTCACCGTTGAAGAGTGGAAAAAGACCTGATATGGTTTTTCCATTCTTCAACTGTCCAGTTTGAATCCGCATTGTACTCTAAGACAGGATTATGAGCAGCATGAGAATAAAAAAAATAAAATGACGTCCTCTACTTTCAATGAAAAAAGAGGCCTGATGTCAAAACCGAAACATGCTCACATATACATTTTATATCCTATTCCCCTGCACTTCTCTCTTTCTTGTCCCTCATTCCGCGTCCTTTCATGGCTCATTTAAACTTTTCTCGGGGGAGAAGCAGGGTGCAATAAGGATGGAGGGAGAGAGGGAAGGGGAGGTTGATTACTATGACAACAGCAGAATTGAGTCTGTGCTCTGGTTGTGTTTTAACTTCAATATTGAAAAAAAAAAAAATTAGTGCAAACCGGACACACCTGAGCGTGTGAAATTTTCAGCAGAGTGTCAGGTGGGATATCAAGGATGGGCCTCACCTCTGGCTCAGCTAAACGGCAGAAACAGGGACAAGCGATCGTGTCGTTTGAGTGTCTGTGCAGGAGGGAAAGGAGGGAAAAATACAAGCTAGGAGGAGAACTCTCACTGATGGCTAATTTACATTGTGATGGTATGACTTAAGTACTATTTGGATGAGATTAGTTTTCTGGACGCATTTTGCTCAAGTAATGTCGTCGAAAGACGTCTGTAATGATCTGTATGCACTGCTTTGCTTTTCTGGCATTGCTTCTCTGAAACATCCTTTTAAACATTGTCTATATTTTATTTAACTTGGCTTCATTTTGATTTTGGCTTTCAGGTGAAAAAGTGCAAACCCCCTTTTTTCTGACTGGATACAACACATAAGCTTTACCAACATGTCACTTCAGAGGAGTGAGGTCATAATTTCTGACCTCTGACTAGGAAAAATCAACAACTCAAATCAACAACTCAAATCAACAAATCAAATCAGCATGGTAGACATAGCAGCACTTCTTATCTTTAAATGAGTTATACTGTATATACAAGTATTAGCTTTAGATCAATCAACAAAGACATATTCGCTTGTTAAACCTATAATACTGACTATATAGTTCTCTGACTTCTGAGGTAAGTCACATGCAGTAATATATTACCTAGGGTTATTTCTACTGCTCAGTTTATAGAAGTTATAATATGGTGTAATATTTCCAGACACATGTCAGCACAGTCCAAAAAAATGACTGACATGACGGATTCAGACTGGACAAAAATCCCGGAGATACTCCGGTAATAATTACATCACCCACCTCCACATGTAAAATAAATCCAAATGAGAATTTAACAACTGGATATGCTTTCGATCTGTAAGATTACAGAAAAACACCAGTGCAGAAGAGTTTAACAAGCATCATGTATTTCTTTTTTAGGTTCTTCTATGCACGATATGCAAAGATAACAAACCAGCCACATATGTGCGTTCACACACCGCCGCCGTTTCCAAACACTCCCTCTGGCATCTCCTGCAGTCTGATTACAGGAGCGTGTAATACATCACAAAATGGCCTTGACACATAATTATGGGGGAGGCTGGGAGCAGACAGAGCTTAAAGAAGAAATGGCTGATCCTTCCTCTGATCTTATCACATGGGCCTCATGGAAAAAGGAAGAAAAGAGAGAAAGAACATCACCTTATTCTGCTCACAGCTTTACTCTCAGCCAGAGACCAGAGCAGCTTTTTGTTTTTGAAGGAAAGACTGTAAGGTTTATTGTGTTACTGGTCAAATATTATAGTATGCTGACATGTATACACGTAAGGAATAAAACACTTGGTGTTGTGCTGTTATAGGAAAATTCAGGAACATGGAAGTGGAGTTACTGTTACCCCCCTGAAGTTCATTATTTTCCTCTAACAGCATTCCCTAGACTGTTTTATTCCTCTTACAGCACAGCAATTCTTACAATTTTCTATTTAGAATTTTGTCATTCTATAGGTTTTATCCATTTATAGTTACAATTAATGTCGTGAACCGTTAGTTAGTTCCTGTTCTCACTTACGGTTAAGTGGTTATAAACAGTCATTCCCTCACCAGTCTCTTTTTTTCACTCTCACAAAGCTATTAATGAGACTAATTTAGTTCAAATTTCTTTCAAATTATTTTCTTTTTCTTTTCTTTTTATTTTCTTTCATTGTTTTGGGTCAGTCTTTTAGTATGTTAAATGTTGTTAATTCGTGGAATTACTTCCACAAACGTCTATGATTTTTATTATGGAAAATGTTAAAAATGCCTGGTGAATGAAAGAACAATGTATTAAAATATAACTAAATTGGAATTTAGTTCCACTAGCTCCAAAAAAAAAGAGTGCTTTTACCAGAATGGTCTCCAAATCTTTAAATTCCTAAAAGTTATGGATTCTAAGCAAAGATGATGAAAGATGTGTTTTACAAATGTTAACATCTCCATTTTCTGTTGACTGAATGAAACCTTTGCACTGTTGCTGCTTTTCTTTGTGTCATTTAATATCATCATTTTATATAAAATGTGAAGTTATAAGAGTCTGTGATGTGCTGAAGCTGTGATATTGCCCTGGACGATTATCACACTGTTCATTCATCACACCATTCCACCCTGAAACACATATTACACAGACATATAAAGGAATCTGTGTGAGCTTTCTCCCCCATTTCTTTCCATTTTTTTTATCCTTTCCCATTTTCTTTGTTTTCCTCTTTATTGGATGAAAGACGAACAAACTATCCACAGCAACAAATTGAACGTCTTTCATCTCTGTCAGAAAGAGCAGGCGCTGGAAAATAGCGCAATACGACTTCATGGCTCGTCCATCTTCCAAGCTTTCAGTGTGATTAAAGGTGAAAAAGATTCGCAGCATATCTGATGGACTTGTGTCTCCCATCCCTGGGAGAATTTTTCACCCATTTTGCCTTAGAAAAACTGATAAAAGTGAGAAAAAACGGCAAACTAAAGCCGAATCATGACAGGGAAAAAAAGAGCCTGAAAATAAACTTACAGTCAAATGAATAATTCCTTTTCCTGATTTTTACTAATATATATATATATATATTTTTAAAAGGATGTTTTCAAAAAATACAAGTTTTCCAATGTGCCCCTTTAATTTCTTTTTAATTCTGATTGGTCAGAAGGTGTTGGTTGATTTTCTATAACAGCAGCTTCGACAGATCACAGGTTTATATTAATGTGCTCTTTCTAATGCGTTATCGTTTCTGGAGTAACAACTCAATGACGGGGAATTGTATAGAGGACGTGCCACATAAACAGATGTTAAAAAACGTGTGTAATCGTTGATATGGTTCATTTTCTATAAGGAGGTGTTTATTTAGCATTTATGGAAGGAGTCTCCAATGTCAGTGTTTTGTATCAGTCAGATGTAAAGTTGTAATTTTAAGTTTTCTGACCTCATCAGGAAGGAGGAGTTTACGCTTTGTGGTTTCTCAGTGACAACAAGCTGCTTTTTTTTGTCTTATAAACATAATGAGACAAAAAAAAAATAATAGAGGCTGGTGAGGTAACGACTGAGGCAACTATCTCTTATTTGTTTGCGGATGTTCCACAACTTTAAATGCAACTATAAATGGATAAAAATAATCTTCGGCAAATCGCTGTGGTATAAGAGGAATAAAACACTTCTGGACATGCTGTTATAGGAAAATAATCAACTTCAGGGTGACTCTGCTTCCTCTTTTTTGATTACTCTCTGCTTATCCTGCTGGCAGGATATTAGAAATTCCAACAGATGGCATTAATTTTTGGATAGAAAAAAATCTTTTGTTGCAGGAAATTTCCAGTTTCTTTACTGTAGGTTCAGATCACATGTGCCATTATCTTCTGTCTAATTATTTACTTAAAATTGCTTTTGCTACATTAAAAATCCCAATTACAATCGTTCTTGTCAAGAAAACATTTCCATCATGAATCTTTGCAAGAATTTATATGTCAACGATTAATTTATCCCCTAAAGTCAATCAAAAAGTGGATATTATTGCACATTTCCGATTATTCCTTCCTCCATTGCCTACAACAAAAAAACATTCAAAGCACCGGGACTGAAACCTGCCTAATGAGGCTTAAAATTTAGTCGTCTCTTTACTGTATGTCACATAAAGAGAGCTGGGTTTGACAGGAAGTTGAAACTGTGTTCTCACTAAAAATGTTTCAGAAAAAACGTTTCTACTACAGATGTGAGTGAAAGAGCAGGAAAATAATCCACAAAGGCTTTGAATATCCGATATCAGATCTGCCCCAGAAGTAAGGGAGGGGCCTTTGCATGGAGCGGAGTGTGTTTTTGTGTGTGTGTGTGTGTGTGTGTGTGTTGATATTTGAAAACATTTTATCAGTGGTGCAGTACAACACACACACACATACACACACACACACACACACACATACACACAGTGAAGGAGTCATTTGCAAATTCAGAGCCGCACCTATTCAGTGACTGGAAGGACGCGCGTTTTCTCCACCAAGTAGCTGCTTTTCTTCTTTTTTTTTTTTTTTTTTCTTAGGCGCAGCTCTGATTGGCTATTCAACCTGATTAGAGACTTTTCAAACACGGATGAATGAGGAGCTGGGACGAGCAGAATGCAGGCTGATTCTTACAACCCGTGAAATCAGGCAGATTGCTGGGGACGCAGGGGAGGAGTGTGTGTGTGTGTGTGTGTGTGTGTGTGTTAGAGAACGAGATAACCGGGACAGACACTTTGGAGAGTGATGCATTTTAAAGCACTACTGTGAAATCTGACAGAGTGACAGTGTAACCCTGTAACACTTCAACTTACACCCAAATCACACATACACACACTCTGCCATTAGCACCTCGTTAAATATAGTCGATGTGGAAACACGTAATGATTGTGTGTGTGTGTGTGTGTGTGTGTGTGTGTTAAAGCAAATATAATGTAAGAATGGCAGAAAAATTGGAGAGAGAAAAAGAAAAACTTTTACACAGTATTGTATCTGTCTGTCTGTCTCTCTATCTTTGTCTGTCTACAGTTTATCTTTTTTTCTGCCTGCTTGTCTGTCTATCTTTCTGTCTGTCTGTCTATCAATCTACCTGCCTATATATCTGTCTGCCTATATTTATCCCTCTGTCTGTCTACAACAGTCTATCTTTCTATCTGTCTCTCTGTCTGTCTGCAGTTTATCTATCTATCTATCTATCTATCTATCTATCTATCTATCTATCTATCTATCTATCTAACATATGTACTAGTTATATTGGTGATGGATGATACCTTAAAAAAAAGAACAAAAACAAAACACCAGAATTGCACATAAAATGAGACACACCTCTGTTTTATTTAAGCTCCGCCCCTCAGACACCACTACCATGCAACTCTGTGAGCGCGTTTAAGACTCTAGTTAATATTTAAAATAAATAATGTGTGATTTCTGTTTGAATTAATACACACGTAACTGAACTCTGATTATGGCCCACAAACAAGGTCACACACAGACACGAATGTAAACCTTCAAAGTGGACAGATCTAATTATTGCATCTTTTTCATAGACCCAACCTCCTCCTCCTTATCATCATCATCATCATCATCATCATCATCATCTCCAGAGGACAGAGAGAAAAAAAATGACACAGGCAATCAAAAGAAATGACAACCTGAGAAAGAAGAGAAATCACAGACATAATTACACAGATTAGGTCTGAAAGAGTAATTATGAGATAAACCTCCATGGGTGTCATCTCTCACTGCTTCTTCCAACATAATCAGAGATGTTAGAACATGAAATCAATATGCCAAAAGCTTTTAGGAGGAGAAAAAAAAGTTCATCTATCATCACTGCATAGCTTTAGGCAGATTTTATGTTGTGTTCAAACATTATCTGAATGACACTTAGGCTGGAAGTTGCCGGAAAAAAATAACCATTATACAGAACAAAGGCAGTAAAACTATAATAATCCCTCATCGCTGAGTTGTGAGTACTCTGAATTGTGTGAAATGTTGCTGAAGGATATCTCTACACACACACACGCACACACACGCACACACACACACACACAGGGGTCATTGCTGATGGCCTTCACACCATCTGAATCAATAGCGATTAAATCAGGTGATGTAGCCAACTATGTGGAGTCCACAGAGACAGGACAAAGTGCCCTGGGCATCTGTCCACACACACACACACACACACACACACACACACACATGGTGTGTGAATATTCTCTTCACCTCAGTAGGGAAAAAATACAAAAACAAAAACAAAACAAAAAAACAGACATTGGAACAAATTTAACATGTTTGCGTTCACTAAATAATCTGAATATCAAGACTCTTTCCTCATAATTTGGGAATTAAATACTTTTACTTAATTTCACTTAATTTACTTTTTTATAATTCCCAGGGTGTAACACAAAATTAAAGAAGCAGTTTGTCATTTTTAAAACTGCATTTGCAATGAAAATATTTACAAACTTTTTGCTTCCCAATGTTTGCCTTGTGAGTTGCCTTTTCAGGGAAAAAAGCCAACCTTATTGCCTCCGCTTCACCTGGGGGCGGAGCTTATTTCAGGACCAGAAAATGTAATCAGAGCCCTGGATAAAAAAATCAAGTGCTGAATTTTTTTAAAATTATGAATTAGATTTCTGCACTGTTGCATAAATGTTAATCATTGATTTTGCTTTGTATGCTTTTAAAGAACCATTCATTACTGTTCATTAATAATGCTTCACTGAAAAACACATGGTCTAAATATTAACTGATGCTGATGTTGAGCTTAATTTGTGTAAAATAAGTACCGTTTTAGACTGAACCCTTTTTTGGCTGAAGTGTCATATTTGGATATTTTGTGTCAGAAATTTTGTTGCACCCCTAATAATCATATAAAGTTATTTATAATTCATGATATCTGACTGCTTTCTATATTTCAGGCTTTTGCTTAAAATTCTCCGAAAAATTTTTAAAAAAGGTTTGAAAATTAGCCCTGGTTGAAATATAATAATAATAATTCAGATTAATCTATAGCATGATGATCGCATGACTGCCGTAATTAGATAAAGATAGACTTATAAAACACTCTGTAGTTTTTACAGACTCATTTTCTTCATTATTGTCTAAATAACTGTAAAAAAAAAAAAAGTCTAAAACAAAGATTAAGTCATATCTTACCTGTTATGAGTTCACTTGTAAGTTAATATTACTAGTTATATTTACTGGGAATTTGATCATACACTAAACTATGGATTAATTAATTAGCTGTCAGATCAGCAGGTATGCTTGATGATAGGAGTAAAATACTTCTTCTAACTATCAGGTTAAATGAGTATCAGTGTTAAACATCCTGCCTTAAACATCCTGATCATGATCAATAAATCCTAAAATTCTTCTGTTCAACAATATCCCTCAAAGCTTCAGTTTAGAATGAGGATATAATATGACTATAAGAGCTGACGTCATTGTAAAGTGTACATTCTTTACGTCTAACAGAGAGAACTCAGACACATCAGAGTACTTTTATTTTCACCCTCTTTTTTCCGTTTGTAATGCATCACAGGAGGAATCTCTCTAGAATCAGCCTAAGGGAGCACTTTGGAGTATAGAATGGCTGCATTTGTATTAATCAAAGTGACATGAAATTGCAGAAAGCGGAACATAATCAATACTCATGCTTTTATTCATGAGTATCTTGTTTACAGCTTGTTACAGTAAATTTACTCTCCATCTACAGACTCAATAACGTTTCACTCTGAGTCCTGGAAATCTCCCAAAAAACAGGGCAGATAATAATAAAATAGACAACATGCATCAAGTTAGAGCTGAGTGATGTGCAGGTTAGAGCTGAGTGATGTGCAGGTTAGAGCTGAGTAATGTGCAGGTTAGAGCTGAGTGATGTGCAGGTTAGAGCTGAGTAATGTGCAGGTTAGAGCTGAGTGATGTGCAGGTTAGAGCTGAGTAATGTGCAGGTTAGAGCTGAGTGATGTGCACAATTGCACTACTTGTCCTTATAGCGCACAATAATAGAAGGGATTTATTTATTTAATCGCACTATCTGTTGC
>CM075012.1:25772783-25809361 GCA_037576675.1 Pangasius sanitwongsei | reverse complement strand
ATTTATTTCTGTAAAGCTGCTTTGGGACAATGTCCATTGTTAAAAGCGCTATACAAATAAAACTGAATTGAATTGAACTGAATTGAATTAATGTACAGGTTAGAGCTGAGTAATGTACAGGTTAGAGCTGAGTAATGTACAGGTTAGAGCTGAGTAATGTGCAGGTTAGAGCTGAGTGATGTGCAGGTTAGAGCTGAGTGATGTGCAGGTTAGAGCTGAGTGATGTGCAGGTTAGAGCTGAGTAATGTACAGGTTAGAGCTGAGTGATGTGCAGGTTAGAGCTGAGTGATGTTCATAAAGTTCATAATTACTTTTAGTTTAAGAAAAAATATTTGGTAATACTTTCTGTGAAGCCTATGCTCATAATGAATTATAGCCCCAATTATAGTGTATAACTGTTCTATAAATACATTCATAAAGACACATCAAGCCCTATACTTCATTATAATAACAGCTATAGTTACATTTATATTATTGTTATAATTACTTATGTGTGATGCACTAGCTTTTTCAATGCCCATGCTCATAATGCATTATACACCGATCTATAAGTATTAATTAGTCAGTCTTATGCTTCCATGAATGTGTTCATAATGCTGCATCTTTGTAAATACATTCATTAGTATAACCTTTTTTTTTTTAAATGTAAAAGCCAGAATCTACTGGTCGAGTAGAGTAGCTTATTTATTATTATGATTAAGTCACTAATCCTCTGTTTACAAATGGCACCTGGTGGAATTTTAAAGGTTAAAAGCTGAACAAACAGGTACAAGGCCGTTTGTAAATAATACGTGATTACTATAAAAAAACATACACGTTGAACTGAAATTGTTTGAAATTGTTGAGCTAAAAGTGATTATTTGAAATCTAGCCTAGCTTCAGAACTAATAAACATTAATATGTGCATTTATAGTCATACATCTGGAGGAAGCAGATAAAATAATAAATCTACATGAATACCGTATAGACATAAATGTTGTATTATGTTTATAAAGTGATTGAGGTATGGGGTGACTCAGAAGACCAAGGCCCTCTAGGTTCAGCCAGGCTCCTCCTACTTATTTCACATGTTCAAGTAGCTACGCATCAGGAAACCTTCCACTTTCTTCCCTTTAAAGAAACAACATAGACCTTGTAAAGGTGCCCTTTTATGTAAAAATTGGCTTTTTATGGAAAAAAGAGCTGAGTGGCTCTTTTCTGGTTTAGGGTGGTGCTAATTTCCATTGCATCGAAATATTGCAAGTCACTTTTTTTTCTAAATGTATCTTTGAAATTATTATCGTTACAGGTCTAGAAAGTGTTTCAATCATTACATACTATAGCTTTAAGTTATGGAACATGGTCCAACAATGGCCTTTTTCGGATTTCTTGAAGCTTTAAACATGTGAAAAATCTACTTGACTAATCTAATATCTAGTTATTTGTGCAAAATAATGCTTCTACTCAAGAAAAATTTGGCAGCCTCAGGGGCGTGGACTATACACAGGTAATTTGAACAATCTGAATGGGAAAATTGACTGAACCACGTGTGTAAGCTAAATATGAGGAATATTTCCATGCAAATCTATTGATGCAACTTTTGATATGAAGTCATCAACTAAGAAACATAGCTATTTTAATTGTAAGCTTATACAGTATGAGTATTATAAATACCAACATTAGTGTGTGCATATGCAAACTATATGTAAATCTTGCATTCACCTGAAAATGTATAAATTGGCACAAAGAGTTGGCTGAAAAGGTTGGAAAAGGGTACTGAAAACTTTTTTGAGTGTGTTTGTCTGTTTCATTTGGTTGATAGAAACGCACAATGGTGTGCATTTTCATTTGCGGAAACAAAATTTTGGTGAATTTACTTGTAATAGACATAAACATTGATGTTGACTCACCCCTCTCGCAGGTGCGGGACCAGTATCCAGTGCCAGTGCAGTCGCAGATGAAGCGGTTCCAGCCTTCTTTACACACCCCCTTGTTCTTGCACGGGTAGCTCTCACACTGCTTCCCCGGCACCTTGTTGCAGGAAGGTTTGATTCCCGCTCCGTTCTGCTCTTCGGCTATCTGCCTAATGTCTTTACTGCGTCCGTCGATGAACAGGTCCCTGATACAGCCCACGTAGCCGTAGTTGAGCATGGCGGTCCAGAGCTCGGTGGGCAGGATGAGGCCAGCGCGATTCTCAGGAAGTCCACCAAGGTACATATCGCCCTCCAGGTCCAGGATCTCGCTCTCTCCGCTGGCCGTGAACGGGGTGCGGCGGCTGTTTACGGATATAGTACCTACAGAGAGAAAGATTTGTGTGTCACTTATGAATGTGTTATAAAGTCCCTATGTAGGTACCCTTCAAATAAACTCTAATCTAATTTAATTATGGCAAGATAAAAAAAGAACATTCAATTATTTCCTAAAGTGTCCACACAGGTCCAGACAAAATAACCCATAATAACTAAATTACTCCTCTGTTTGTTATTTGGTGTCCAGCTTTACTTTTCTACTTCTCACGGTTTCTTTATTAATATCCTAATTCCATTTGACCAACAATCAAACCCATTTACAATATTCTGTAATATTTCTAATGGAAAAATTTTCTGTTGGAGAAAGATCTAGTAGATCAAAAAACGAACCATTAAAATCATGTTGTAAATTCACACAATATTCCGTTGTGAATTGTTTGTGATTTAGACTTTTTTAAGCCCGCGGTTATATTGGCAAGCAATTCCAATTCCAAATTTTATTGGTGTGTATTTATAACACATCAGACATGAGCCACATTCAAATGAGGTTCTAAATCTGAAACATCTGATATCTGGTTATTTGAGTCGCATTTAAACTTCTGCATCCAATTTTCCTGTTAATTTTGAAGGTTTTTTTATTTATTTATTTATTTGCATTCAAATGATAAGCATGAATAATGGAGACCAACCAGTGGAGTCCAGATGAAATAAAAAAGGGGATACAACCATTGCAGAGCAATCTGGTTCTAATATGTATGTAAATTTAAAAGCTGTTAGACGAAATACAAAGAGACTTAAAGACCACAATAATCCCGATCAACAGAATCACCTTCTTCCACAACCACACTGGTGCTAGTGGGAAAGAATGTTTTCAGCTGAGCGAATTTGGAATTATGGGATAATCTGGAATAATGTAAATATGGGAATTTGACATCGGTCATGTTTTGCGTATATTTAAACAGGGACATGAGACAAAAAAACAGATTATGTTTCAAATGATCAGAATCATGCCTCAAGGCCCACGATGTAAAATGCAGCCTAAATGCTGTAAAAGATTCATGCTGTGCTAAACAGAAAAGCTAAAACCCTTTCATTCAAACCATAAAACACTAAATATACAGCGCTGTCATCTGCGTAATTTGTACGCTGCTTGGTCAGTGTGTGCTTTAATCTACTTTTAGTTTCTCCTCTCTTTCAAAAGGCATTTTTGGAAAAAAAAAAAAAAAAAAAAAAAGGATGATAAAAGTAAACTCCCTGACATTCATGACTATATTTCACATGCACCTTCTCAGTTACTGATGATGATATGTTAAAGATGTGTCTGAAATATTTCAGAATATCTCAGCGGAGATCAAATCCAGAGGGCGTGTCACTCTGGGTAATCACCTGACACGACTGTCACTGATAGGCTGCATGAATGTACAGCCTGGGAGAGAAAGAAATCAGCCGCATTCTTGCTTTTCGCTTCTTAATACCATTCTGTGTGTTTTTATCATGACTGTTGGTGGTGCTCTTGCCCTCTGTATCACAAAATACAGTCCAGCATAAGACAGCAAATAATCTGACACGGATGCCACGAATAAAACCTCATATTGACTTTTTTTTATCTTTGAAAGACAGAGAGTGTTTAGCCCTGCTAGAAACATTTATACAAGAGAACAGCAGGAGTAGCTGGTCTCTAGTGTATTTGAGTCTTATCCTGTGTTTATGACCTTGCTGTGAGTGTGTGAATTGTGTAAAGCTGGCTTTCACACAAACACACACACACAGATGTAGTAAAGTGTAAACCAAGCAGCTGGGGTGGAGAGGAAAGGATCAATAGAGCTAATCTCTGCAGAAGTGACATCGGCCCGGTCCCATGAACACCACTGTCTAATCGGCTGCATTATTAATATCCCCCGAGACCTTTCGCAAAAGTGTGTGGTATGAACTGATATGGAGTCATTACTGATCGATTCGGCTGTGTGCAGAGAATCAAGTGCGAGGGCATGTGAGAAAGCGAACGAGGAAAAAATACAGAGGTAGGAAGGAATGATGTAAGCAAAAATGGCTCTTCCTCAGTGCTAAATATTTCACAAAACATTCATGACATGGAATTATACAATCCGAGTTTGTATGGATTTTCGTTAAAACTATTAAAATGCAAATAATTAACTAGCACTGATGTTTGTTTATTTATTCATTTAGCATATCTCCTGTTAAGCGCTGATAACACACAGTAAAAATTCAAATTTTTGTGGCCACAAATAAGCTGTGAGCGTCTCGATGAAAACAAAGATGCAGTTGTAATTAAACGGAAAATAAAATGTATGGGTGGAATAAAAACTAGGCACACTGAGCTGTAACACACACACACACACACACACATACACTGACCTGATCGTCCATCTCTCTGGATGTCCACGTGGTACCACGTCCCATCGTTCACTTTATTCTGCGTGGCTTTGACCTTGATGGTACCCGAGCCCATGTCCAGCAGCAGGTACAGACTCCCGTCCAGTAGCTCCACTGCAAAAAAGTCCACCTTGGTGTTCTTCTGGCTCCCTGCCGCCTTCCTGTCCTGCGGTTTGCCGTGCGTGAACAGGATCAAGCCGTTGGGCTCTGAGGTGCGGAAGTCGAACGAGATGGAGCCCATGCGTTTGGTGTTCCACTTTGGAAGGCTGATGTGGGCTTCAGGTGTCTCGAACGAGATGGGGTCCAGTGTGGCCACGTTCTCGCACTTAAACACAACATCTCCCTGGATCTTCATCTTAGGGTCCACGATGCGCGCCAGCCGAGAAAGCTCCAACCGGATGTCGTTGTTCTTGTAAACAACCTGCATAGAGAGAAATAATTATCAGGTTACACTGATGCGAGTAATAATATTCATATTAAAGGTTACTACCAGAGTTAAAAAAAAATGTGGCTTTAAATAGAGGCTTCTTCTTTTTTAATTAAATATGTTTGTTGTTTCATTTCACAGATTAATTGTGCTTATTCTGGATTTTATTATATTATAATTAATATGTTTCAATGTTGCTATTATTATTATGATTATTATTATTATTATTATTATTATTATTATTTTTGTTGTTGTTTTTATCTGAATTTTAAAAACTTAAAAATTAAGTAAAATTATTATAATATTTTCTAATCCAACATTAATGTTTTAATTTATATATATTGCTTTTTAATTAAAATACACAAAAATGCTAGTCAAAAAAAGCATAGCAACAAAGTTACAAAAAAAAACAACACATTTTCAATATAGTCCTTTTATAAAATCACTTGTCTAACGTCCCTCACAGAAGCCGTGAAATGGAAACATGGCCGACATTGTGTCACTGTTAAGGTGTTTCTGTTCAAAACAGTGTTTTAATTACTTTCAAGATTAAAATTATTTAGATGTCTTAGAGTGAAATGTTAGATTTGACACTACATTGTACGCTTATTTAATCTACATTGGGTTAAAAATTTCTGCCATTTTTTTCTTTCACTGTGTTTTTTTTTTTGTTCACCATTTCTGGCTGATGTTTTGGTGCATCCATAAAATTGGTGTCTAATGCTAGTACTACTTTTAATATTAGTCTAATATTAGTATCCATCAGTTGAAAATTCACAGATAGATTTTATTTCACGTTAGTGAACTCAAAACCTTCTCCATGTACCATAAGAGAAAGTGAGGACGCTGTGTCAGCGCATCTTTCCAGCCAGACGAAAATTTAATTGGGATGAAACAAGAGCACCGGCCAGAACGAATGTGAGATGGGGGAAAGGTGTGGGGCTTCTTGGGTGGTCAGTTAATAAACTTATTTCAAATGGTACTTCATTTCATACACTGACTGATTTTTCTTATTTCTATTGACAGCGTAAAGTGGAGTTTAAAAAAATGCAACAGGTGAATATGTGGTGAAGTTCTAAGGTGAAGTTTTCCCGTGCAGAGTGCTGAGTAGCAGGACTTAGCAAGACCGGAGCTAATACCAATAGGTCAGGTCATTTCTTCACAATGAATGGCTCTCAGTGGTAACTGACTACAGCTGAGGTACCGTGTGGATCTGCGTCTGCTCTTCCTGATAGCTATGCTAATACACTGAATAAAGAGGGGGAAAAAAAAAGCTGTGATGGCACTCTCACTATCACAAAGAGCACAGAGGCACCAGACTTTCCCCTCGACTCATTTAAAAATATCACGTCACGGCTTGGGGTTGTTTTCGTCAGGTAAAGCAAAAAACACCAATCTACAGCGAGCGCACACACTCCTACACCAGCAACACCTTGGAACTGCAACGTCAGATTCTGTCGAGGTGCAAGATCACCAGCTTTCTTCTCCGAATGTAGATCTTTTCTGGGCTGCAGGGCTGCCTGAATTTACTCTCGGATTAGTTGCAGTCATCAGCCACATTTCCCAGCCTAGAGATTATAGATAATCCTGGCTGTAAATCAGGCCATCGCTCTCCCAACAGCCTGGAGGAAAGAGCGAGCTGAAGGATTGTCTGCTGTCCCTGCGGAGGACGAGTCTCTCTGCAGCCTTTATCAGCGGGATCATAAATACCATCATCCCTGCAGTGATCCATTCCTCAAGCACAGCCGTGCATAGGTCAAACACAATGTATCATACACACACACACACACACATTACATTTCCTCACGGCGGGAAACAGATTGCCGCCATCTTTATTCTTGTGTCAAACACAACACAAACACTTTCCCTTGGTCAATTATGGAGGTTTGGTATTGATCTGCACTGCACTCTGTTTAAAATCTCGCACTAAGCCTGTAGGCAAATTGTTTATGTAAGGTATTGTAAACAATAAATCATGACAGGGTGTCATTATTATTGGAAAATAAACAATGAAGTTGATTTACTGTTACCACCCTGAAGTTTATTCTTTTCCAATAATAGTATAAGTGTTTTATTGCTCTTATACCACTATAATTTGTCAACAGTTTATTTATTCAACAGTTCTATTTATTCAAGATTGACACTTCTTACTTTTTATCCTTTTACATTTACTGTCCAAGTTAGTTCCTGTTCTGACTTATGTTACAAACAGGTCCCTCACCAGCCTCTCTTTTTCTCTCTTGAAGTTAATAAGAAAACAATAAGTAGCTGATTATTTTATAGAGAAACCGCAAAAAAGTGTAAACTCCTTTATCCTGAAAACGTTCAAACGTCGTATCAGAAACCTTAAAGTTACAGCTTTACCTCTGACTGTTACAAAGCGAAAACACCAGAGATCCCTTCCAAAAATGTTAAACAAACATCTCCTTACAGAGAACTTCACCATATCAATTATTATGTACAATAACATATTAGAACGAGTGCATTAATAGGAACCTGGGATTTGCAGCTGTACTACTCTCAGAGCTGCTGTTATAGAAAATCAATCAACACTGATCAGAATAAAAAAATTCAACAGCGTGTTTTTATCATCATAAAGTTTTCTCAGCTCAGTACTGGGTGTGTTCTGCACATCTAGAGGCAGGAAAAAAGTCTTGGAAATTTCACACTCTCTAAAAATGTGGGGAAAAAAAAGATCTATTAAAGGTAACTTTAACACTCATTTATGTTCACTCAGATGCCTTCCTGATTTATTTTCCATTCTGTTTTAATATCATGCTTCACCCCAGCAATCTCCATTCATCAGGAGAGACAGCTGATCCTCCTCGGTTTAAACCGTCCTAAAGCGCTGTCACGTTGATGAACTCAAACGGCACCTGAAATGTCAGCTGGTTAATTCCAGCTGGGGCGCTGCCCATGAACTGTCCATTCTCCTCTCTGAACCGATCTGCTCTGGACTGCTGAAATCACATTTCATGTGTCGAAAGCGTTTAAACTGTTTGTCAAAAACGATCCTCTCAAGAGCACCAAATTGAATTAATTGACTTTGAGAGGGGTGATTAATCGTCGCAGAAAGGTTACCGGCATCGTTCGGGGTTGAAAAACATCACTGCCGAGAACAAATATTCATCCCCTCGGGTGTGAAGACTGGCAAGTCAAGGCCGCCTTGAAAAACAGCAGAAGCGCCATCGTGACATTTGAATGGAATACCGACACTTTATCTATCAGCACCTGGTGTAAGGTGTGTCTGCCGGGACATGAGGTAATAGAACGGGGAGTAATTGAGCTTTCTTCTATGGAGGAACAGGAACAGACTCAGCGCAAGCATGTGCCTATTTCAAGTCTGTAGATGAAACGGATTGAGTGAATGCGAAGGCCAACTGAGCGCAAAGGCCGAATAAAACTTGTTTGAATATGTGGAGTCGAATTTCATCAAGCTGTTATCTCACCTCACAGGCTCGCTTGGAAATAAACTGGAATGGGGGATGGAGGTGCAGCACAGAGAGAGCTTCTCCTGAAAATCTTATACACAGTAAGGCTCAGCTGTACAGGAGCAGGGTTATCCCACTAGCCAATTATCATACAATCACACAGACAGAGCTACTGTAATCATAAAGTCGGTCCTGTGCTCATCACGGGACTCTTAAATCACAATGCACTGCTTTCACAGGTGAGCTATGTGTGTGTACGAAGACATCGGAGGAGACATATCGTAATCAGAGACAGTGCTGATCTGGAGTACAGAATTTTTTTTTTATGAATTAACATGTTTTCTTGAAAGGAGAGAACATTAAATGAACCAAAACATTATTTCACATTAAGTTCACAAATCAAAATAGTAAAACATCCTGCATGTCTTTAGTATCTCACGGCTTTCTTAATGTGTGCACATAATTAACTGTTGGTGCATGATGTACTGCATGATGTACTGTTGGTGTCTGAATCCCCATAACTTCCCACAGCATAAATAATGAAGTAACTTTTGGACTTGCCAAAATCCTTTCAACACAGTACTGTTTGTCTAAACTGTATACACCTGTATACTGTAGTAATTTACATTCGCACTGTCTGTTGCCACACAGAAGACGACAGGTTCTCCTTTGAGCCTGGCTCCTCCCAAGGTTTCTTCCTCATGTCATCCCAGGGAGTTTTTCCTCAGCATTGTCACCACTGCTTTGTTCATTATGGATCTAAATCTACATCGGGATTTCTGTAAAGCTGCTTTGTGGCAATTTCTCTAACATTCAATTAAGTCAAGGCACAGTGGAAAGGCCATCACAGTATGGAGGTGGGAAAGGCTGTAGGTTGCTGTTTCGATTGGCAGTTCAGTTTTGGCGTGGAGCGTGGGTGCTGGTGGAATGACCAGGCATGGGTCTGTGCGTGCCCGTGGCCCCCTCTCCGTCTGCGGTGGGCCTGCAGTGACATGCCAATTCATCATCCACAGCTGTCTGCCCGTACTATAAATCTCTGCCTACAGAGCCTGCCCACCGCTCTGCTAGAATTAATGGCTCCCAGGTCAAGCTGGAGAAAAGTTGGAAATTGGTATAGATTATTCACCAGTCAAGGATGCCAGGTGGCACTCGGTTGGTGTTTTGCATCAGATCTCAGGACTGAAAGAAGACAGCTCGCTTTCACTTAAACCATGAATATATTTCTAATTCGTTTTTTTTTACGTAATTGTTTGAGATTTTTGAATTTTGGATGTTGCTCTTAAATCTGATCATCTGATTATTAATTTAATAAGTTTATTAGTTTAGCTGTTTGTTTTATTTGTCCTTATTGTAATATTATCCTGATCTATGATAAAACTCATGCCATTATAAGAACATTTTCATTATAACAAAATACAGAGATCCCACAATAACTTTTTAAGTGGTGTATAATTCTATCAGTGTGCCTTTTGGCTAAGTTATTGAACATTATAACAAAACGCATGCCTAATATACATCCCACTGTGTGAAGTTTCAGATATTTCCATCACGGTTTCCACCAGGTGTTTTCCAACCTCCCAAAAATGTACCAGTGTAGATTGGTAACTATAAATTGCCCCCTAGGTGTGTGTACTAGTGCCATGCAATGGATTGGTGTTCTATGAGGCGTGTTTTCCTGCCTCATGCCCAGTGTTCCCGGGATCAGCTATGGATCCACTGCCACCCTGACCAGGATAAAGTTCTTAGTCAAGACGAATGATGAATGATTAAATTAATATTGGCCTATCTGGTATTTACTACTCGACCCCAATTAAGAGCAAACTGCAGCCTGTCAGCGAAGACAGCTTGTGAAAAAGATTGAGATTCTTAGATTCAATATTGAAAATAAATTTAAAATAGTTTTTTTTTAATATTGATTTTACAAGGGCTAAATGGCACCACAATCCTCTGCCAGCATCTATTCTGCCACAGCTCTAACTAGCATATCTATTTCATTACAACCCCTAACCATCAGTGTGACAGCGGTGGCAAAACGGTACAGCTGTTTCTGGACCTGGCTACATTCCTCAGTCACTCCCGCTCTGAACCCATGCCAGATATCCCTCTCCTAACACCACTTATCCAAACGGAACAGCTGGAGGGGATTGGGGGGGGGGGGGGGGGGACACAGTGGTTTGACCCATCTGTCCAAACCTCAACTGCTCTGACCCACTTCACAGCTGGAGAACAGGACAGGTTTCAGGACGCTGAGCTCGGACAGCAGGACAGGAGTGTGTTTTCAGAGACCAACATGGTGATAAATGACAGCCACCATGCACATGTCAGAAAGAGCGAGTGTGTGATGTGGAATCCAGTTCAGGTGCTGCTGGAGACTCTGTGCTCTCATTGGTCATTGGTGTCTCTCTCTCTCTTTCGCTTTCACATACACACACACACACGGATGTATTCTTATTACTGCTTTTCACACTCTTGCTCTGGTGTCTGATTGTGTGTGGGTTGTCACTGTTCAAGGACCAAAAACAATAAAAATACAGAAAGGAATAAAATGCTCTGGGTCATGTTTTTATAGGAAAAATAACCAATGACAGAGTGGTATAATAAAGCGGAGTTACTGTTTTATCTCTCTTATACCACAGAAATTTGCCAACAATTACATTTTGTCTTTATTAAACAAGACTCATCATATTTATTTTATCCATTTATAGTTACATTTAATGTCATGGAATGTCTGCAAAACAAGTTAGTTCCTGTTCTCAGTTAGGTTATAGCAGTCTCTGTTGTGTGTCCTCTCCAAAGTTGAAACCTTGCGTGAGAAAACTCATCGCTTGGCTAATGGATAAAGATGATGCTATAACAGCAGGGATGAAAGCAGCTGCTTTTCATAGCTTCTCATCTTTCATTCATTTATTAGTTTTGTTAGCAGATCACATGATCAAAACGATTGAAACAGTCCATAAAAGTGCATGAGATATGATTCACGGGACATTTCGGCTTGAAAAATAAATGGAGCGGAAGACTGACATAATAAATGTGCGTGACAGCCTTTCTCCGGCGAAACGATGTATGAAATCCAGTAACAAGTGATCAATGGAGACGCATTTATAAAGCCAGGTGTGAACGGTTACACGTCCCAGCTGTCCACTTGTGATCACCTAGGATCCATGTTAATGCAAGGTGTGAACAGGGCCTTTGCGAATTGTGGTGTTTTCTACAGGTTAACTTAGCTGCAGTTGGGATCCCATGCCACAAGGTGGAGTAGTCCTCAAGTAACAAATGATCTGTCTATAGTTGCTACCAGATGCCCTGGGCTCATTCAAATTACCATGAAAAATAAATTTATTTTGAAAAAAAAATCAATGTATCAACCTGTATACAAAATTAAATATTATATTCTAGTGGCATTCAGCATGTGCTAGAGGCGAGCTAAAAGTTTACTCAGAGGAAAGGTGAGGGTCACCGCGAGAGTGCACAGGTTTTAGTCTAGCACTGTTTATTTTAACACTGGGTATGTGTTCTGCTCAGAAGCGAAGTTCGTGTTAAAAAACACTCAGGAAATAGTGATGGTTTGGTCTCAGCTCCAAAGTTCATTGCCACTTATTGCTACTCAGTGTTAGCTTAAAACAGTTGGTCATGGTTTAGCTTTTAGTAACATGCTGAATACTCTAGAAATCTAAGCTAACATTAGTGAAAAGACACATCAGCAATTCCTCTGAGTGCTAGTGAGCTAATGTTATTTTTTGGCTTCCACTTGTCAATCAGTAATTCATTTGTCACTATTTTTACCACCTCTTTACCCCCATACACCTTTTCTTGGTTACTTTTTGACTTCATGTGAAGCAGCCTTGCTTTATTTTGACTGCACCACAAATTCGTTAAACATGAAGCATTTCGGCTTTTTTGAGATGTTGCTTGGAGATAACACAGCAGGCATGCTTTGTTTGAATTTAGAATTTTGAAACAGCTAGCTTCAGCTACATTCCATAAAAATGGCTGATAATATCTTTAAAAACCTTTAAAACACAAGACATCAGTTTTTGTTCCTAGGGTCCTATGTTTCTAGAATCCTTGTTCTCAGGACTCTCTACCCTATAGACCATTGGTACCTATGTGTTCCTAGGTGTTCCTAGACCCCTGTGATCCCAAGGCACTGTTTCCAGGGTTCTATGTTCCCCTAGTCCTATAATCTCAGAGTCTTAAGTTTCCAGGGCCCTAGGAAAGCTATCACTGCCAAAAATATACAAGATGGCTCCAGTCATCATTTTGGGTTGACTCCAGCCAGGTTATGTGCGTGGCCCAGTCACAAGACGATTGCCTGTGGGCACTACCACCCCCAGACCTGGCTCCAGGGGTGAGTAACCTTATTCTGGGCAAGGTACACATAACCTTTTTTGCATGTTATTTAGGATCACTCTTTGACCTTTCGCTTCAGATCTTTTCACCAAAGGTGGCCCTACTGGCAGCAAGCTCCTGGTGACATAAACAAAGTTCACAAGCCTTTTGCCCACAGTTTTTTCTTGATCCAATTTGTTCTTGATCCATTGAAGGGACAATGAAAATCTTGTATTTAGGACATCCTTAACGCATGAGAAAGCATGTGATTTGTCAGTGCTTGGCTCAATACCAAGCCTGTGACATATTTTCCTTTTCAAGACAATTTCAGCAAATCAGTGTGAAATAGTCCAGTGGGGCAGATACTGCAGGTAAAGATCTCAGCAGCTAAACCTTCTGACTCTTGGAGCTCCAGGAACACTACCCATTCCATTGACACAGCTGGTACCCATGTTGCACAAGCAGATGTTACATCATACCACTTATGAAACTGATTACTGTAATCACAGAAGTGGGATCCACTTTTGCCAGAATCTGGGTGAGAAAAGGTCCTGGTAATGAGCCTTTATTGAAACGCTAATGTGCAAGGATTGGGCAGCATGCCGGGAACAGTAGTTAGCATCCAAATTGAACACGATGATAGATGGACTTCTTTAGATTTTTACAGACATTGTAAAGGCAACAGACAGTGTAATATGATATCCAGCCAAGGTTTACTGAAAATACCCAAATTAATTTCTCTGTAGATTAACTACCCACACTTGGCTAAATTAAGGAATGATCCATTTAGTGATTACGGCCTCCAGGCATGAAGGAGATAAAGTTCACAATAAAGAATAGCTGTCCAAACGGGGGGACATCAGCATTACGTCAATGCTATAAAAGATCTGTTACATAAAGCTCATCTCATGAGATTAGTGCAGTTTTTCTGCTTGGAGATTTCTTCCCTCCAGATTAAAGCCCCTCACACCAACCCACTCATGTTACATTGCAATCTCGACGAGTACCAGATTGCAGAATCTCATCTCACCCAATCATCCAAGCTTCTTCTCTGGGCTAGCGCAACCTTAATCAAATGATTTTTCAGCAATTGAAAAGCCAAATTAAATACAGCTGAAACAATTTCATGTCGTGAGAAAACGGAGAAGTCCAGTGAATTTCATTAAAGGGGTGCTCCAAGGAAACCGATGTCCACTCTGTCCTTCTCAGAAGATAAGCTTTATTAAATATATTACACTGCTCCAACTTTCCATTCCAACTTGTTCCATTTTTGTTGCTCTGACAAGGATTCAAGATGTGCTGCAAAAGAGATCTGTAGAGTGAGAGAGGAGAACCTAGCTGTGGCTAATGCACTGACCAACCTTTCAAAAAAGCTTTCTGTTTGGCACCAGTTTTGACACATTCTGCCCTATCCTGGCACCACTACTTGTGATCACCTGAACCTGTTTTGTAGTTAATGGTATCATTATGTCTCATTAGTCTGTGATAGATTTATGCACTCTTAGAAAAGAAAGTGTTCCCCAAAGGTTTTTTTTTTTTTTTTTTGGAAAATCTGTGATTCTAACCTTTTCTGAATGGGGTGCTAAGGGTTCCACCTGGCACCCTAAAGGGTTCTTCTGATGGGAATAGAATCCTTTTAGAAAGGAAGCATATGCACCTGAGGAACCCTTGATGAAGCCTTGTGTGAAGTGCACCATTTTAGGGTTCTAAGGGTTACAGAAACAATCTGAAGATCCCTTTAGTGTGCCAGATACCCTTTTTTCTAAGAATGCGTGGTTTTGAATGGTTTCAATTTTCTCTACAATGGTTATACCATCTTACCTGGTTTCGCAAGTCATGTTTCCTATTCCTATTCCCTTTCAATCCTTAATTTTTGACAGCTTCTGGCTTTGACCTTATATCACCTGTTCTGTGGAAAACAAACTGCAAGTAGCCTGTGATTTTGGATCTCACCCCTGCTGTGGATTTGGACTGTGGACTTTTTTTTTTCAACCCTTAAGAAACTCATCCAACATCTAACCACTTTGACTCCACCTACCTCTTTGAGGCAGCCCATAAAGTTGTTGCTGACGGGTGAACCAGGTAAGTCAGCGGTGCTCGGGCTTCCTCCAACGTAGAAGAAATCATCAGAGCCCAGCATAGTGTAGTCCTCCTGCGTGTAGCCCGTGGTGGTGAGGATGCCATCCACAGAGATGGTGACCTGTCAGGGTGGACATGACAGAAAGGAAGGGGAGAGATCCACTGATGACCCTCTGAACCTGTGACTTTCTGAACGCCATTGGTAGGAGTAGGAGCAGTTGTCTGGTGTAACACTGGGGATTAGCAGCACTGGGCTCTTATCAGTCAGTTCTATTCTTGCAGGTAAAGAAAATATTTCTGCGGCATATTTTCTTTATCTTTGATGGTGTAAGAAATGGGTTCCCTACTTTGGTTAGGTCTGGGAGGTTAGTACAATGTCACAAACCATGGAGTTTTGTGTTGTATTTTTTTACTTGTATTTGACTGGTTAGTTCAGACATTGATAAGCATGCTTCCATAATGTGCTGCATGGTTTACTACTACTACTGAGCAAGCCAGAGTTAAGCTGTCTGTGGGTTTTAATGACATTTAATTCATGTATGAGGGATACGGATGCTAATGTGTTATTTCAGCCTAAGGCAGCATGCAAGGCCAAGCTGTACACACACATGCAAGTGAACAGGAAAGCCATAGATGTGAAAGCAATGAGGAAGATGAGAAGATAACAGCATGCACGGTACACAATGGGTGATGGGTAATGGGTGATGAAGTTGTTAGTGGCGAAGATCACAAAAAAGCTGCAGTGAAAATGGAGATGAGCTGGCACGCCATGCAAGTCTGTACTGGAAACAACTGTCAGAGCTCCCCTGCCCACTGGCTGTTCTTATTTTGTATTTATTCACTCTGTTTCTTGATGGAAAGCTTCTGCCAGTTTCGTCAACAGTATCCGGCAAACAGAAAGGCTTTTATTATACCACTACAGCCTACAAAATCACATATCAAGGTCTTTTAAAGAGAGGAGGAGGAAGTTCAGAGAGAGTAAGCCAGAAAAAAGAAGTAAAAGCCATGATGAAGAAGAAAACAGGACAAGGAGAAAGTGAAGAACACCTAGAATGCCAACCCCATTTCCTTTTTTTGGTCGATAGTCGATTATGACGTTTAGAAAGAAACTCAAAGAAAAAGGAAGAGGGCCAGGAGAGCACACGGCAAACCAAAAGAAAAGGACAATAGGAATGATATCTACCAGACAATGTAGTTTGTTTACCATAGCGTGTCCAATGCCTGAATGCTTTGTGAAAAGGGGGGAAGAAAGGAAATGAAACAGTGAACAAAAAGAGCTGTCAAGAAAATGATGTAAAAATCAAAACAAAACCAATGATGAATAATTAGGGAGCTTCATTAGTCGTTCAGGTAACGGTTAGTAAAACAGACTCATTCCATGAGTGGTTAGTTCCCATTGAGAAGCAAAGTATGAAAGAGTGAGATTGGGAGAAAGAGAGAAAGAAAAAAGACCAAGATTCAGGGCTATCACTGACATTTATCTCCTACTCCTAAAATAGCACAGTGTGTGTGTTGAATGTGTAAAACAGATCATACTTACTTTAAAAGGGCTCATAAATATGAAATGTATTCAGCAACAATATCTTAATTGTAACGTAATTTTATGTCAGGCAGCAAGCATGTCAAGGATTTCAATCCCTGTACTGAACATTTTTGCAAATATCACACTGGAGATGTAATAACCAGCTTTCCTCAATTTAGCAGATGCATTCTCAAGATGCACAGCCTTTTATTTCCAGCTAAGATGTGAAAAAATATTATATAAAGTGTGAATAAAAAAAAATAGAGAGATGTGTTTTGAGCTTGATGGATGGAGCTCAGGGGGCGCCATCACCTCCATATCTGCCCATGCCAAAAATATCCACTGCTGAGGAGCAAAACCACCCCTAAACATTTACATATTTTAAAATGCAGTCGGTGCATTGAGCGATTTAACCGACAAAAATTGGCTGTGGGTAAATGGCACGGTTGAGCTTGGCTGAAGCGTCTCCCTGCCACCCTGATAAGAAGCACTATTCACCCGAGTGAAGAGAATATCTACAGAATGAGAGAGGGAGAGGTAGAAAAAGAGCAAGGCAACCTCTTGAAGCCATCACACCACTGATGGCCTATGACGGAGGTTAATGCTTAAAGAGGCTTAGCATGAGGTGGAAAGTAAAGACCTTGGGAAAAGATAGCTGGTCTAGAAAGTCATAAAAGTGGAGGCAAATAAACAGGAGAAGCATTATATCTTTAAGAAAGACAGTAGATAAAGACTAGCATTAGAATGGTGAACCCTCAAAGCTTTGTCTATTTAACATTACCTGTCTGAGATTGCGTGTAACTTTGACATCATGCCAAGCATTATCGTTGAATTTGCCATTGACCGGCTCCACAATGGCCTCAAAGGCTCCAGAACCTAGATTGATGACCAGGGACACCGCACCGTCCTTCAGTGCCAGGTTGACGTAGTCAGCCGACTTGCCCGTGTGCAGAATAAGCCCGTTGCGCTGCCAGGTCTTGAAGGAGAGAGTGATCTCATCACTGCTGCTCTGGATGGGGTTCTGTGAGAGGTCGTAGCAGAAGTATTCAGAGCCTCGGAAGGTGGCCACATTCTCCTCGCGGGCTGGAAGAGAACGGAAACAGATTAGAACCAACCTTAAACATCTCTAAGAAACACCAGTACTCTTTATTTCCTGTTCTCAAAGCCAGGTTTACACAGTACAATATTTGGCATGATTTTGCCGTCACAAACAAAAAAATTACACATCTTAAAAGAATTCTTTGGTTTTGAGTTGAGATCATTGGAATGCCATTGGAATGGCCGATTTGGCACCACTGCAACCAAAGATGGCTGACAACAAAGTCCTGGCAGTGTCAGAGTCAGACTGCTGCTACAATGATTATCAAAAACCCACCAATAGGAGGATGGCATAGGATGATGCAAAACTGATGGGACAGCTACAAACATGGGAGTGGTGATGGCAAAACATAAACACATTAAACCTGCTAATGGACAGAAAAAATAACCTTATTACCTCTGTGTTTATGCGAGCCTATTTTCTGAATGACCACAGATCACGCTGATTGATGACACTAACCGAACGTAGCAATTTTATTGAATTTCAGGTCTATTGTTAGAGGATTCTCATTGTGTAATATGATATGAAGAACACGTTATCACACAGCCTGTTATAGAATTCGGCCAAGATTTTATTGGGATCATCTCAAACACTGGGACAAGTAATAATCTTAAAAGACCACTAAAACTGCACAGTATAAAACCAGACTTAGAAAAGCAACAAAAATAATTATGAAATCTAGCAACAAAATCTGGATTGGTTTAAAGCTGAAAAATCTAGGGGACATTTATTAACCAAGAAAATTTGGCAATTTGTCTCTGTAACACTACAAATCACTTCTTCCACTAATGTTGTTACAAAGTGCAAGGGAAATGGGAAAAAATACACCACCTGCAGAATTTATGAGGGCACTTGTAAAAGGAAAGCGCATGAATAAACATGTTCATAGCGATCTAATTTGTCTGCAGCTGCATCCTCTGGAAAAAGTCTTTCCTAGCATTTCATTCATGCTAGGAAAAGCCACTGCATCAAGTCCATGTGTGAGTCCATTTTTCAGGCATCAGGCATCAGTATAATTGACCAAATTGATTTACCCACACATCACCTGATCCATAGTGATGGATATGTTTATATATTTCCCACTTAAACACATAAAATTTGTCCAACAACATATTTGTCCTAACTAATCAACATCTATACTGGTTTCATGGCCTTGTCTGAGAATACATGTATATTTCGCCTGGTCATCTGGCATGGAAGCTGATTGGTGGCTCTTGAGCACTGGGGCTGATTTGCTCATCATGGCCACTGCTGGCATCCAGCTGTGATGCACTTTGCATGGAAATGTGAATGGTACCACTAGCCACATAGCAGCTCAGCATAATATAAGCTTCCAATACTTGGCTATCCCTCATACTTCCTCTTTGCAAATAGGAACTATAGATCCTCCAAAATAAGCTACTACTTACTAGAAATAGATTATTTATTTAAAGGAATACGCCAGCTTTTTTCATTTTGATCTCTTTCTACCTGATCTGAGACAGTATTCAGAGTGACTTAAGTCAAAACAGTTACATCAGTGTTTTTGCGAGGAAAGTTACACGTATTCAGAGACGGTTTAAGCACTTGCTTAAATCGATTTTCTGGATGTGTCATTCAGACCATGTAAATTACAGTACCTGTGTGTGGTTCATAGGAGGTTGCCAGATGTTTCTTGAGTAGAAGCGTCTGAGACAGGGTTTCTCAAAAGCAACTAGACCACCTCCTTTTGACACACGCAGTTTCCTAGACACTATCTTGTCAAGAAAAATCTGAGGTGTGAACTACACTGAGGTAGTTTGCATACTCTCAATAAGGATTCCAGTAAATCACCTCTGAATACACGTAACTTTCCCTGCATAAATAGTGATATAATTTTTGGACTTATCTCATGGACTTATGTTACAGTTGGCATCTCTCAATACAGCTCCTGTAGCATATGTGCAAATAAAAAAAGGCAGTAATTTCAATATTTCTCTGTACTGAGAAAAATGAAGCAAAATATTTATACTTTTTTGTTTTCACTGCCAAACAATTCCGAGGTGAAATTCTGACAGAGAAACTTAAAGTCTCCTGGCTGAGGGAGGGATGTGTCACATGGGCTATCTTCCAAATCCCACTCCTCTCCCCAAGTTCATTAATTTTGGGCTAGCCTACACTACAATACTTAGCCAGTAGAGATTATGGGATTAGGCCAAACTGAGTCAGACAGCTTCCCAAAAAACCCCAGAATCTTCAGCATTAACAGCACAAGACATGTTTCTATTATACTTCATCACTTATCAGGTAACTTTGTGCGATTACATTTGGTCAAAAGCTGAACATGGCTCAGCACTCTTCCCAAAATGGACCCAGAATTAATCAGAGATAAGGATTTAAATCATAAATACCGCACACCAAGTGATCTTTGCTGTGTCCTGTGTTTGAAATGATTCTTATTATGTAGTATAAACTACATTTACAGAAAGGACAGATTCCCATCAGGCCTGGTTTAAGACGTATGTGTTTGGTTCAGTAGTAATTGTTCATAAATAAGTAAAGAACAAAATTGATCTCAAAATCCATATCTGAACATTTGAAAAAAAAACTAAGCTTACAACACAGCCACTAAACCTGAGCTCAGCCTTGAGCAGGGAGTTTCTGAGCAAAGCGGGACGTCGACAGAGACTTGCTGACCTCTTAATACAGATCAAATGTCACTGGTAGTCTCTCTGGATGGAGCAATGATCAATTATTAATTAAAGCGAGTGTTGTTTTTACTAAAGACACCAGCACACTTTACCACCAGCTGCTTCCCTCTGCCATTAATCCAGTGCTACTTAATACTTAATGAGTGACTGCCCATGCTGAAGGGTCCAATGTGATAATACAGATCACAGAACAAGAAACAACATGGCAGTGTGTGTGTGTGTGTGTGTGTGTGTGCGTGTGTAGAATTGTACGGTGACAAAATCTGCCCAGTCCAATACAAACAATGCTTTTAGACTCAGATATTATAACGGCAATTGCCACACATATTCTAATATTTACAAAGTAACCTAATACAAGTAAGGAATAAAATGCTCTGTGCCATGCTGTTATAAAAAAAATAATCAACAATGTAATGATGTGATGAAGCAGAGTTACTGTTACCAACGTAAAGCTGAATATGTTCCTATAGCAGCACATCCTGAAGTGTTTTATTCCTTTTACACCACTACAATTGACAACACCATACTTTTGGTGGTTTGCTTCTCTGAATAATCCACACTTTTCCCAATCACTGACTTTTGGTGGATGGTATTATGGGATATTTTGTGCAGATTCATGACATAAAATCCCAATTAAGTCGATTTCTTTTCCAGGTTGTCATGCTATAAAATGTGGAAAAGTTCAAGGGGGATGAACACTTATGCAAGCCACTGTAAATGTGCAAAGAAGATTCATCATAAAAATATAATAATAAAATATATACATACAAAAAAGAACAAAATATGGCAATAATAATAAAAATAATACATTCATACATAAAAAGTACAATAAAACATGAAGTGAATATAAATAAAAAGAATCAACATATAAAGATTAAAATATAAAAATATGAGCACAAATCATAAAATATAATTAAATAGACAAAATATAAAATTTAATTATAAAATAATTTAAACTATTAGTGAATAGTTTTATAATTTAATATATTATGAAAGACATGGAAAATATGAACAAAGAGTCACAAAGCTCTTTAAATTAAAACAAGGCCTCTCTACTATGTATACTATGTACTATGTATTTTCTAGAAGGCCACCATTAGCAGTTCTCAAAATTTGCCCAATTTAGCAGAAAACCCACAGACTTGCCAACACCAGTGTGTGTGTGTGTGTAAGAGAAAGAGAGAGACATTCAGCAGTAGCGGAATGTTGTATATAATAATAGAGACGAGTACTGCATGCCATATGAGTAAAATGACATTCTCTGAAAGCACAAAATGAAAGCAGTGTGAGAAGTGAACATGGACCAGCAGTTTTCCCTGAGGCTCCCTTTCAGCTCAAAACAAACCTATCTCTTGAGATTTTTTAATGAAAACCCATACTAGGAGGGGACAAAGGGCTTTTAATCTGCACCATAATGGTAAAATGGATGGAGATGGCCAGCTGGGCCACGTGCCGGACAGCCGACTTATGAATTATGAAATCTTAATGAAAACATTGTTATATGTCTGAATGGACACTGGGGACTGAGATTGTTATCAAAGCATAATGGTAATGGTGTTCTAGTGTGATTTTCTTGCTAACACACACACACACAAACACACAGAGGAACATGTGGAAGATGCCAGAGGCATTGGAGCACAGGAGAAGTAGTGCAGTTATGGCTGCCATAAATCCAGGCAGCTTTAGGAGGGAGGCCATTACAGGACGAGAGCCCTCGAAGCGAAGGCAACATTTTGATCAATTGCACTTTCAGCCCTCGCAGGACAAAATGGACAGTTGCCAGAAAGTGCTCTCTGTACGGATTTATGACTCCCACTTGAATCTTTGATGGGGGTACACTACAAATGCTTGTCATCATCAAAGGCGTGATGTCAAACAGGGAGCAAGCAGCAGCGGTAATACAGTCGGCATGGGAGACAAATAATCAGCTCATAAATAATCAAAGTGATGAGGTAAGGAAATGCTGAGCAGGTCGGCTAAGAATAAGCTATGGTTTTTTTTTCCTGTCTGACTGACTGACTCTGTAGTGCAGATTCAGTGCTACCAGTCTGGGTATCTTCACTGGGCCTCATTTATCACGAAGGATACGTATGGATTTATTTGTAAAATGTATTCAGGAGCATTTACAGTAGAAATAACTAGGCTAACTAGTTTCTGAGTTGGTGTATATTTACATAAAAAGACACACTAACACTAAGCTCAATTTAAAGGCCTCAAATAAGAAAATTGCCATAGTCAACGCAGATGCGGAATCTACCGTCACGTTTATATACAATTACACACATGTATTTAATGAAATCTTTGTTGCACATAGCTTGAAAGAAGCAATCCAAAACATATCCATAAATTAAGATAAGACTACCTATTTAGTTAGGACAAAAGTAATAGCACCCTAAAAAACAAGGACGAAGCGTTAATGTGTGTCTATGGAAGCTGCTGTGTTGCAATGGCTGAGCTGCATTACTGGAAGATTCAGCACACACCAAGCTTAACTGCTGAAGTTTTGTAAGCGTCACCAAATGTAAATGTGCAGTGAACAAGCTCGGTAATTTACGGCTAAGTGGCATTTATCAACATACATGAGTATAGAGAAAATAAGCATTAGATAGCACCAGACATTTCTAGCATAGCCTTTTCTAACATAGCTTAGTATAGTTTTTTTTTTTTTTTTACCAATACAACCTATAATCACTGAAGTATTTATATTAGAACATACAATATACTCAGCTTATATATACTTCAAGCTTTGCTGAAGAATTTGCAAGTAGCTAGGTTAGCCGTACACAGCTGTCAGTAGCCTAGGCCTTGGCTGCATTAGCTATGGAGCTAATTCGCTAACTATCCATGTAGGTATTCCATGATTAAATATGTAAATGTGAAAAACTCTGAATGTGTTACCAAAGTGTAACTATTCTATAAAGACATTTAAGTGTTTATTCAATTTCAAATCCATTTCGCTTGAGAAATAGCTAAATCTGTGTACAAGGCACACACAGTCCACCTGATCATGTGACATCTGAAAACAGTGATGTCATTTCCTGGACCCTGGGATGATATTTATAATCAGACAAAATTAGACACTTTTTTGGAAAGGTATTATTATTATTATTATTTATAATAATAATTTATGGCATAATTTCTATACAGTCCATTTTTAGAGGTATAAATTGATTACTATACTAAGCATCCATATTAATAAATCACTGGAAGTCAAATACAGATTAATGTATAATATATGCTTATTTATATATATGCTTATTTATTGTAAAGAGTGTAAAGCTGCAGCGATGTTCATCTGACATATTAGAAAATATAGGTATGTTTTATGTTTCCACACAGATTATTTTAAAGGTTGAGAAAAGTGTTCTTATGTCATGCAAATTTCCTAAAACGGATTTGAATTTGGATGCCGGTCCACTGACCTCACACTGAAGGGAAACCATTTTCTGTCTGAAACCATGGCAGATTTTGTCTCCACATGTGTGATATATGTGTATGTGTGTGTGTGTGCTATCTATCCAGACAGTGTCAGTGTGTGACTGTGTCTCAGAAACCATTTTCTGGAGGAGAGGCCCGCTGCCTGCCGCAATCCTCGTTCAGCTCCACTGATTTGCTCCACCCTTCTGCAGTGCTTATAGCCACTACTATTAGCTTTTTCCTTTTCTGGCTCTGTGTGTGTTAGCAATTTTTTTTTTTAATTATTATTAAATCACACTCAGTGAGTAACACAGTGAAGTACAAAGCATAGATGACGAGCTCTCTCTAATACTCTAATAACTCTCTAATATTCCCAAGATGTTGGATTTATTCCATAAGAATGTATGAATGCTAGCATGTGTGTGTGTGTGCGTGACAGAGAGATGTATCGAGTTTGGACAAGAGTGGGTGTGAGAGCAGCAGGGAGATTTGGACTTGGACCAGGTACGAGAAGACACAGACCATCTGCTGGACGCCTTTGATAAACATAGCAACCATGCACACACCCTATGCTAAAGCACACACACACACACACACACACACTGTTATCCTGAATAACTCAAATGCCTTTTAACTTCACTAGTTTATTTCCACCAAGATGACACACAGAAAACACGCCATGTGTCTATAAGAAAGGAACATAACACTTGTGTGTGCTGTTATAGGAAAATAATCAACAATGGGGTGGAGTGATGAAGCATAGTTACTGTTACCTCCCTGAATTTGATTATTTTCCTATAATAGCACATTCTCTAGTGTTTTCCTCTTACAGTACAACATTTGATCAATTTATTGTTCCCTCATTCATTCATTCATTCATTCATTTTTATTAACTGCTTTATCCTGGGCAGAGTGACTCAGATCCTACTGAGTGTGAAGCAGGAATACACCCTGGATGGGATGCCAGTCCATCACAGGGCACCACCCACACACTCACACACACATTCACACCTACGGGTACCAATTCACCTACCTGCGTGTTTTTATTTTACTTAATTGCATTTTATTTTTCATTTTGCAACTGAAACACTGACTAGCACCAACATTTTGGCAGCTGCATTATGTTGCCTTGTTATTTTTGCTTTTCTCTTATATGCATTACAACCTGTAGGAAGAAATGAAAATAATATCACCATTATGCCATGGTAACTTTAGTAGCATTGCTGAGACTAGCTGCAGGCGACTGGCATACGGTGGAGTGTTTATTTACACACATTATAAAGCTTGGTGATAATTACCTTCCACATTTTCACCATATTGTGTGTGAATTGCCAACAGACCACATGTAGCTGTGATATGTTTCGGACTATTAATATTTTACCATGCATTATTTGCCTATTTTTGTTACTTGCATTAATGAAGGAGCATCTGTGAAACTGAACACACTGAATATACTGTTGCTATAAATTAAATGTGTATTTCATTTAGTCTTAAGTGTGTGCAAACTTTTGCACTCAATTATGTTTGGTAGAAAGAAAGACCAGCTTCCATGGTTAATATCTTGCAATAATTATAATAATTCCAAGTTCATCTGACTGCAGCAGCGTTTACTCAGATATAATAAAGCTCAAGATGAGGAAAGATTAAAAGCAGGAGATAAAAACGTGAACATAGTTTAAAGGCCACTTTAAACTACTTTAAAGAAAGAAAGAAAGAAAGAAAGAAAAACAAATGACATAACCTCGGTAATTCTATCTGACCAACCTCTTATCTCTTACACAGTGATGTATTCACATAGCCTACATGGTGTTTCTCTGTCTTCTCTGAAGCTACAAACTACAGTGCGCACCACTGAAAAACTAAGATGAAACAATACGCATAAAAAAAATAATAAAACCAAGAGAAGAATAAGAAAAAGTCAAAACCAAGAAAGACTAGGATAAGGAAAAAAGAGAAAAAGTGGTGAGAGTAAGGGCAGATGCCAAAAATCTAGCTATGCACAACGAAAGAAAGAAAGAAAGAAAGAAAGAAAGACACCTCAAACACCTCACATTAAATAGTCAGTCATAGGTACTAAAGTTTTGAAATGTTTCTGCACAACACTGTTTAATATAATATAATATAATATAATATAATAATTAATAATAATTAATACCAGTTAGGTAATAGTTAATAATAATTAATGAGAATAAAATAAGATAAATTAACTACAGTGCACATGCCAAAGCAAAGAAGAACAAGAAGGGGCAAAAAAGAAGCAAAGGCAGATGCCAAAAATGTATCTATGCAGAAAGAAACAAAATAAACAAACTTCTGTTTTTTATTCCGCAGATCGTTTGGCTAGGCTACATAGTGATTGATTTGTCTTTGTTAAAAGATAAATTGCATACATAACAGATTGATTAAAATAATGGACATCTCCAGTTGATATAAAGTGGATAAAAATAAGGAATGATGCCAGTTTTACTGGGAAAGATTTTTGTCTTTAAAAAAAAAAAAAAGACTGCGTTGATGTTATCGCCTTTAAACGCTCGAGCTGATCCCTGTGTTCAGGACCAAACAAGAAACTACATCAGCGGCCGTAGGCGTAGATTAACACTTCCTCCTTTCCTCCACAAACTATTATTATTCCATTCACCAGGTTTTAAACACCACTTTCACAATCTGGAGAACTCTGTTCAACTCTCCAGCTGGCTTTTTTGATCTGTGCCATTAGCTGGATTTCATTAATTATTTTCTGTTTTCAATTATAGTCCGACTGCAGTGAGGAGCTCTGGGACATGAGGGCCATGTGAGAGGGAGAAAATAAAACCTTTAACACACACACACACACACACACACACACACATATGTTTCAAAAGGAATGTAATTTATCTGAAATCCTACAGGAGGTTTTTGTTCTTAGCCGTCTAACATTTCCAAGAAAGAACCCTAAAAAAATGCATGAAGCGTAGACGATGTAAATCCATTTGAGACGTGGAACTGCATCGTATATGAGGTTAATCAGTAAAGCAAATAATTTGGCTAACGTGAAATATCTTGGTTTATGTTAAATCATGTACATTCCTATATGTTCTGCTTTTCGCACCTCATCTAGTGTTACTCAGACAATTTCAGTGTTGACGCCGACTGCGTAAATTGATTTGATGTACTGTAATTCTAAAACATTTTTTTAAAAAAAACAAGGCAATCATCAGAGAACAAAGTGAGAATATTAAAATATGTATCAATTAGCTTCAAATATTTAACAAAATAATATATATAGAGTGCAAAAAAACAAAAAAGAGGTTATATATGGCTAGATATAAAGATAAATATGCAAAAACTCCAGCCAAAAAAAAAAACACCATTGTATTCCAATTTTTTTCAAAATTGTAAAACTTGAATTTAATAGGACATGATGTTTTTTTGTTTTTTTTAATTAAATAATACATACCTTTTTTTGGCCAGTTAGACTATTGTCAGTGGACAGTTAGACTACTGTCAGTGCATAATGCCTTTAATTATAAGACTAATCATAAAAAAAAAAAAACCTTTTAAAAGCAATAAGGGGCAGGAGGTGGATCATGATGCCAAAAATAACTTTTGATCATTTACGTATAGAAATTCCTATTTATTGATTTATTGACTTATCAAAAAATACTTATGGATTTACTTATAAGGCTAATCATATACACACATTTAAAAAGGCACATCTGTATTTAAAAAATGCGGTGGGTTGATCAAGGATGACATTTAAATCAGTAAAACGTTTTTTTTTTTTTTATTGCAAACGTCGCATTTCTCACTTCATCCAGTATTACTTTCACTGTGTTATTTTCCTCAAAGCTGACTACGCAATTTAATTCACTGTACTGCAATTCTCATCGAAAAGATAAGCACCTTAATGCTAGAACTAAAAACAAACAAACATTGCAATCATCTGAGGCCCAAAAAAAAATGGTTCAGATGATCATGCGCACAGATAAAATAAGGTGAGAGAAATTAGAATGCGTTTCACAATCAGGGTGGATAAGCCAAAGAAAATGGAGAGTGTGAGGAAGGATGAGAGGGGGATAGGAACGTTCCTCCATGCAGCACAGCCCTGATAGCCATCAGCAATTTCTGCACACACTCCACTCCTCATTTGTTAGGAGCCGTGACCGACGCGGCGGCCGCATGTTGAGGAATTTAACGTCGGTGCACAGAAAGAGCTCGGCTCACTGGAACAGGGTGTGGAAACACAGCGGCGGTGGCCATTTTGATTTCTGCGAAAACAGTGCTGCACCTGGAGTTTATTATATGGTTGATTAAAATGTATACCAGAGTGCCGTTTAATTCTGGATTCTGATTGGTCAGAAGATGTTGACCTGAGAGTAGTGCCTGACATTAACGTTATAGTCACATATAGTTAAAACTCATTCACAGTGACTTGTACAGCAGAAGCTCCACAATTGCTGGTGGACTGTTGGTGAAGCTTTGCATAAGGAGATGGTCATTTAACATTTATGGAAGTCTGCAGTGTCTCCTTCCAGCTGTAATGTTAAGTTTTCTGACATCTTCATTACAAGCTGCATGTTTTGTCTTATTAACTTCACGCGAGAGGAAAGAGAGGCTGGTGAAGCAACAAATGTTTACAGCTGCTGCAACGTAAGTGAGAAAAGGAATGAACTTGTTCTGCAGACGTTCCACAACATTATAACTGCAATGTAACTATAAGGAGAAAAAAGAATGATGTCATTCTTTAATAAATAAAACAGATATAATAGTTGTCATATAGCTGCAGTGAAGGAGGAATAAAACATGCTGTTATAGGAAAATAATCTCGGCTCACTGGAACAGGAAGTAGAAACGCTGCAGAGTCAGCCATTTTGTTCTCTGTAAAAAGCATGCTTGGACATCCTTAACGCATAATTTCTCTTACACCTGGGGTTCTGGATTCTGATTGTAACTATAAATGGATAAAAAAAAATTATGTGTTTTGTGACACCAGTGAAACAACAGACTATTCACAAGAAAAATTCCTAATCGTTTGCTTTTTATAACTGATTCTGACTCGATTTTCCACTCTGAGTGCATTCCTAAACAATCATATCTTTTACCGAAAGTACTAAAATCCAAATTAAACACTCCGTACTTGTTAAAATCATGAATCAGAGACAGCTGATGAGATCAGTCACATTTCTTCTCTTCCCTCTCACAGGATGTAACATTTGAAATATGCACAATGCAAATGAACGAAGCTCGCAAAATAAATATTGAACCTGGGCTCTGGCACTAAACGCCTGTCTTATCTGGTTCAAGTAGAAAATGACGTGCCGGGCCCCACTGCCCTCGCCTGGCACGTCTCCACGGCAACGCCGCGCCGCTGAAAAATGGCATCCAGACATAGATGCCCCTTCATTAGATATCAACGCAGCGGCTGACAGCAGAGATAATGGCCAATAACACGGTCTTATGTTGGGAGTAAATGAAAGTCTCCAGGGATTCAGAGACATGCTTCAGGAAGCAGCACAGTCTCCTGGCCAAAGAGCACACACGTACACACACACGTACACATACACACACACACACACAATATATAAATATACACCTGCATTCTGTGTGCTTGAAAACAGTGACCATATATTATTATATACATAAAATATCTGATACATTTACTAAAATAAATTCGCAAATTTTATTGTCAACAGTTAACTGTTCTTAGATGTCTGATTTGAATTTGTGTCAGAATTGTTAACGCTAAATTTACATTTTTCTATTTTAAACCATCGTTCTCAAAAACAAAATCACAGAAAAAGTTTATGATTTCATAAAAAAAGCTTCATGGCCTTAATCCAATCACATCAGATACGCAAATTATTAGACGCTAACGGCATGGAACTGTGGAAACCATGCTAGGTTGATGCATTAGCATATCAGGCAGTTAACGAGCAAGCTAGCATTGTGGCATAGGGATTATTTTCCTATAATAGCACATTCCAAAGTGTTTTATTCCTTTCATACAACAGAAATTTGCAAATTTTTTATTTATTAAAGAATATCATGCTTGTTATCTGTTTATAGTTTATAGTTATGTCGAATGCCAAGGAAAACAAGTCAGTTCCTCTCTCGAAGTTTATAAGACCAAAAAAAAAAAACGTTCTCGTAACTTAAAGTTACAGCTTCATCTCTGATTGTTACAGATATTTCGAGGTAATTTTGATATCTTAGGCTAACTGTTATATACTAATGTGCAATGAAAACTAGTGGCTTGTTAGTGAGCTAGTTAACATTAGGCCAACTATTCAAATAAGTGACCTAGTTAGTTAGCAAGATTAGGAAAACTGCTTTACTGTGTAACCAAAACTGGTAGCCACATTTGCTAAAAGCTAGCTAATATTAATAATGTGTTATACTTGGTGGAAATAGCATCTGCCTTGATTAGCTAGCTAATGGTCTGTACGTACAAAGTGTACGATGCAGTAAGTATCTATAAAAAAAAAATCAACAAACTTTTAATTTAGAGATAAACCTGCCCTCACACTTTCAGTATATGTCACACATCCAGTACAAGATGAACCAGCAGGACTCATTCAGGGCAGCGGATGACACGGAGACCGGCGTCTTCCTCAGGGACGTATACGTTACAGCTCACCATCAATAGACTTCTACTGCACAGCGAAACTCATTACACACACAGCCAAAGCAAGTCCCGCTCACGAAAGCAGCATGTCTAACTAACCCGGATCACGCCGAGGGGGAGATCGATTACTGGTGAGACCCATCTGTCGTCTGGAAATCCAACTATCTGTCCATCCACTCAAGCATGCAAACCATCCATCCATGCGTCCTTCTGTCCACCAATGAGGAGGACAGCATTAAGAATTAAAAGCTCACGGCTGTCCGTTGTCTAGGGGTTAATGTACAAAGCGAAACACAACCAGTGAAGTCAGGATTCGTGTTTGTCATCTATCACTATGCTTATTCAGAGTATTCAGTGTTAATTCAGTCTCTCGGGATGTTCAGGAATGGATCAGTAGATGCGTCAGAAAGCTCTCCGCGTTCAGGGTGCTCCATTCAGGAAAAAATGTTATGCTCCAAGTAAGGTGTTCAGTTTTGTTTGAAGTAGCATCAATGTGAAAACAATAAAAATTATTACATATACATGAATGTAAAAATATTTTATTGTATTTAAAAAAAAAAAATTTTCATTTTAAATATTACGTCTTTTTATCTTTAGGATTCATAGTGTACAAAATAGGACAGGGTTCTACCTGAGACCTCCTCTTACAGGCATTCTACACAGAACCTTAAAGGATTCCCACATATGATCAAGCCAAAAACATTAAGTTTTGTTTTTTTTTTTTTTTTAGGGGTGTTGCATTTTGACTGTACAGTACTGCGAAAAATGTTTAAGCATGTGTAGAGATTTTTTTTAAAGTAAACAAATAAAATACATTATTTATATGTAAATAATAAAACAATTAAAATTTAAAACAAATATTTGGTCTATCCTTTGCACAATTTTTTAAAAATTGTATCATGTCTAGGAGTTTTGCATAGTACTGTATGAAAGAGCCAAATAGGCACCTAATAGTGGCCTAATTTGCAAATATTTTCAGTCATGATAATCATCTTTAATTTGCCGTTTCAGCAAAATGATCTCAATCTGGAAATTGAATTGGCTGTCAGTCTGTAAAATAGCCTTCGTTTTCACAGTAGCAGCCTCACAACTTTCTCTTGTATTGGGCAATTTCAGATAAAGGAAGTGTTTCAGAGTCCAGGGATCGATCCTGAGCTCCGGTTTCTGTCTGTGGGAGTTTCTGGTTCCTCTACACCCTATAACCAAATTACACTGAGTAATCAAAATAGTCCCAGCGATTGTGATTTTATTTACTTGAACAATGTCCAAAAACACCATAAATGGCATACAAATTTCTCTATATATTTATTCTCATTAAATGCATGTTTATTCAATTTTTAAACATCCCTGCATTTAAACTCCCTGCCAAATAACAGCTATCTGGCTGGTTACCCGCTAATAAACTACCCAAGTCTTGTTTTGCATCGTCATTTTATCATTTAACAGCAGCCCAACTTGTCAAAATATAACATCACCAAACAATTGCAGCAACAATTTTGTTCATAACTAACATTTGCTAAAGTTAGCTAGCTAGCTATGGAAAAATTTCAAGGTGTCATGTCGTCATCCTGTAATAATTTGCATATTGGATGTGATTGGTTCAAAGTTGTGACATCACAAACTGAGCTCTTATGAGATGTTCTTCAAATCAGAGAAACAGTGACAAAGTCTCAATGTGTTTTAAACGGAAAAATGTGAATTTAGCACCAAATCAGTCACCCTGGTGACAATTCCAGTGTGTGTGTGCGTGTGTGTGTATGTGTGTAATTTGACTCTGTGAAAGACAGCAGTTTATCCTCACCCTGACAGTTATTGCCGTGATATCTCATAATGTGTGTCCAGTGACTCTCCGGAGAAATGAACTAATTGCATTTTGACCTGAGAGATAACACATGTTAAGATTAATCAAAATGTTAAACTAATTTAGCGAAGGATTTTCGTTGTTTGTAATGAATTACGGATATCAGCGTCGCCGTGTCGCTCTTAAAGTCAATACGAGCAGACGAGTGTGAGCGGAAGTGCTGAACAATTAGCAGTTAGATGGAAAGGTCATTTCGTATTAAACCTGCATCTGACAAGCCACCGCAACCCCATTTTACGTTTCCAATTTCTTTGTCAAAACCAATTTCCCCATCAGTGAACATGTCAAAATATAGTTATGTCATAACAGTGAATGGAAATGACCGTCATTTGTGTCCTGTGAGGAGACAACGCAGTCGAAGGGGTTCAATTAGGCAGCGAAGTCACCTTTGTGAATGTTATTTCATGCGCTTGCAGGATTCGAGAAAAGAAAGAAGCGAGTGCGAGCGCCGCAGCAATCACAGTTTGAAAAGATTATCTGCATTATTTCGAACATTGAGTAATTACAGAAGTCTCATTTGGAAATGGCTTTTATGCCGGGTGACATTGCGTTTCAGCTGTCTGACCTGGTGGCCTTGACAAAAAAAAAAAAACTCAAAATATCTCAAAGAGTAACATCTCCTATTTGCTTGTATTCCTAACACATTATAAATGCATTTATGATGCATTATAGAGGATACATAACACCTTATAATACCTGGCATGTATAAATGTTTGTACATAGTTATAGTTACATCAATACACTTGCTGTAGTGTCTGTAGGTAACACTTAACATGTCCTATTAATCCTGTATTCATAATGCATTATAAATGCCTCTATACTGTGTATCATTAGCATACATAACACCAAGCATGTATAAATGCTTATAAATAGTTATACTTATATCAATACCCTTTATAAAGCAGAATACACAACTTAACATAACATAATAATGTCTGATTACATGATGCAGTATAATATCTGTTCATAAGAATACTAGACACTAGTTGTAATACATTATAACTCTCAGTACAGACACTATCAGAACATTTGTTATAGTGAGAGTTATAATGTATTATAACATCCACCTTTGCTCAAACTGTACTCATCAGCTGTATTTGTAAAAGCATATAACATATAATACAACATTTAGGCTTCCAGGTCATTGCAGGTTTTAAGTGAAGTGAATTTTTTAAACATCTTTAAATGTGAATGAAATTGCTGTGACGCATTATAAAAGCACGCTATAGTGCATTACAACATTAATGCCTACAGTATTACAATGTGTTATGTGACCTGACATTGTGTTGCCACATACCCCTGCATTACAAATGTAGGTTATATATCATATAAAGGTTATGTTAAGCATTAGAAGGTATTATGTATGCTATATGGCATGGTATTAAGGCATTTATAATGCATTATGAATCTAGGATTCATATGAAGTGTTGTGTTGCAGACTGGGTTTCTTGTCTTTGAAATTTGAAGCAATGCAGCCACACACACACACACACACACACGCACATGACAGATAGAGCTAGCAGAAGAAGCCTGTAGCATTTAGTCTGTGTCTAAACATTTGCTTTGTTAAAGAATACCTGTAATATTAATAATATAATTATATAAGAAATTATATTATCCTATGTTTTTTGTTTATTAATTGCCTGTACCAAACACACACACACACACGCACACACACACACACACACTGATGTGTATTTTACTCAGACGAAATCTGAGAGATGCGTGTGGGATCTAAATAATATATATGCATTAGTATGAGTTTTTAAATAATATAGGAAGACACAGAACTGTGTAAACATAACATCCCAATAACAGCATTATTCATGCCTGGCAATGCAACACCACACACACACACACACAAACACACACACACACACACACACACACACTGTGAATGAGCCTCAGTATTCTGGCAGGCTTGGCAGTTGTGACAAAGTGAAATGCCAGTCTTGCCCTCAGGCCTGTATGAAAGTATTGGACCCCCCCTCGATTCGGAGAGAGCCGCGGCGCCCGCTGAAGTGCCAGAGGCCAATGGGCATCAACTGAGAAACATAAATTATAGCGACATTGATAGATTTTTCACCACTCACTGCTACAGAAAGAGTCTCAGGTAGACTGACCTAAAATACTTTCAGTCTGTAGTGAAAAAAAAAACAACTTGCTAGTCACAAGAAAATCAAATAAAAATATAGAATAAAGATAGTGTTAAGTGTTAACTGAGGACATTATATCGGAAACACTCTTAGAGTCCATTACAACATTAGTGACTAGTGTTCTTAAGACGTGAAATTATTTATTACATATCTGTCTTAATCAAGAAGCGTAGTGGTACAGATGGGCGTGGTTAAATTATGTTATTTATGCGAATAATGTATATGTTGCTATGTAACATGCTTATGACAGAACACTGATATTAACACATAGAAGGCGTTGCAAATAAGTTGCATATGAATGCTTATCCTGTAAGAACCGGTTAAATATGTTATAAACACTGCTTATAATTAGAAATGCATTAAAACATTACTATAAACTATAATGCCTTTCCATAAACAATTATATGGATCTATATAATACTTACTGAATGCATTATAACAGGTTATGAATGTATTACAACCCTAGTGACTACCTCGAATGTGTGATGTAACCTGGCATTATGAAGTCATATATTCTGCTTTATAACTTGTACTGGTGTAACTATGCCTATTTAAAAAACATTTATTCATGTTTTTGAATAAAAAAAAGCAGAACACTGAACCCTCCCCATTTATCCTGACTTCTTCATGTCAGCTTACATCACATATTATTAATATTTGTTCATAAAAATACTGTAGGTTCTGATGTACTGTCTGTATTTAACACTTAACACTTTCTATTAATGCTGTATTTATAATGTATTGTTAATACATCTTTAATGCATCATATAGCATGAAGAAAGCATTTGGGTGAAAATATGTTAAGTATCACAGCTAGGTTCTAAGCAGGTATTTTAGTGTAATGTAGTTTTCAAAATTCTTACCATATTTTCACCCAAAATAATAACCTGGTTATTGTCAAACTATACATTTTTTCCCTTGAAGAACTAGTTTGTATTAAAGAGTCGTTTATATTAAAGCTATATCAAATCCCAGATTGTAGAAGAGGTCACATGCAAACAGCATGAGCTTCAGTGTCAGCTTTTTCTTAGGAAATTGCACTTCATTAATCCAACAGCAGAGGGCGATCTCCTCGCCAGCTCATGTCAAACACCATGACCTCCGCAAACGCTTTGTCTCCATATTAACCAAAACCGAGAAGGCGGCTCGTCCCCCCGTCCCTCCATCCTCTCTCCAGTAGTACCCCCCTCCAGGCTAAGTGTTCTTAACCCTTTGTCTCATGGGGCTGAGACTAAAGGAGTCCCCAGGCAGCCTATAATCACGTCCTTTCACACTGCATCGCCCTCTCTGCCTGACAGCCCCGAGACACCACTCTCCAAAATATGGCCTCCATTCCCCACTATGCACAAAAACACAAAGCAGGACATCCTTTCATCTGCTCAGAGGAATTTATATTCATTGCACCGGATGAGGCTGAAATTGAAAGAAAACCTGATATGTTAAAATGCTTGTTTAAAAAAAATAGTATTTCGTTTTTACACTAATAAACCACAGAATATATTTATTTACATTTAGAATTCAAGACAGTCTCCAATATTTGGTCATCTTAAACCATATATATATATATATATATATATATATATATATATATATATATATATATATAATCAATTTAGGTCAAAGAAAATAGGAGTTTTTTTTTTAAAAATTAAAAAATGTAAATTAGATATAACTTTATTCTTTAATACACCCTTGTATGAGATTTAAATATGTCTAAATATTTTAGATGTGTTGCACTGTTATTTTTCTTTTATTTTTTTTAAGGACCGATGTCATTTTTAGGTCAAAGGCAAAAACTAACTAACTAAATAAATAAATAAGCAAGCATTTTCTTACGTATTTGATGTTGATTATTTAAAAAAAAAAAAAAAAAAGGCAAAGGACAAAGAATTGAGAGTGGAACGATGCAATATTTTATATAGTCTTATATATAATATATATTAATGTTCCAGTATGTTGAAATTTCATATTATGTATTACTGAGTAATAATTATTAACAGAGTAAAAATATTATCCTGATTTTATGCAGTCCAGTCACTGACATTATTATTATTATTATTATTATTATTATTATTATTATTATTATTACTGCTTTGTAATAATAAGTGTGTGTGTTTTGTCTCTGCTTGTGTCAGGCTGGTTGCTGGTTTACAGGTTTTCAGGGCTGAAGCTCAGTGAAGAGTGAACAGGGGAGAAGTGGAGCAATATTCACTCATGACCTGAGCCTGAGTGCTATTCTCATTAAGACAGCACCAAACAAAGCTGGCCTGGACTGTACCCTCAGCCTCGCGGGGGGGGGGGGGGGGGGGGGGGGGGGGGGGGGGGGGGGGGGGGGGGGGGGGGGGGGGGGGGGGGGGGGGGG
>CM075012.1:25745476-25772683 GCA_037576675.1 Pangasius sanitwongsei | reverse complement strand
TGGTGTTCAACATACATACTCTCCCCTCCCCTGCCTCACTTCCATTATAAAAACGCCCCCAAAAAACTTTGATAGTTTTTTTTTCAACACCCACCCCCCCCCCCCCCCCCCCCCCCACTCCACCATCCCGCCATCCCTCCATCCGTGTAGCCCTTGGCCATGTGAAAGCTGAAGGATGGAGCTGCTCTGGCTCTCCTCCATCTGGACATGGACAACCCTGCCTAAGTGGAAGCCACTCGTGTGTGACGCTCCACACACAGCCTTGATTGCCTCCTCTTTTTTTTTTCCCCAAGTGAAGTTTTTCACCGGCGGGACCTGAATATGCTTCTTTTTATTTTTATTTTTCAGCCTGGACACCGCAGCTTGTTTATGGGTTTATTCGTAGCCCTCGGGTTTAAATATGAGAGAGCAAAAAAAAAAAAACACACAAACAGCTAATGCATCTTTATTCGGACTAAACAAATTATGATATTTCCTAATGTCTGCATTTTCTACGGAGACAGATCACTAAGGATGCCATCTGATAGTCAACAGTGCAGGCAGTAAAATGTAATACCACAGGGTATATGGGTTAAATAAAACATTTGGACAAAAATTAAATAAAACCAATTTACTCCTTAGGACATGTGTAGTCTCTGATATTTCATAAAATAGCAGAATAAGTCTTTATTAAAGAAATTAAAGCCTATAAGCTTCCCTTACTTGTTAGCAACATTAGCCTTATAGCTACCTGAAACATGGAACACATCATTATACAACAGCTCTGTGGATTCTGGATTCTGATTGGTCAGAAGGTGCAAATCAAATTTATATTAATATTAATGCTCTCGTTTTAATACATTATGGTTTCTATAGTAACAGACTCATTCACAGGGACTTGTACAGTGGACATTCCACAAGAATCAATCTTTAAAAAAAGCGTGTAATTTCTGTGAGGAGACATTTTTTTTTTAGCATTTATGGAAGGAGTCTCCAGTTTCAGTGGTAAAGGTTTATAAGAGCAAGAGCTAGAAGTTTCTTGCTAACAAACTGTATTTTTTTTTCTTTTTAACATCAAAAAGAGAAAAGAGAAGCTGTTTATAGCTGTTTATAAAATATGAAGTGTTGTTCCTTAGTAAAAAATTTTAATCAATGGTAAATTGCTGTGATATAAGAGGAATAAAACACCTTGGGTCATGCTGCTAAATGAAAATAATCAACTCCGAGATGGTAACAGTAACTCTGCTTCATCACAACACCCTTTTTCTTCATTTCATTCATTTCTTCATTTGTGTAGAATTTCTGGCCCTGAAATTAGCTCCGCCCCCAGATGCAAAAAAGCGTTAGCTCTGCCCCTATGTAGTTTTGCCAGAAGGAGCGGGGTCGAGTAGGCATTAGGGAAGGCCTGTCAGTATTTTAAATGAATTTGCAATTCACCTCTCAGGCATCAGAGCGCTGCAAAAATGACAAACCGCTTCTTTAATGTTGTTTTTCTTCTGTTCATAGCTTATATAACTGCATGTGCCAGTAGCTGTATTTAGAAAATGGCAGTGCATGATGTGCTTGTTAGAGTACCGGCCTCTGAAAAGCGAGCTGGGGCTAGAACTAGATTGGACTGGATCCCGCAGGTTTGGTCAAAGGTTTTCAGCGACTTAATTACATCTGAAGCGCAATTTACATAACAGCCACTTCAGAGAGCAGAGAGACAAGAGGCGAGCGCTCGGCGGCCATGTTTGCCGTGTGTTCTCTCTGACAGAGGACTGAGCTACAACATGCACTGAGAGATTTAAAAAAAAAAAGCTTATCTGCTGGAAACATCTGGTCATCTCCCGGCGTTCAGGCTGACCTTTACCTGACAAAGATGGTACATGAATTTTCCCAGGCTCTTACACTGAGGACTGACAGAAAGCATCGATGGTGCTGGGCACAATTCATGATTTTCACATTCAACCCAAATCACACTGAGCAGGAAGCAGGACAGGTACACAAGCCCTTTCACACACCGTGTCCACACACATGGACAGTCGATTTACAGATTTGTTTTAGAAAAATATAAAATGTAAATCACCTCCAAATCCATTTATTCCATTACTGTAATTTATCATAAAACATTATTTTGCTTTCTGTTGCTCTTAATTCTTAATGCAGCCTGTCTCTGGTATATCTTTACAATCTTTCTACACAAAATCCCAAATAAAAAAAGATTTGAATCAACAATTTAGCTTTTCTAAAACTAGAGGTTTTATTTCATTTTGGAGGTAATAAATGAGGATATGAAGCTGGTGCAAGTGTTGAGGATGCAGAAGATGGGGATAGGTGGAGAGTGATGATTCGCTGTGGCGACCCCTGAAGGGAAAAGCCGAAAGAAGAAGAAGAAGAAGAAGAAGAAGAGGTTTTATTTCATTTATTTTATATTTATTTATTTCCTCCAAAATTATCTGGATATGCAATAATGCAATCGGGAAGTGTCGTTTTTGAAATAATTTATACATCACCGGGTTAAAACTATTTTCTTTATTGAAGATGAAGAACTTTTACCTCCGAAATCATCTGCAGCACACAACAATCCTAAACTGTGTACATTCTGTACATATTGAGATTATTGCTATTTTCTGTTTTAACTTGTATTTTCTGTCATTTTGGTCAAATATTTTATGCTTGAATGGTAACCATTTTTCTTATATAAACACAATTTTTTTTCTTATTTCACTTTTATCCCTTTTTAAACTCAAGGTGTTCCTAAAAAACATATTTTTTTTATTCATATGACATAATTATTCATAATTTTTTAAATAAACGAGGCATGACAGGGTTAACACTTTTCTTTTTCATTGAAAACTGCTTATATATGTCAAGGCTATTGCTATATTTTGTTCAAAAATTATATCAATTATATCATTTCGACCACATATTTTAGACCTGAATGTTGTTTTATAAACACATTTGAGTATGTGGGGTTTTTTTTCCTTTGCTTTTTCCCCCAAGTATATTCACGGTTCATGCTTTTTTACTCATGCTATTCTGCATATGGGCATTTATTATTTTAAATATGTGATCTTTAGAAAAAGTCAAAATTCTCATGATAAAAATCCAAAGAATCTTGGTGCCTTTTAAATAATTTATGCATGAAAGGGCTGGGTTGCAGTAAACCTCTGTTATAACACAAACGTAAGCTGACATGGCCGACTCTGCTTAGCTACGTCTGTTCAGATTTCAGTGATGTAAAGAGACAAGAGGCTTTTCCTCCCTCTCTCCCTCTCTCTCTCTATCTCTCTCTCCATTCCTCACTGCCTTACTCACAATAAAGTGCACTTTTTCTCCCACGGCCTTCCTCTAATTCAAATCCTCCTGTTTGTACTCAACACAGAGTGTACATCCCTCAATCTGTCCCACAGCGAGACAGAGAGAGGAGAGAGAGAGAGAGAGAGAGAGAGAAAGAAAGAGTGTGTGCCTTGTGGTTTGTAACATTTCCACATTACACATTACATAACTGTCTAAAGTGGTGCACACAAGGCAAATTGAATTTAGGCCCAGGAGACACGGAACACAGTACTGTGTGTAAACTGGCGCTCAGGTTGTTTTTCTAAGGCTGACAATGAAAAACTTTACACTTTACCTTAAAAAGAAGTCAAACTGAATTTTAAACAAAAAAGAAACAGAGAAGTAGCAGGTCTCCAAAATAAATCACTGGTCACAGAACTTCTTGCAATGTTCCGTCACTAAATCCATAAAGCAGAGAAACTGAACACAGCATAAAACCACAGCTGCTGAGTTTATTTTCATCTTTTGTGGTACATTTACTTCGTCCTTGTTTCCTGAACCCAAAAACTTTCTTTACCCTAAATGCATGGTGTATTTCTTTCTTTTTCTTTCTTTCTTTCTTTCTTTCTTTCTTTCTTTCTTTCTTTCTTTTAAGCACAGACTCAGCTATAATTACGGAGCAAAGCACAACAAACTCTTTTATTCCTCTTATACCAGAGCAAAATTTGCCAATTATTACATTTGGTTTAATTACTAAGGACATGCTGTACTTTTTTATCCATTTATGCTTACATTTAATGCTGTGGAACATCTGCAAAATGAGTTAACTCCCATAATCACTTACATTTTTCAGGCGTAAACAGTCATTCAATCACTTTCCCATAAAAAAAAATGGCAGTTTGTTACAGAGCATAAATTCCTAAAGGCTTTCCTGTGTCAGAAAGCGTACATATTTTTACAAGACTGACACTGGAGACTCCTTCCATAAACATTAAATAAACATTTCCTCATAGATAACTTCACCCTATCAATGATTATACACGTTCGCTTGGTAAATCCCAACACTGTTGATTATTACACTTACATCACATGGAGTGTCCTTTATTGTTAGATAGATAGATGATAGAATCAATTACATATTAGAACGAGTGCATTAATATAAACCTGCACTACCGTCAGAGCTGCTGTTATAGAAAATTAATCAACACCTTCTGACCAATCAGATTTGAGAATTCAACAGCGCAGTGATGTAAGCCAAATCAAACCAACTGCAAGTCTGTGAGCTGAATTCGGATTCATGCAGAGTGATTTCATTCGACTATAGACTTACAATAAAAATAGCAAGACACACTTTTGATCTTACAGCACAAATTTTATACGCTTTCTTTTCACATGTAGGACACACACACATACATACACACACACACACACGCATGCACACACACACACACACACACACACAATGCCAGTTTGAATGCTGGAGAAATAAAAGTGCTGACTGCAAGAGTTAGACTGATATTTTCAGCAAAACATGCGAGCCTGCTGTAAATACAACACTGTGAAAGTGTGAAGGCTGCTGCGAGTTTACGAGCTGAAGATATCTCACACTGTCAGACACACACACACACACACACAGCACAAATGCTGCTGTAAAACGTACAGTATATGGTGTACGGTATATAAGCCTATATATTTTAACACATCTCTCGTATCTCAGGAAATACAGCCTCTACCACAATGAAAGGTTTCCCAAAAGTGGATGACTTGGCAACCCTTTGCTTTTTTTTATTATTTTCATGCGAGGGGAGAATAAATTGCATGAGGTAAATTTAGAGGCAATCTCTCACCCAACCTCCCCTTGAGCTGAACACACAATGTTTTGCGGCCTGATTACAGTAATTGGCTGAGCATTTGTGTGACGTCTCAGTCCCTAAAAATGACAAGAGAAGAGGAGGAGGAGTGGACCGCCACCCTGCTTTTGAAAGCGTCAAACGTGGCCTACAATTAGACTCTTCTGGGCAGGTGCAGCCTACTGATTATGGCCATAATTGGGTTAATTTCCTCTCGGTCTGTGTGCTTGAATTGACTTCCTGAATAAAAACAGCCTTGGGCTGTCTGAGCATGCGGCATGCACAAAAAACAGAAGGGATGTTGAAATGACAAGCGCATGGCCGACGAACAAAGGCCAACGACGTGCGTTAGGTTTCAAAATCAAAGCAAGGTGCAACTGTGAATGCAAAATTTGCAAAAAGTCATGCTTTTCAACAACGGGGTGGTGTGATAAAGTGGAGTTACTTTTATTTTGGAATTTTATTATATTCCTATAACAAGCATGTCCTGAAGTGCTTCATACCTCTAACAGTACAGCAGTTTACCAAAAAATACATTTTATTTATTAGCGCACTACATGCCGCACGTTTTATCCATATATAGTTACATGTAATGTTGTGGAAGGTCCTGAAACAAGTAACTTCCTCTTATCACTTCTGTTATAGCAGCTATAAACAGTTGTTTTCTCACCACCCTCTCTTTTTTCTCTGTCTTGAAGTTTTCTGGAAAAGTTCCAGCTTTACTTCTGACTGTTACAAAGCGCTGACACTGGAGACTCCTACCATAAATGTAAAAAAACAAAAAAAAATTTGTTTCCTCACAGAAAACATCACCATATCAACAAGTTTTTACACATTTACACATCAAGCTTTTGTCTGAAAAGTGGTTTATTATTTAACTTGGTACTTTAATCAATTCGCTTTCATTTTATGTATAATAAATGTTTGAAGATCAAATGATGATCAATTCTCTTCTGAATTTCTACTTGCAGAAAGCAAACATCTTCTATATTATATTTCTATCATTTCTATATTATTAATACATATCTACTGTATATTCTGAGGTGGTCATAAATATGTTATTTACTTTCCCTATAAATGTGGAACCAAAACCAACACAGAGCAGCACGCACACACACCTCAGCATGGTCCGACACAGCTGCAGAATGACCATACAAACAAAGGCATGAGATAACAACACGCACACACACACACACACATACACACACACACACACACACCTAGGGACAATGTAGAGGAAACTACACATACAGTAACCTGAGATCAGGATAATTATACAAAAATAATGCACTCCGCTGCGCGTCATGTCGCATCACACCACCCCTGCCTGGATTATTTCCGTATAAGCTCAGGCTTGTTGCGTGTTATTTCTTACATAAGCATCAAACCCAGAAAACACACACACTCAGAGGGCCAGTAAGCACAGTGAATTGAAACAGATGGATATAGATTGTGTGTGTGTGTGTGTGTGTGTGTGTGTTACAGTGGTCAGACACAATTCATCAGAGCCATCTTAAGAAATCAGCGGCAAGTGGCTGGAGCAGACACACTGAAGGAAAAGCCTCATCATCTCCAGACAAATGAAGAAGCCGAGAGAAGAGGAGTTGATAATCTGTCCTGAGGGAGGAGGTTAAATGAAGAGCCGAGTCGAGTCGAGTCGAGGCAGGACGAGTGTGATGCGGTGTGTTTTCACCACAGTACTCTGTTAACCTCCAGCTTAAACTGTCTTTCCCCAACACCCTGACACGCTCACTGTACAAGCGACAACAAGCGACTCATGACAAAATTACAAAATTTCTCATTATTTCACTATGCAAAAAATAGGTTCGGTTTCGTTGGTATTGGAGATATTATGTGTTATGAACACTTCTTATAATGTATAATGTTAACAATTCATAATGCATAATAAAGATAGCTATAAACTAATGTGGATTTCATAAATAATTACAACAAGGTGTATAATGCCTTACTAATGCATTATTACATGATACGATTGTGTTCATGGTTTAATATCAATATGAGTGTTAGAATTTTATGTTTACAACCATTAATAATGCATTATAAGCACTGATATAAAGTAAAATACATTTTCATAAGTATTAAATTAGTTTTAATTAGATGCATCATAACATGCTATGAGCATATTCACAGGTCATTATTCATGTGACCACTATGGAAAGCATTACCATTTCTTGCTTACAACAGTTCATAATGCATTATAAGCACTGCCATAAAGTATAATTCATTTACATAAGTAATTATAGCAATGTGTTAAATGCCTTATAAATGTATCATAACATTATTAACATATACATAGATCATTATACCTATGACCTTCATAGAAATCCTTCCTCTTTTGTGGTTACAACCATTCATAATGCATTATAATCATTGCTATAAAGTATAATGCATTTTCAGAAGCGTTTGTAGTGATGTGTAAAATGCCTATTAAATTGAATATAACAAAATGTTACAAACGTATTCATAGGTCATTGTCCTTATGACCTTTATAAAAAAAAGTTACTCTTTAAAGTTTATAAAAATTCATAATGCATTATAACTACTGCTATAAAGTGCAATGCATTTTCATGTGTTAAATGAATTATAACATGTTAAGAACATATTCACAGGCCATTATACTCGTGACCTTTATAGAAAGCATTACGATGTAATGTTTACAACAATTCATAATGCTTCATAACGACTGCTGCAGTGCCCATAAATGCCCATATAAAGGACATAAGGACATATTCACAGGCCATTATAGTTGTGACCTTTATAGAAAGCATTACGGTTTTATGTTATAAAATCGACTGCTATAAATTGTAGTGTATTATCAGAAGTAATTATGATATTTTTTTTGTTAGAGGTGGCTTTCAATCAGGTTTGCTAAACAAGTGACTCATGTAGAAACCCTCAGGCTGACTTCACGGATGTTTCCGGAGCCGTGAAGCCTTTTCCCATCTCTACTGCAACAAATTACACTAATGTTCCTAATAAGTGATGTATTAGGCATACTCGTCGCTTTCCCTGCCTAAGAGATTTATTTATACTGCAGACGCTTGAATTTGTTTGTAGCCATTTAAATACTATATCTAATATGTCTGATGTTGTCTGAACATACATCATTGCCACAAAAAAATAAAACGGAAATGCGGAGTGTGTTGTGTTAATAAAGCAGAGATAATAAAGTGAATCTGTTGTAATGGATGTCAGATGAGTGCGTCTCTGCTTTTCCTTTTTTTCATGCATCATGAGCAAAACCCAGCACAACTCTTTATGAACGAGGAATCAATGCGGAAGATCCCAGCAGTGTGTGATCTCGGATCTCCACATGTCCCTGCTTCGGAGGACAGATGGAAGGACAGCATTGTTGGCACTACAGACCGAGGGTGAAGCCCACGGACGCCCACCTCGTTCTGTCCAGAAACACTCACGCGAATCATCAAACAGCTGAATGAGCTCGGGGCTAGACGTGTGACAGTGAGGGGCGACGAGAAGGCATAGACATCGATGTTGAAAATGGCGTGACTCCAAATACACACCGGGTTTCTTCTCTGAAGCGCAGCCAGAGTGACGCTTGTGCTTCTTGCATTCTCAAAATAAATGAAAAGCAAATACATGATTGAAAAATGTAGCCAATTCTTAGTCATATAATATAGATAAAGAAAAAAAAATGCTCCAATTTATTAAGCTACGTAGCATTCTTTATGGTTAAGCTAAACATATCAATCATGTGCTATTTATTTTATAATTTAATATATGCTCACGTTTGTGAGGGTGCCAATAATTTTGGAGTCAATTTATTCAGTAAAGAATTGAAGTGAATTTAATGTTACTGCCACAAAGTTGATTAATCTGACTTGGTGCATTTTATTTTATTAAAAATAAATAAATAAATAAATAAATAAATAAATAAATAAATAAATAAATAAATAAATGAAAGCTGCATCTTCACCCCTATGGAATTCCACAAGTCATGTTCAACAGGAAGTTGCATCATATGAATTTCCTGAAGATCACTGGAAGAAGAAAATCTGCATCCACTCTTTTTTAAAATTTTTTTATTATTATTCTTTTTTTAGTATTCTGATATTGACTGATGAGGTTGCTTTAAAAGTATGACCCTATTACCTGATCAAATTATAGATTGAACATAAATTATTAATTAATTAATATTTTTAAAGTAAATCATTAAAGTCTTAAATGTTGTCATTCCATTAGCATGGATGCTAGTTAGCAAATACATGTTGTGTGTCAGCTAATCCTATGCAACCGGGTTATTCATTTTAAAACAAAATGCAGCCAAGAAACTGTATAAAAAATTAGGCAAATTCACATGTTCTTATCTTCATTATTAAAAAAGACTAATTTTAAAAAATGGCACCCCTATTGTAGAATCACTCCTATCACGCCTAATCACTTCCCAGAATGCACTGCACCCTGCAGTATTCACCTCAATCAGGCTGAACGGAGGGAGGTTGGAAGTGAACAAGGACACACATTCAGACAGAGGGCAAAGATAAGAAACACACACACACCCACACACACACACACACACACACTACAGTTCCCTGTCAAGGCGTATTCTCAGGATCCTCATGAGGAAAAGAAAAGCAGGCCATTGTACTACGCCAACCCACCTCTTTTTTTTTTTTTAATCTCTGCCAATAAATCTCAAGTATCTCCCAGAAGCTCTTTTTCAGCCGAGACTACAAACAAAACAAAGGTCTCCGTCCAATCGCAAACTGGAGCATTTACATAGCTACATTCTAATGCAAAACACTACAAAGCCGCTAACAGGAACAAACGCTGCTGATTTAAATAGTGCAAAGCCTCTATCTATTCCATCAACCCCAATTAAAAAAAAAATAAAAAATCAGCCTCCAAAAATCAAATTGAGAATGCTTAGCTGTATTTATGATCATAATGTTAATGTTGCATTTCTCTCAAAGCTCAGCGGAAACAGAAATAAGGTTTTTCTTTCGCTAATTGGCTGAGAAGATATGCGTTTTGTAATCATATGTAATGAAAAAAAAAAAAAGACATGAGATGTGTCTCTTTTTTTCGCCGAAGGCTTTCTAAATGGGCCAAATAAATCTTTTGTAAAAACATAGAAAAGAAAACAATACATGTCGTAATTAATCTCTGTGGCATATTAGTTTTCTCAGTGTAGAAGTGGTGTAGAGTGTAGAAGTAGTAAAAATTAAGCGTAGTACACATTGTTTCATTTTGGACATTTTGGACAGAATTCCTTAATCAGCTGTGCATGCACTGTGTTTCTTCTTGGCTGACTTTAAAAAAAAAAAAAAAAAAGAAAGCCATGTCATGGTGCAGTTGCATTTTTTTAATATAGTGGAAAGCGCATGCAAACGAAGCCAAGGGCGCCAATACTTTTCTCTTTCTAGGCGTAAAGGGTGAACTTTGTCTTATCCTATGTGTTGAGTGAATATAATATGTTATTATTATAGAAATTTGTTGTGATATGATATATATATATATACAGTAGATTACAGTACAGTAGTTACAGTAAGTTGACTGTAAGCCCAAATGTTGTTGGCATCAATAATCAAACACAAACTAAGCGTATGGAAAGTCAGAATAACACAGTGGCTTACACCAATCGATCATGTCCACCACGCGATTAGAGAATGCTTGGTCTTTTGTCTCTCCTTTTTCAGTAGACATGTGGGTGTCTCAAACTGCCATGATAGTGTAAAACCACCAGAATAATTTTTGACAACAAAGTAATAATGTAAACTATATTTTGTTACATTTTGATCGTTTATCAACACAGATTGTGCTCTGCACATGACCAAAGCAAAATAATACAATTTGATTCAATTCGATTTAATTGTATAGCATTTTTAACAATGGACATTGTCACAAAGTAGCTTTACAGAAATCCAGATATTTTTGTAAAGATATCAAGGCTAAATAGCACATGACCATGGGTAAACTGAATATGACCAGGACTAAATAGCACATGACCAGGGCTAAACAATATATGACCAGGACTAAATACCACATGACCAGGACTAAATACCACATGACCAGAACTAAATACCACGACCAGGTCCAAACAGAATATGACCAGGGTTAAACAATATATGACCAGGGCTAAACGGTACGTGACCAGGGACAAACAGTACATGACCAGGGTTATACAGCACAGGGCCAGGGCTAAACAACATATGACCAGGTCTAAATAGCACATAACTACGGACAAACAGTACATGAAATACATAGTTGCGTCCAAACAATGAATGACTACACACTAAACTAATCAATACATGACCAGGGCTAAACAACACATGAGCAGGACTAAATACATAATCAGGGTCAAGCATCAGATGATCAGGACAAACAGGGCATGACCAGGCTTAACTAAACATAACCTAAGCCAAAAAGCCACATAAGCAATGCTAAATAACCAAACAGGGCATGACCAGGCTTAACTAAACATAACCTAAGCCAAAAAGCCACATAAGCAATGCTAAATAACCAAACAGGGCATGACCAGGGACATGACCAGGGCTAAGTAGCACATGCCCATGGCCAAGCAGAATATGAGAAGGGTTAAATATCACATGACCAGGGCTTAAACAGAGTATTTGTAAAGCACTTTTAACACAGTAGATTACAGCATACAATATATAATAGCAGCCTACACTAAAACAACCAAAAAACAAAATTCTTCCAGAGCCCAAGCCATAAGTGTGTGTGTGTGTGTGTCCACGCTGGTGGCAGTGTGCACTGAGCTGCAGGAGGCAGAGCGAGGGCTCAGGCGAGTGTGGCCCGAGCCCAGGCGGGAGAAGATGAATGATGGAGCCTAAATGAAATGTCACTCTCGGTAATGGGAAAAGCCAGAGCCAGAAAGCAGGTCACTTAAATTGCAAAAGATATACTTAAGCGCTTTTGCCTCGGGCGCAGCGCAGTTGACAAAACTGTTAACATTAGCTTGCCAAATAAAAATAGAAAAGCAGGAGGAGGAGGAGGAAAAGTATTTGGCCGTCCAAACCGTGTCCTGGATCATCAACTGGACTGACTGTGTTTGTCTTGCCAGCAGTTGCTTTGACGCCAGAGGCTTCAAATATGTCGTGCGAAACAGCCGAGATGAAACACCAACACGTGTACGGACCCAAATTCAACACGATACCAGATGCATCAGTGTAAAAACACGAAATGGTGATGATTCAAGCAAACAAGTGAATCATCTGGCTAAAAACAGCACTGACATTGGATTAATTGATTCAGTTGATTCATTCCACCACCATGTTATTTTTCATACCTCTCGCATCCTCCTTCCTTTTTTTCTGCCATATTTAGTTGCCACATATGCAGGATAAATGTGAAAATGAGGCCTGCCTTGTGTTTATCATTGACGCCACATAACAAACACGCTGTAAGAGGCGTTTCGAGCATCACGCCGTGTAAACGTGCATCAACTCCATCCGAGGTGATAGCGACAGTGCAACATAAAAACAAGATGTTCAAAACAGGATGTTTTTGGATTTAAAACCATGAACATTACACAAAAAGCTCTTGAATTTCCCCTTTGCTTGTTTTTTCATCATTTCAGATTCAATTTGGAGCTAAAATTAATCAGTTACTGTGTAGCTAGTAGCAATAAGGGTAGATTAAAGATTAGCATTAGTGCTTGACGTACTGCTAATATGCATCGCGGTGTGCTTTTTAAAAATAGCAAGGGGATAACAGCAAACTCAGCAGATGCTGCAATTGAAGCATACTTTACTCATCCAAAATTTATTTCCACATATGTTGATCCCATATTTATCGTAATTTTTATGAATACAGAATTCTACAGAGATTAATCAGTTCTTTAGTCTACTTTCAGGTCACTTCTGTTCACTAAATTGGAACCTTTCCTTTTTCACATTTACATTCATGAATGTTTGATTTCTAGACTTTGTGTGGCGAAACAATTTAAAAAACGAGTCAGCGGCTTATTTTTTAAAATGTAATTTCAGGAAACTATTTGATATTTCTTTGTTTTCCCATTTTCATTTTGGAGCGAAAAATGAATGAACGCAATGGACACTGAGCATCAGTGTGTAATCCTTCATCCTGGCTCTGCAAAATGGAAATTCTTGTCATAAATGACTTCCAGTTTAATCTCCAGTTTAACCACTATTCCAGTAATCAGAGTTAAAAGCTGTTTAATCCAAACACAACAGTAGGAAGAAGAAAAATTAATCTCTCAGATGGCTCTCGGAAGTGCTAACTAGAACTGTCCAAAATAAAAAAGAAAATTCCGCTTGAATGGCCTTTCCGATTTGTAATTCCCACATGGAAAATCCGGAGTCAGTCAGCGATGTCACTTCAACAGGACAGCAGTCATAGTCAACAAGTAATAATATCAAATTGTACAATTGTATTGTACATGACATACAGTATGTCAAAAAGTGCGAAATACAGAAGCTTGGAAGGTTACATAATTTGGCGCTCTTGTAAAAATAATACAAAGAAAACTATTACATATTGCATAATACATAAAATATACAGTACAGCTATTATTATTATTATTATTATTATTATTATTATTAGTGTTTTGTTATACCATAGAATATTGCCAACATTTATTTATTTATTTATTTATTCAAGACTGAAAATTTTTAACCATGGATAGTTACATCTAATGTTATGAAACGTTCTCAAAGCAAGATAGTTCCTTCATCAGCCTCTCTTTTTTCTCTCTAAGACAAAAAAACCCACAGCTTGTCATGTTACAGAGAAACCGCAAAACTCCTCTGTCCCGAAGATGCTGGAAAAGTTACAGCTTTACCTCTGACTGTTACGAAGAGCTGACACTGGAGACTCCTTACAAAAATGTTAAATAAACGTCTCCTTACCAAAAATATCACTGTGTCAATGATTACAGGCGTTTTTCAAGCATCCGCCGTAGAAGTCCCAGTGAATGAGCTGTTACTATAGAAACGATAACGCATCAGAGATGTGTCTTGCAGCTATAGAGCGATAGAAAATTCTGACCAATCAGAATCGAGAATTGAATAACGCTCTGATATAAATTATATCATCTATATGCACAAGATCTCGAAAGACGCCTTTCATCAGCAGAGAGGACAGAGTGTCGAACAAACACTAGTCATGAAAGTGTCTCGATCCTGTTCTCGGACCGCTGATAAGACGCCGCAGTGCAGGTGAGAACCGAGAGCCAATTGCAGATCTGTACAACTGTAAAAAATCTGCAAATCCCTTGTTTTATTTTAATCTGCATTGTCAGTTTATCCAAGTCACCAGCCAAAGGTCAGCTATGTTCAATCCAAAAGGCACTCACGCAGGGCGAAAACACAAAGCCAGAAAACCCCTGGCAGCAAATCCAACACGTGAAAAACGTGAAATCGGAACAGCAGCATCACGGCTGCATCGCTCTTGCCCTGAGCGGCTTTTCCCGTCTCTCTTCATCACCCTCAGTAACGGAGGAAGACTACTGCGGAAATCGATGTGCTGTAAACAAAAGGAGTCACTGATCAAAGCAGCGACCCTTCAGCAGGACGACAACTCGGCCATCAATCAGTCCTGGAAAACGTGATTTCTTTTTTTTTTTTAACCAAGAGAGCATGACTCCATCAAAGATCTGAGCTCAGTGGTTAGAGAAGGATGTGTGTGTGTTTATCTCCAGCAGAATCTACAAGGCAGTCCATTACAAACCCAGCATTAATTTAGTTTGTTATGATTGAAGACTAAATCACATGCTAAGGGGAAATGTGAACATTAAAATATATTTAGAAATAAATGTAATGGTAAATAAGACAATATTGACTACTATTCAGTTGCATCCAAAACATTCAAATTATAAAAAAAAACAACAACAACAGTGAATCAAAAAGACACTGCCACATTTGCAAACTTGAAAAAAATTCAGCCTAAGCATTATTTTGTACTGCAAAAAATGTTACAAATTAATATAAAATCCCAATTTCATTAACTCTTTAAAAGCCTCATGAAGGAACAATAATTTAAAAAAAAAAAAAAATTTCTTGCATTTCTTAGTTTTTAAGGAAAACAATACCATAATATATTTATATATTTCTATATATTTTTAAAATACGAATATATTAAAAAAATATATTTTCATGATATTCTGAGAAAATAAATTATAAAAAAAAAAATTTAAAATGTATAAAAATCAAAATACTTTCCAAGAAAGGTAAAATATTAAATAATAAAGCTCAACACATTAATTAACAGGAGATTCTTACTAAACATATTTCCTATGTGTATTATTATTATTATTATTATTATTATTATCATTATTATTATTTTGTATAAAAATAACTCCACACACAGCGGCAGTAAATTTACCCGGGAATTTCCTGGGATTGATCCTGAGGAAAGCTTCGCTAACCTGCCTGTTATAATACACCAGGCCAATGAAGAACGAAGAGCTCAGAGTGGGCGAACACGTCGTTAACACGTATTGAATAGAAAGAATATTTTGTATATTTTTATATTTGGATAAAAGCTGTGTGTAAATATTCAGATTTTTTTTTTTTAAACTTCACAATCAGCAATGGTTCTATCAAAACAAGTCACATCTCTACACTTACAATACTACTACATTTAATTCCTTTTATTACTTTTTTTTTAATATTATTGATAGATCTGTGACAGAAAGACACAAAAAGACGTCTGAGGCTCACTGCATTTTTGCAGCTTTCACAAACATTGCTCTAAATTTGTACATGAACATATACACTGTATTTTATACGAGTTGCATTTTTCACTATTTCCTTATGCACAAGTCTAACATTATGTTATTAAACACGAAGCAGGGGGTCATACTGTAAGACTCGTGACTCATGATATGGCGTATATAGATTTTTTTCCATCCACATTTAATCAGAAGAAGATATAACTGGAGTTTTAAAGAGACAGTCGGATTTACAGTTCAATTTGAGACGAATTTCAGTTCACGGGGCTTTAAAGCGAATGAGTCAGAATGTAAAACTCTGCTGAATCCACGAATCTGTTCATGATGGTGTTGTGTAACTTAAGGAAATGTACATTAATGTACATTAAACACTCTTTCTGCAGTTCATCATTTTCTATATGGCGCAAATTCCCACTGCAGCAGGGTTAAACCTTATAGCTGACCTCTATAATAAACCAACTCTCTCTCTCTCTCTCTCTCTCTCTCGCTCTTGCTCTCTCTCTCTCTCTCTCTCTCTCGTTCTCTCTTCCTGCTCAAACACTTTATATTCTGTAAAGAGTAGAGAAAATAAAGCTCTGTTTTTCTTCGTGAGTCTACTTCTTCATTCCGAACTTCTCCTGAGAGTGATGGAGATTACGTAAAGATGCTCGCCGTGATGCAAGTGCTGCGGGATTAATAGCTGCCGCGCCACGTACAGGACGCGCTTAAAGAACAGCCTCGTTTTTATCAGTTTCGTAGCAATGCTAAAATAAAACGCACCATTTGCTTTAAATATGTTTTAAACTTACTAAAAAGAAAGGATATCAGATGCACTTATAAGAATAAAAAGGCAAGCTATTCCTGGTCAAAACATGCCTATAGGATAGATTTAAAATAACCAAAAAACCTAAACTGAACAAGAAGAAAAGAAAAAGAAAAGGAGAAAGCAAAGGAAAGGAAAATGAGGCTGCGATACTGCTGTAAATGTCTATAGTACTGATTTAACCCTCGTGTGGTCTTAACATTATGTCTACTCCCTTTGTCCTAAGGGTCAAAAATGACCCGCCTTCACTAACCCCTTAAAATAAAGCGGCTTCATTGAATTTTAAACCCCAAACCTATTTTTCATGAAGAAACAATCTGTCATTCATCAGAAACTTTGTGAATAGCTGGGTTTTCCCTCTTCACAGTGCAGAAAGACTGCATTTCAGTGGCGGGTCATTTTTGACCCCTAAGACAACACAAGGGTTAAAAGTACAGAAAAGGGGAAAAGAGTGATTTTTAGAAAACTAAAAAAATTGCTTTTTGGAATTTTTTCTCAACTTTGGAAGAAAAAAAAAAGCAAAAACAGGGGGAAAAAACTTATAAAACTAAATTAAATGTAATTTATTAAATATTAAATTTATTCAATTAAATTAAATTTAATTTAAAAAGCAAATTAAATTTGATTTAAAAATAAATTACATTAAATTAAATTACAATTTTTACTTAATTTTATTATTTTATATATTCAATACTTGGTAAAATATAGTAAAATGACTCTAATTAGTAATATATTTTAGCATTTTCTAATGTAGTTAAAGAGTTTTTGTTGATTTTACAATAAATGCACTTATAATAAACTGGAGAAATGAAGAAATCTTCGTAATTATAATTGACGGACGACAAAAACGGCAGTGAGGAGTAGAAGTGAAATAGACTTTGATCTGCAGAATCATCGACTAAATTACATACGTCTCATTCTGTCATTAATCATTTGATAAATCCATAACCAGGTGTAATAAGAGTGTGTGTGTGTGTGTTTCATAAAGCCAACCTGATGGGTACATACACCCATCAGAACCCATTTCCTGTGTGTGTGTGTGTGTGTGTGTAACATGCCCTGAACCTGGAGCGCAGGAGCGAGCGCTAATCGGCTCTGGCTATGAACATGAAAGGGCACAACGGCACCTTTGAAGTCTTTCATTTCATAAATAGAGCTTTTGGAGAGATGAAGGCAGACGATGTTTATTAATAGCAGATGCATTTTTTTTTTTTTTTTGCCTCTGAGTGCATAAATGGAAGGAAGCTGTGCAGCTAACAGCTTTAAAACACTGATTTGTAGCTTTATAAAAGTAGAACTGATGAGCTCTGGATTTCGATTATGCTGATGAAGCGTAGGAGTGTTAGCTGGGTGTAAAAAATGGGACAAAGTCTTTTCCAGATTTGTGTATCACAAGTAAAAAAAAAACAAACCACAGATTAACATATAGTGCTTGCCTGTGTTCACACTAGCGAGCGTCAGAGCGACTGGTGCGCATCCATTTTCTACGTATATCTCAATTTAATTTGCAACAAATCCAAACGATTGGCTCGAGTGATTCCTCGGACCAATCCTGTGGCACGTGTGGTCTGTGTGGACGTTTCTGCAGTTCCACACTCACAACTTTACTTCCTGGTGCAGCTCCGGTGTGCATTAGTAGCTAGTAAAGTTAGCTTGCTTTGCTAATCTAATCTGAGAACGGAGCTAGTACGAAGCTGAGCACGCGACATATAAATCAATCAACCGTTTCTCATTGGACCTTGGACAGGCCACACCCACAAGAGACACAGTATCAGTCACTTCACGGCCACAAAAGCTGCACGTCACTTGCTGGTACGGACGTGCGACGTGTAAGACACTGTAACGCTTTACACCAAGTCCGCCCAAGTATTAGCTGAAAAAAATCGCTACTTTAGCAGAAAACCTTACCATTTCATCTCTTACTGTTGCTCGTGCCTTTACGGGAGATGAATTATGTTCTGCCCTCTGCTACTGACTTTGCCTGAAGTAAAACTCTCCTGTGGGCCAATGGGATTTCCCGACTGATTTACTGAAATGACTGATTATGTCATAACGCTATTAAAGCCACGGCGCTGCACCACTTTGTTCCTACTGTTGCCGTGGGTCTGAGCGGCCATTTTGTAGGCACTCAGGAGAATTCGCTACGATCGATCATAAAAAGTGGCCTGGTGAATTTCAATCAGCCACAAAGCCACAGATGTACACCACGGCGCTGTTGAAGTCTGGACTGGTCAGGAGGTGTTGATTAATTTTCTATAGCAGCAGCTCCGTCAATAGTGCAGGTTTACGTTCTAATACGTTATCGTTTCTATAGCAACAGCTCCTTCATAGGGACTTGTATGAATTGTTATTTAACAAAATAAAACGTACAATAGGCTCCAGGCTCCCCACGACCCTGTGTAAGATAAGCAGTACAGAAAATGGATGGATGGATGGATGGATGGATAAATCGTTGTGATATAAGAGGAATAAAACTCTACAGGATGTGATATTTTAGGAAATCAGTCAGCTTTGTTGTGGAAACAGTAACTTTGCTTTACCACAACACTTTGTCCTTGATTATTTTTCTATAACAGTACAACACACGTGTTGTGCTCTGGATTCAAGTGTGTCACTTGTTACATTTTTAAATAAAAGTTCTTATACATTATTATGACAATAATGGCTGCTGTTCTATATCGATATTTAATTTTTGTCTGCTTTGACATATTTCAAGGTTCAGTTCATTGATGGTGGAATGAATTTCCAAACTTTGTTCACTCTGAGAGCACTTGAACTCTGAGTCTGCTGGCTGTCTCTCACAGTGTGTGTGCGTGTGCGTGTGTGTGTGTGCACGCTACCTTTGAGCCGACCGCTAACCCATGTTCCTTGCAGTTCCTTGTATTACTCTATTATTATGTATTACTGTTATTATTGAAAGTTAGCCTTTCTTTCTCCCAACTTGCTACATGCTATCATTTGTAGCTCGACTGACTGATTTGTGACGAGTGTGTGTAACGCTCCTGAGTAAAAGCACTTCAACCTGTGTTTGTGTGTGTGTGTAGTCAGAACTCACTACAGCCATCACGTACTTGTTCAGTAAAAATTTACTCTCGTATTTCTGTCAGCTCTGTGCTCGGATTGGACTGATAATTAAAATTGCTGTGGTATAAGAGGATGGGATGTGCTGTTATTGTCGTCGTGTTTTATTTCTTACTTAGCAAAATTAGCCACGTAGCTACAGTGCAACACTAAAGAAGCAAATTTCAGCCTAACATGGCTAAAATGGGGTAAAGTGCGATTTATTTTTCTGATCTATTATTTTAAGCACTTGGTTCAATATCATGGTTTGAACCTGTAGCATGTGTCCACTTTAGATAAAATCAGTACAGTAAATGTGTGTAAATATAATTTGTTAAGATTTATTTCTATACACAGCAGAGTGAGTGAATCTGTATTCCAATAGAAAAGCCCTCTCTGACCTTTATAATGGGCGACTAGCAAAAAAAAACACCACCCAGGGGCAAGACCTACATACTACACCAGTACAATAACTCTATAACCCAACACAACAATGCAATCCAACACATCCATCATATTCAGCATGTTAAAACCTGCGTCTGGGTGCTGTTTCAGCCCGGCAGGTATGGAGGAATCTCCGGCGTCACCTCACAACAGCACATTTAATCTAAACCCGGAAAAGGTTCATCGACCTCTGATAAAATATTGACTTGCTTCCCTTAGATTAAAAAAAAAACAGACTGTTGTCATCTCTATTATTGTTTGGCCCGGTTCTTGTTGGCAGGCATCACGTTTGGCATGAGGTCATAAACTCCATCTCTTCTCAGCCAGCGTGGGTCAGATTACCAGCTCGGGCTTCGACAGCGCTGAGAGGTATCAGTCTAAAGCTCTACGCTGCATCTGTCCTGCCGTGAAATCAAACACCGTGGTTACTCTGTACCTTCTTCCATGCTAAGAGATGACACCGAGCAATTAAGCGATGATGCGCTGGTTCATAGTGTGCACATGATGCCTATATAACCCATTCAGGATGCCTGATAAAGGCTTATTCCTGTCGTCATAAACGCTACTTTGTTATGATGCCATATAAAATGAGTCCATCTAATTGTACCCGTATAGCTATATTTAGTGTTATGGAAATGTTAAGTCCATAGGAAGACATGTTCATTTCTTTTCGCACTTACGTTATAGCGGCTATAAGCAGTTGCTCCCTCACAAGCCTCTCTTTTTCTTGTCATTTTACCAAGAAACCAGAAAGCATAAACTCCTCTGTGCTGAAGATGTTGGAAAACTTAAAGTTACAGCTTTACTCTGACTGTTACAAAGCACTGACACTGGAGACTCATTCCGTAAATGATAAATAGACTCCTTACTCTCCTTATATCCCCTTACAGAAAACTTCACTGCGTGTGATTTTTATGTTCCACCATACAAGTCACTGTCTATGTTGTTACTACAGAAATGATAGCATATCAGAACGAGTGCAGATGGGGAATACCGTCAGAGCTGCTGTTAGTGACTGAACACCTTCTGACCAATCAGAATTGAGAATTCAGCAGAGCTGTGGTGTAAAAATGATGTTAAAAGAAACAGCATGGCTGACTGCTAAACACAAACATAATACAAAAACGTATTTATCATCAAGAACCGGGAAATCAGGGGCTGACTGTAAATCTAAATCCTGCTCCACAAAATGGCCGTGTGTTTTTGGTAATGGAGGTTCATGCGTCACAAAGCTGACTCAATGCCTGAAGAAAACAAAATCAGCAAGTGTTGCTCTGAGCTAATTCAGGCCTCAGGGTGAGAAAAACAATTATATGATGTCAAGAAAGCCGTGTCTTCTGCAGCTAGAGGAAAAAAGTTTACACACCCTGATGCCATCTTGTAATATACTGTAACTCATGGAATAATACCACATACATTTATTGAATTTTACACTAAGTGAGGCTTGAATCTTTTTTTTTTTTATATGCTCTTAAAAAGCTATTTATAATGTTTACTATTTATAATTATTCATAGATCTGTAATAATCATGTAATTTCAAAGTTTTTGTAAATAAAAACTGATTTGAAATATTTCTATTGCAATAATTCTGGGTCAAGTCTTCATTTCTGTCTCCTTTTTCCAGTTTTCTGGCCCAGAAATAAGCCCCACCCCCAGCATTAGTAACTCACGTGGCATCCAAGGTTTCAGCAGGAGGGGTGGGGTTGGATATTTGTGGGAGAGGGGAAGACTGGTCTATGTTTACTTTTCAAATGCAATTGCAATTCACCTCACAGGCAGTGGAAGACTGTAAAAATGACAAACTGCTGCTTTAAAATAAAATGGTACATTAATCAATAATGGTGATGTTAAGGATGCGCTTTATGTATTCAGTGATGACACAAAGCATCATATAAAATTAGCAGGTTTCTGAGATTTTCGTGTGACATTAGACCTTATGAACATGACCACTGGTCTTTAAATACTATAAATATTTACCAATGATTTTTGGATGTGAAGATTGTAAACATAAAGGGTTCATAACATGTTATTATATATTTAACACATTCTTATAATTAATTAAAAATGCATTACACTCTTTAGCAATGGTTATAATGCATTATGAACTGCTGTAAACATAAAAGGCTAATGCTTTCGACGACGGTCACATGTTTAATGACCTATGAATACGTTCCTAACATGTTATGGCACATTTAAAAGCCATATTACACACTGCTATAATTACTTATGAAAATGCATTATACTGTATAGCAATAGTTATAATGTTATTTGAATTGTCCTAAAGATAAAACGGTTAAGATAAAAATGTCTATGAATGTCGTATGTATAATGACCTATGAATACATCAGTAACATGTTATGACACATTTATAAGCCATTTTAGTCATTGGTATAATTACTTGTACAAATGCATTGCATTATATAGCAATGTTTATAATAAACTATATATTGTTGTAAACAAAACATATGTGAATGTCATATATAAAAATTTCATAAACAGCTATAACTGGGTGTGGCTTATGGATGGATTATAACATGTAATTATGTTATTGCTGTGTTCATTACAGACCATAGAAAGTGCTAGAATGGTGTAATAGCAGGTGGAATAGCTCTTTAAATAAGCTTAATAAACTTCCTAAATGCATTTACTGTCCTTTTGTTCGTCAGCATGTTGCACACACACACAAACACACACACAAACACACACACGCGCACACACACACGCGCACACACACGCGTGCATGCGCACACGAGCACACACACACACACACACACACACAAGCCATGACCTTCAAGTGGCCACAAAAACAATCACAATCCCGTGTGACCCAAATCAATAATCATTATGAGGCATAAATGTGCTCATTTTGTTCACGTCGTAATTAAAGAGCAGCTATGGAGATGATAAGACCTCTGTCGCCTGCTTTCACACGGCGTAATGAGGATCAATATGAGTACTCCCAGGCACCATATGCTCACTTCTGCCTGCGTCCAGAAACACAATTACTGACCTCGGATCAGCTCCATGAACTGCAGCGGTCCCTCAGGCACAGAGGAAATACAACATTAACACAGCACGCAGGGCAAGTGGGATAAATAAGTGGGATTAAGTCAAATACCATTGCCGTTATGTATATATTATATATTCTTATTCTTATATAAGAATGGCACAGCAGTGCAGAGGATTCCACATGTTCTAGCCCTGTCCACATGGGTGTCCTCTGGGTTCTCCAGTTTCCTCCCAACTACCAAAAGCACGCTGGACTGGTGACTCTAAATTGCCCCTAGGTGTGAATGAGCAGAACATATATAAAACATTTCTTTCTTTCTTTTTTTATATCTCTCTTTTTGCTAGCAAGACTAAATATTGTGATACATAGATACAATCTCTTGTACTAAGATATTTATATAAACATTTATAAATAATTTTGGATTTTACTTTCATTTCCGCCCACATTTGTAAATATTAAATAAACTTTTACTTTATTTGTTTGTTGTTGTTGGTTTCCCTCTCTTTGCTAGAAAGCCTACATGTTGTGCTACATGCTGTACATAGATATAAGCTATTGTATATTGTAAATACATCTTATGGTTACATAACATGATCCCCCACCCCCTTAATTTCAATTAATAATAATAATAATAATAATAATAATAATAATAATACAATTTTATTGTATTATCTTTATAAATAAAGATAAAATCACAGACATATTTGACTGTAGGTTTATAAATAACACTTCTCATTTCTTGCTCTCGTTTTTGTCTGTTTCAGGTTAAAAAAAAAAAAAAAAAAAGCAGAAGCAGAGAGCTCCATTATGTCTCTTATGTAACAGCTTTTACATTGTGGATGTCATAAAAAGACAAGTCGTGTCATTTCTGAATCAATTCCCATTACACAAGCATGACATTTTTCAATGATAAATATCAGTACGAAGCCACAACACTTTTCTATTCCCCTTACTGAGAAAAAAAAAAAAAATATATATATATATATATATATATATATATATATATATATATTCTAATCAATGCTCTTCAATTTTGGATTGGAACTCGGTTTGGCTGTAGAGAGGTTATTAGACACAAAAGTGGGCGCACTGCAGGTTTGGATGGAGGAGGTGAAGGAGGGAGAGGAAGTGGTCCATCAGTATTCATGATTGGATCAGAAAACTGGAGAAAACGAGCGAGGACAAACCTCCAGAGGGTCGTCTGAGATTTAAGGGATCAGAGTAAACAGCCGTGGGTTGAGGCTGAGTTAATCCGCGTTAATACAGCTCTGTTCATGTATTAAAAGCATTAAAAGCCTGCCACAATTCACTCAGTAGATCTATTAACCCAGACTCTGCTCTAGAACATCACAGGTTTTACATTTTTACCCTCTTGCTCTGTCATCCAGACTGAAGTGGCAGGTTTTATGGATTGAGGACGTTTTCAATTAAGCGTCTTTTACTCACACTGGCCAACGACACTGAATACAATCTAGCAAATGCAAAATCTAAGCAATATATATATAGCCATATGTATAATGACCTGTGAATACATACATAACATCTTATAAGGCATTTTATACCCATCATACTGTATGTGAGGAAGGGTATTGACAGATATATAACATTATAACCTAATTATAATGCCTTATGAGTTGTATTTGTGAGCTGGGAGTAAAGTGAGACATGTAATAAAAAAATAATAATAATTAAACCAATGGCAATGTTTTATTTTCTAATGACAACCCAATGACTCTGATTAGGCATAATGCACTATGCAAAGTGGGAATGAGTTTGTAATCATGTGTTACAAATACTACTTATAATACTCATATACACTAATATACTGTTACTGTAAGGCTACAAAGCCTTATGAATGCATTGTGACACATTAAGAATGTGGTTATAGTTCATTATAGACTAAGAGTTTGTTCTAGTTCATTCTAGAATAAGATTAGAGACTGTAGGCTAAAATGTAACCAAAAACTCAACAATATTTTGAGGGCATGCTTAAGATTATTTTATTTAAAAAAAAAATGAATTTCACTCCAAATTTGCAAAACTATATTTGTTCTGATTGCTCTCACTTCATAAACACCAGCTTCATTTGTGTGCTACATGATAACCAGACCCTTTCTGGAAGAGGGTGACATTTGATTGGCTACACACACACACACACACACACACACACACACACACACACACACACACACGGCCTGCTGATTGCCTATTTGAGCCAATAATTATCAGTTTGCTGTTCATTTGGCAGCTTTCAAGTCAAGCCAGACTGCTGCAATCAGGGAGTCTCCCTCATCCCCCTCATTCTCCTCGTCCCTCCCGCCCCCCCCCTCCGTCTGCCCTCGTCCCCATAATGTCCCCTGAGACAAAAGACTGCCACAGTACACTCGGGGAGGGACAAGAAATACATTTAGTCATAATCAAATGGCACTTGTTCCCTCGGGGGCAGTAAAAAAGGAACCTGTGTGTACAGTAGCTGAATTTGTCAGGCGTGCCTCAAGGAAATGGAGGCAATCATGAACCCTGTGTGTGTTTGTGTCCATGTCTAAGAGTGGGCTTTTTCCAGGTTTTAGGATTTGGGGGTTGGGAAGCAAGCTTCAGGCTTCGATTGGATGTCCGAGGCAGGAGGCGGGGTTTATTTGCGTTGTCTCAGTTACAGCGGGAAGCACAGAATAGAGCATGATGAGGATAATTGGGATGGAGGGCACCCTGTGCCGTCTGTCCTGATTACACGAGTGGCAACGTGGTGCCGCTGATCAGCACACGACTCACGCCATCGTTCATACGAGAACAAGCAAGAGCTGCTGATGCACTGATGAAGAGTCCTGAAGAGGTCTAGGACACCCAGCATAGAACATCGCAACCTTGCAACCTCACAACCTCGCAGCCACACAGTCTGACAATCTCGCAACCTCGCAGCCTCGCAACCTCGCAGCCTCGCAACCACACAACCACACAACCTTGCAGCCTCGCAACCTCGCAACCTCACGGCTTTGCAGCCTCGCAACCTTACGTCACATTTCTTCTTACTCAATTAGGGTCCAGGATCTTTGTAAGCCTCGTGAGATATTTGTGATGGGGGCGGGGCTTATTTCTAGGCCAGATTCTGGGTTCTTTTGGGGCAGAACATCACCACCACTATCATCACCACCACCATCAGCAGCATCATCATCATCATCATCATCATCATCGCCTAAAATGTGGATCAGTCTGAGACATCACTTCTGCTGTGCATGCAAACATTGTTTGCTTTTGTTATTTGTTGATTTATTTGTTTATAGGATATTATGGAACAAATAGAATATTTATATATAAACATTCGAAAAAATTTCCCACACCCCAAATATTTGAAAATCTCTGAAACACATTACATATATTTATACTGAAATATTTCCGATGTCTTAAGTGATTCTGGCGCTAACTTGTTGTTTGTGCTGTCTTTTTTGTTATTTCCATGATAATTTTGATTTATTTAGCACATGCAGCACGAAAGTAACACAACTGAAGGGCAGGTATTAAATTTGTGGAAGCACATATGAAAACATTCAGGTGTGTTTCTGGAAATATCTTGCTTATATTATCATCTATATAGTAAAATATACTGTAATATACTAAAATATAAAATAACACTGTCGATGATGGCCATGTACTGTACATAATCATCTATGAACATGTTCATAACCTGTTATAATGCATTAATAAGGCATTGTATACATTGTTTTAATTACACATTACACCCTATAGCACTGTTTATTGCCCATAATTAATTGTTAATATAATGCAATTTAACTCATGTTTGTAACACTAGATAACACTAACAGCAAAGAAACCTGTCACGCTGATTTTCACTGTTTATTGCTCTATGTCTGTTAATAACTTCAGTAAGTCAACTGTTTTTATTGGTTGTTTTTTCCTGCAGTGCAAGAAATGTAATATTGTAATTGTCATCAGTTTAATCACTATTTTTAAAATATACCTCAGTGTACTGTTCACGAATACTTTTTATGAATATAAACATGTTCAAACTTTTAGAATTATTTGCAAATTCAAGTAATTTAATTATATATATATATATATATATATATATATATATATATATATATATATA
>CM075012.1:25733565-25745376 GCA_037576675.1 Pangasius sanitwongsei | reverse complement strand
TATATATATATATATATATATATATATATATATATATAGAGAGAGAGAGAGAGAGAGAGCGCCTTATGTATGTATAATATGCCTTATTCATTGATTATTATACTGTAGTTATGGCCTTCATAGGAAGTGTTATCTACAGTTCCAGTGATTCCTTGTGTTTCCTTTACACCCCTTTTGACTTAGTGTCACACGTGCAAACGTTTGCACTTCGCAGTTTGGCGAGAAGCCACCTTCACGTCGCCCTGTTTGCTGAGTGACGGCAAAACAAAGCGAGTCAGGGATTGAAAGAGCAAATGGAATTACAGGCTTCCCGAACATGTGATAAAGATTTCATTATCTCAGTCTCGCACACGGCGTTTGGCACCTCCCTCTCAGAGAGCGCTCAGCGAGACGAGTCTCCGGAAGCTATGCTAATGAGCACGAGTGCTAGCTCTGACAAGGAGGAGGAGGAGGAGGAGGATCAGACGCCATGACACATCCCAGGACACAGACCTTCCGGATCCAGTGTTGGAAAAATATCCCAAATATTTCCTCTCTTCCGGTGTATCAGTTTTTCACACTATAAACTGTATCTTGTCTGATACTGATGCAGAACCCTTGAGTATGGTGAAGCTGTAAAACATTTTGTTTACAACATTAAACCTCTGTTCATAGCAGATTTTTTATGTTTTTGCATTGTTTATGATTCAGAAATACAAAAGGAGTCTTTCCAGTCCTAATTTTTCTTCAAATTAAATTTTGTTACAACCCTTTCGCGAGTGCCACCGCGAGCAAAGATGGCTGACGTCAAGGTTCTAGCAGCGTCAGAAATACTTTAGTAAAATTTCAGTGGCACCAGCAGGAGGACGACAGACTCACGGGACAGCTGCAAATACAGTTGTGGTGATTAAAAAAGAAGAAGAAGAAGAAGAAGAATCTTTGTGTTTATGCGAACCCATTTTCTGCGTGAGCTGGTTTCCAGGTCACGGTATTTGATGATTTAAACAGAACGTAATCATTTTCTTTAGCTTTAATGCCATTGAAATTCAGTTACTCCTAAACTTTGGAAACTTTTTAAACTTTAGAACAATGTAAATAAAATGTATAATTAATGTACATTGTACAATTCTAATGTATGATTCACAATGTCATTTTTGTCCATTTTTAGATACCTGTGTCATATGTTGTCAGAAAACACGCAATCGAGTGTGTTTGAGATTTGACGTGATGCTAAACTGGTGGCTATTAGCTTCCCTTGAGCTTAGCCTTGTAGCTCTAGTGTAAATGTCATTTTTTGACATTTTTTTTTAAAATGGATTGTATTTAAAAGATATTAAAATGTATAATGATCTGGACTTATGAAGTTTATCGAAACCTTGTGAGACCTCACTGTCTACTTCATTCCTCCCAAAAAAAATCCTCTTTGATCACGGTGATTAGTTTCCATAATTATCATTAGCTAGTAAATACAAATTAGTATGAAGCAATTAAGATTGTCTCTAGAGAACGTACCGTTCAATACTATTGTTCTTCTTAAGACGCTCTAAATAAAAACCGTGTCTAGGACAAATAGCCAGTGGGATTTTGGGAGTTCTGTCCTCAAAGATAGAGAAAAAGAGAGAGCGAAATAAAAAAGAAAAGAGACAAGAGAGATGATCAGCGCTTGATTATCAGGGCCTGCTCAAGGTTACCGAGCCGGTCCCATCGTTAATGGAATCAAATCTGATTAGATAATTAGCATGCTATTTGCATAATGTCTGCAATTCATTATCCGGGATGTGAGTTCATCAGTCTCGGCATGATCTACCATGTTCCTTTTTCTCCACAGCTACTGTCTCAAAGATCAGCTACAGAAATGTCTATAAAAACCTGAGGAGCGTCAGAACGACAGTTTTACTTCCTTCAGGTCATGAACACGGCGGCTTTGGGTAAATGAATATTAGCATACACAACAAGATCAACATTGACACTCACTGTACGCAGATTTTTTTTTTTTAAAAAGACGTACTCACTATTTTCCTCTGTCTTTAGTCCAATCAACCACAATTCGACTTCGCCAACATGCAATTTGCTCAATTTTTTAAAAAAAAAATAGTCTTTAGGATGGTGGACTTTCAGATTTCTGCAGCAACATGACTGCATTTTGTTTAATCTCATGAACTTCAAGAGAAAGAGAAAATGAATGGCTGGGAAGGGAATGATTGAGAACATTCCACAACATTAAACGTAACTATAAACGGCTAAAAAATATGACGCGTCGTTCTTTTACAAATAAAAAACTGTTATCCTTGGCAAATCATTATTCTCAGGTATAGGAGGGATAAAACGCTGCTACAGGAAAATAATCTATGTTTCACCACACCACCCCATGGTTGATTAGTTTCCTATAATTGCACACCCTGGACAAATTTTTCTTTAGACATCAATCACAAAGAACTAGAATCATCAGAGGCCTGTTTTGTTTTTTTGTTTTTTTTTATCAGCATCCTTTTTTTCGGATTAAACAGCCCTCAGACGGGGAACGCTGAGGCTTTCCATGTTGATTCAGAAGGACAAGAAAAGAAAAGAAAAAGAACGAATTTCACGAGGCAGAGAACGCACACAGCATCTGACAGGTGAGAACAACGGAGAGGGGGGAAAAAAAAGGTGTGGCAGCGAAAGTGACGGTGGATGAATAAACATTTTTAGCAGCGTTTTTCAGCGCCACAGCTGAAATGCAAATGGATTCCTAACTGGAAGCCCCCGCAGACAGCCGGGCTGATTTGTAATAATGTCTGCGCTCGTGTTGAGGGATTAAGCACAGGGAGCGAGAGGAGAGACTGGAGACTACAATATGTACAATATGACAAGGCCGCTGATGCAGCGCTGGCAAATAAGCACTAATACATCAGGGTGAATTTACAGAAGTGTCTGACTGCCATGGATTGCACTGACCACACACTATTACTTAGTGGAAGAAAGCTCTCTCAGTGTCGCTTACACACTCTCTCTCTCTCTCTCTCTCTCTCTCACACACACACACACACACACACACACACACACACAGTACATGTCCACAGAGGATAGCTGGTCTAAATACAGAAGCATGTGCCTCCAGTTCTGTCAGGCTAGCTCCTCGCTTGATCTTACGTCAATCAATTAGCGAAGATTGTTCTTTTCCCCAAAACGCTAAAAATTATACAGAACCATGCAAATCTTTCACTTTAATAAATACATTATATTCATGTATCAGTGTAAGTACAGTATGGAGTCATTCCGCTACATCATTACGCATGCAGTTTGTAACATTGAAAAGTGTTTCTAAATCAGTGTAATTACATCATATCTGAGATTCAGTAGAAAAGCTGTGATTCACAATTAGGGATGTGACAAACAATTATTTTCCTGCCAATATTTTTTTTTTTTTTTTTTTTTTTTACACCACAGCGTCTCTGACAGTCGTGAAGCTGCAAATCACAGGCTTATATTAATGCGCTTGTTCTAATGCATTATTGTTTCTATACCAACAGCTTGTTCAAGACAATTTCAACAAAATGCATTCATATCTAATAAAGAAAAAGGTATAATTGTATGCTGGGTTTCCGTGACGTGACATTTATGTAATATTTGTGGAAGGAGTCTCCAGTGTCAGCTCTTACAGTCAGAGGTAACGCTGTGACTTTTCTGATAGAGGAGTTTACGTTTTGCGGGCTCTCGGTAACATGACAAACTGCGTTTTTTTTTTTTCTTTCCATCGTATCAATTTCAAGAAAGAGAAAAAAGAAAAGCTGGTGAGAGAACAGCTGTTGATAGCTGCTATAACGAGTAACTAACATCTCCAACATTGTGTAATTAAAATAATAGCGAACCATTTCATGCATGAAGCAAACATCACGGATAAATCTAACCTCGTCATGTTAATCTGTTTCTATAACAAAGACGTTGTGTAGTAAATAATGCTCCAACTGCAGGAACATGCATTTCAACCAGGGTTGCCAAGGCTGCGTTTTTTTATGCAAAATGGGCTAGTTTAGTTAGTTAGTTTGTAGTGTTTTTGGGGGAAAGTTTAAAACTAGTTTGCAGCCACCACGATTATGTTTTGAAGCAAATAACTGAATTTAATGTAAATGATTTCTGCAAAGATCGGCTATGGTGAACAAAGGGAAAGTGTAAGTGCATTCAGTGTATCTATGATGTACAGAACCATTTCTGTTGTAAGATACATTGCAAAGATTGTGGATATTTGTGGGTAAATGTTGAACCAGGTGATGATTAAAAAAAAAAAAAAGTGTATTGCAGTTAGTGATAATCAGAAATGTGTGCACACCACGGTGACCTTGTTTCCCGTGCAAAGACTGACAGAAAGAAATAAAATGCATTTCCATTGCCCGAACTTTTTTTTGGCTCTTTTCATGATGTAGCTGGGCTGGACATTTTTGCTGAGACTTCAAATTGCATCATATAATTTCTCATATTTCACCTCAGAATCCACTACAAACACACACACACTCAACTGTGAGGAACAGATTGTGTTTATACCCAAGCGCCCCCTTATCATAATTCCATCAGAGAGAAGTAAAGCGGTTAAATCCATTCACTCATGCAGGTAAAGCTGTCCTTTTTCCGTTTGCCTTCAATTAAAGCCCATTTAATTATCCGCTTAATCCAGGTACCCATGCTGAGCAGCCATTAGCAAAGAACGCTAAATGAAACACAGCAAACACACTCCAGTGCAAGAAGATGTTTCACTTCTCAAACCACACAGCAAAGGAGGAAAAGGAGAGTGCAATACCTTTGCTCTTGGCTACAGAAATGGAGTTTGGGGGGGGGTGAAAGAGGAGAGCAGGAAGATCCATAAAAGGACGGCGTTTTTCGAAGACAGAAGAAAGATAAAGTTAGCAATTAACACACATCAAATGCACTACCCAGTATAAGTGTTTCAGAAAAGGAAAGGTAAGCGTACCTTGTTCGGCCATCATCATGTGTGCCAAGCCTTTGAGGAAGACAAACATGGAGAGAGAATACAGAGAGAGAGAGAGAGAGAGGGATCTCAGAACACACTGTTCATGATGTATCACGATGATGATACATTGAATCACAAGGCAAAGCATTGTAAAGAGGTACAAAACATACAACAATCAAAAAAATCACCAGAAGTCAGTGTTAATGCTATATATACACGTCTAACATCAACTGTGTTTCAATAGTATTTTAATGATATAAAAGTCCTTTAGTAAATTATGAGAGCATTTTATCCAAGTGGAAATGGCATTGGCCATAATTAGCAACATTATTTAAGCTAGCAAGCTGCTTATAGCGCTAGCTGACTAGATCATTTATTTGGCTTTAGTAACTATCCACGTCTGGCTAATGTCAGACCAAGTATATCATATCATATAAATAAAGCCAAGCACTAGCAAGCTAGCTAACATTAAGCTAACTAATATACTGATACTGTTTAATCCAGTAGCCAAGGTTGCTAACAAGTGTTAGCCATTATTCTCCCTAATTTGTGGCTATGGTGTGATAAAGCGTAAAAACTGCCAATGACTAAATGTTAGTGCTAATAACATAACACCAGGCATTTTTATTTATGATCATTTTTTGCTTGTTGGTGCAAATTAGAGGTCAATCTTAAGGGTCAACTGGATGATCTAGCAAGTTAGCTAAAGTTAAAAATGAGCTAGGTAACTACGAAAGTCCTCGGTCACTCCTGCTTTGGTGATTGATAGCTTAGCTTAGCTTACTAACAGGTTGTAAGCTGATCACATAAGAACTGTTCAGCACTGTCTTTTACTTTCTCACAATAAAACCTCATGGTGTTTTGGCTAGACTGTAGGCTATGTTGTTTTATTTATCCCACTAACGCATGATTTAGGTATGATTAGCTAATCTAGTAATGCCTGGTTTTATAGTTCTTAGCGCAATAGTTAGCGTTTACATAATGATAACCTATTATCTGGTTATGATCTGGTGAAAAGAATGAATTATCACGCACTGATTCTGTTGGTAACACTTTCTAGGAAGACCATATATATATATAATGTAATGAACTATGAACATTTTCACATGTTATAACACATTCATAAGGTATTATACCCAATCTAATGAAAATGCATTATACTTTATAGCAATATGTTTATTAGCATTATGAAAAATATTATAAAAGTAGTGTCTGTAACACGTTATAACACTAATAGCAAAGAAACTCGGTTTCAGTTTGAATAGTCTATATTGTCTATTGCTGTATGTCTGTTAATAGCTGTAGTAAGTCAACTGTTAATTATTCAGCATTTTATCTCTAATAACTACAGAGTAATTGACAATTGTAAGAAATGTTCGTAAATAAATAAATAAATAAATACATGTTTAAAATATTATTTGTAAAATAGTTAAATATACTATTTATATTTTTAAGTGTTAGTGTGTTATGTATGCTACTTATAATGCAGTATATTAGCAATTCCCAAAGCGTAGTAGACATCGCTATAAAATGCAATACATTTTCGTAAATAATTATAAGTCTCTGAATTATAATCTAAAGCCTAATAACTATACTATTTATAACTCTATGTATAATGCCTTATAAAGGTATTATAACATATGTATTATGACCTATGATACATAAGACCACCATATGTACTATGACCTATGAATACATTCATCACCTGTTATAATTCAATTCAATTCATTTTTATTTGTATAGCGCTTTTTTACAAAGGTCATTGTCTCAAAGCAGCTTTACACAAACAAAAGTAAAGTGAAATGAGTGTGTGTAATCATAAAGCATTATTCACATTGTTATAACAGGTGTTGTATATTATAAATGCATTATAAGCAGTGTTTATAACACATTATATCAATACCAAAGAAATTCTGATAAAGTTTGTGTTTTTTTTTTGTTTCTGTAATAGTATTATATTATGAGCACTCATGTTAACAATTCATAATGGATAATAAACATTGCTATAAAGTGTAATGTATTTTCATAAATAATCGTAACACTGTGTGTAATACTTATGGATGTGTTATAACATGATAAGAATGTGTTCGTAGTTTGTTATAGACATGACCTTAATAGAGAGTGTTACCACAAACAGGTACATATCTTGTTGCTGGTGTTAGAACAGTTTCCTCTGTGAACTCACCTGGGATGGTGTTGGCCTCTGGTTGTAGCATCAGAGAATCAGCAGAGGGGACAAAAAGAGGAGAAAAAAACAAAAAAAAAAACGAGAAGAGAGAAAGATTTCTGACATTAGAGTCCACTCTCGTTGCCGTTGCATGAAATCCATCATGCAAACCGTGGCACACCTGCCAGCATGCACGAGGCTTGATAACTGCCCTGTGCATGTTCACAAACGTTCTTCATTTGACCCATAACACCAGAAAGATCTATGTGCTTTCCTGGGTTAACACGCTTTCCTGTAACCCACATCCTCGTCTGAGCCATAAATCCAAACAGGCACTAGGACAGAACCTGCTCCCTGTAGAGAGGGCCGTGGATTTATGAGACGCTGATGCTTACGTGGAACTCGAGTCCACGTGCTTCAAGCCTGTCGGAGTTTTCCTTCACTGCAGACACACCTTCTCGTCCGGCACCTGTTCCTCTACGCCAAGTTCTCTGGTTCCGTCATAAACCCTAGCAAGATCCTAAGGAGCACTCGGGATCTCGACGTGCTAATAAACTGATAATTAACGACATGTAGACGGGACGTTGCTCGTTTCTTATTTACTGCACCATTATTAACGATATCTCAGTTTAAGAACTAAAAGTTGTGCTAATGCTACTTCTGCTAAACACATGCATTTAACAACATTAAATGCTCAATAAAGAGGTGCATAAGAGGAAAAGATTTTTTTTAATCATTTATTAAAATGTATGTATTATTAATTTATAATTTGTCAAATAAATATAACTTTAATATAATTTATTATTGATTTATTATCCATTTATTTTAGTATTTAATTTTGTCGTTTTTTATTACATATTTATTTCATTTATTATATAGCATAATGTTCATAAACAGTTATTAGTAGTTATAGTTACATGCGTATCATGTTACAGGTTATAATTGCAGAGCCTTTGTTATAATGCATTATAACATTACTATGTAATAATAATATAATATGCGTTATGTAACCAGGCATTATGCTCTCTCTCTCATAATCATGCCTTTGTAATGTATTATATACCATACAAAATACCTTATAATGCTTAACATAATCCTGTTTAAGTGATCATAAACGGTACATACATAACTATACAAATCCTGTGTAAATGCTCATGTGTCATAAAAAGATACACGCATTACACTCTACAAACCATAACCATAAAAGGTTAACATAATTATATACCATACATATCTTATAATGCCTAAAATAATACTGCATAAATGCTTATAAGTAGTTATAGTTACATGCATAACACTCCCCAAACAATAATGACTTCATACACATGTTTTATAGTGTATTAGTACAGAATGCATAAAATTATAATGCCTAACATAATACTGTATATATGCTCATAACAAGTGATAGTTGCATGCCAGGCAGAACCTTTATATGCATTATAATGCATTATAATATTGCTATATACGTACAATGTTCTAATGAACAGTTATGTAACCTGACATTATGAACTCGTCTAAGAATGTTTCATAGTGTTATGCATCTATAAAGTATTATATAGTATACGTAATCTATTATAATACTGTATAAACGCTCATAAGAAGTTATTGTTACACTATAAACAGATCATATTGTGTTCTTATGAACAGATGTAATAATGCGGTATGTAACCTGACATTACGAACTAGTGTGTTATATTGTAAAGCAGTTATAACTTTTTATATAGCCTATATAAAGGTTGTGCTAATACTTTTTTCTGCTAAACACACATCAAATGCTGAATAGAAGCTCATTAGAGGAGAAAATATTAAGGCACTGCTTTTTAAAAAGTAGTTCCAATCATGATCTGTGCTTCATTTTTTAAAAAAAAGGCGACACTCATCCTCATTAGACAGTTTTAATTCATGCTAATCAGAGTTATATCGTAAATCAGTTTAGTCACACACAGACGCTTTTTAAATAAAAAATAAAAAAAAACCACGGCACACTAATTTCGTGGTGGTTTATTTCCAGGTCATGTCATAGCACAGAACGGTACATCTGTCTGCTCTGCTTGTTAACAAACCCAACTCTCGGATATTAAATCGCTGATTAGGCTGGCTGGAATTTCTCATCAGCCACTGAAGTTTAGTCCGTTTCACGTCTTAGCCTGATTTTCTCACATCTGACAACGCCTAGCCTGACTACTTCTTCTTCTTCTTCTTCTTCTTCTTCTTCTTCTTCTTCTTCTCAAGCTGTTCTCACATGTCTCCCCTGACCCAGTTTCTCTGTAAGGCTGGAAATCTTTTTTCCTCCTTCCCCCAAGATCGATAAGCATTCCGGCAGCTTCTTCTGTCAAAACCTCAGGATCCGTCATCAACTTGTAACCGAAACCGTGAGTCGTTTTCATCTTCTCGAACAGCTAATAATTTGATCTTTGGCAGGATTAAATCCAAAGTCCAAGTGCATTAAATTCAAACGCCGTCCACATGGGAAGGAAGAACAGACTGAGCGTTTGTTTGGCAGCCAAAATTTGTTTGTTATTCCAAGCCTGCAAAAGACTACACACATTTGCAAATAATGTAGCGGTGCGGCTGTCACATTTGCCACCATGCACGGAACATACGCTACAGCAACAGCAAATAGTTCTGAGGCCATTTTAGCCATCTGCACGTCGAGGGAAGTGTCAAGTTCCTGTTGCTGTTTCTGCGTTTGGAACCAAATGTAGTCTCCACAACACACATTTCAGGCTAATTTCTACACTGCTGACTAAGTGTCGCCATATGGACCTGGAGCAAAAGCATTTTCCCTACGATGCACAAAGCCTCGCTAGGAAACTACGTTTCGATAAAGGCCATATGTATAGTGACTTATGAATGCATTCATAACATGTTGCAATCATTATAATTATTTATGAAAAGGCATTTTGGTTTGTGTGTTGTTTAGAATGCACTTATAAATTGTCAAAATAGTGATACATTATATGTAGTGCTTATAACACACTATACCGCCATTATATCTTCTCATAGCGTTTATACAGGATTATTGTATAGTGATACTGTATAGTGATACATTATATGTAGTGCTTATAACACACTATACCGCCATTATATCTTCTCATAGCGTTTATACAGGATTATTGTATAGTGATACTGTATAGTGATACATTATATGTAGTGCTTATAACACACTATACCGCCATTATATCTTCTCATAGCGTTTACACAGGATTACTGTATAGTGATACTGTATAGTGGTACATTATATGTAGTGCTTATAACACACTATACCGCCATTATATCTTCTCATAATGCACTACGCAAAGTGGGGTTTGGTGATGTAACCTGCTATGAACACTACTTATAATGCACCATGTTAACAATCCGTAAAGCATAATAATCATAAAAGTGAAGTGCATTCCCATAAATAATTATAACAATGTGTATGAATGCGTTATAACATGATAAGAATGTGTTCACATTAAATTTTAGATATGAACTTCACAGAATGTGTTACCCTACTAACACTTCCTATGAATTCTGTATCCACAATGCAGTATGAATGCATTTGTAATGCATTACATAGAATACATAGTATCTTATAACACCTAATTCTGTATAACTGCTCATAAATATAGTTACGCGCAGAACAATCTACAAACTATATCTATACTCTATGACTTCATAATGTCAAGCTACATAAGACATTATGGTAACACACATGAACACATTCATACCATGTTATAATGCCTTCATAAGGCAATATACATATTGTTATAATTATTTATGAAAATGTATTACACTTTATAGCTTTATATGCATTATGAATTGTTTACATGATGCATAATAATTAGTGATCATAACATTATTTCAGTAAGCCCCACTTTGTGCAGTGCATTACAGGAATATACAATTTCATTTATAGTGCTATATGCACTGCTTATAACACATTCTTTAACAGTTTATAAGTGCATTATAAACAATGCTACAAACATGCAAATATAACTAATAGTTTTAATTACAATCATATCAATCTACAAACTGTATGACTTTATAAAGTTAGCTTACATAGCATTAATGTGCAAAGTTCTTATGAACATTAGTTCCTAACAAAAATTTGAATTACAGAATTAGCTACATAACCCAACATTATAAACTCATATACTCATGTTATAAATGCATGAGTATATGAATTCATAATGCAGGGTTACATAGCTAATCATATCTGTTCATATGAACATTGTATACACTATGTAATTATGCATTATAACTAGTGATATAATCATGATTTGTAGACTGTTATGCAGGTAACTATAACCACTTATGAGCATTTATTACAGGATTATGTTAGGTGTTATAAGTAGGGCTGTAGGACCCGAGTGCCATCTAAAGACGTTCACTAGTGGCTAGTCCTGGACTTGGAATTGACTACAGCTTTAATTCTGTTATTATGTATGCTACATAATATATTATAAACACATAACATCTTATGAAGCATGAGTAAGAATAATGTCAGGTTACATAGCACATTAATACATCTTATAACTCTGCACATAGTAATGATGCACTATAACAAATGCTCTGCAATTATAATTTGCAGTAGAGATTGCAGAGAGCCTGTTATAATGCATCACAACTTTATTGTTTAACTTTATCAATTTCCTTATGTGTTTTTATATTACATATATATATATATATATATATATATATATATATATATATATATAATTTATAATTTATTATGTAT
>CM075012.1:25698323-25733465 GCA_037576675.1 Pangasius sanitwongsei | reverse complement strand
CAACTTTATTGTTTAACTTTATCAATTTCCTTATGTGTTTTTATATATATATATATATAATGTATAATGTGTTATGTAACCTTACATTATGAAGTCATATGGAGTCTATACTAGACTGTGATATAGTATCTGACATTGCCTGATATTACTAACTTAGAGTCATGTTTTAGAGTGTTATGCATGTACTGTAACTATGAACTCTTTTACAGGTTTATGACAAACACTATAAAGCATTATGTAAGCTGTAATACTATAGCTATTACATATGCATTGATAATCCATTATGAATTGAGTTTTAGGCTATGGTACATTTTTTCCCCTGTGTGTTGTGTGTAATTACGAGCATTCATACAGGCTTATACTTATACCTGGCAAATATAAGGTACTGTGCGTTCTATATAACTGATATAAAAGCAATTATAATGCGTTATGAATATAGGACTAATAGGAAGCAATACCAGATTTTCTCTTTTTCTCTGTGTGCTATGCATGTTAATAAATAAATAATTTAAAAAGTTTATCTTATCTTATGCAATTACATACTGTACTGTGTATTCTATATAACTGTTATAAACTGTTATAAATGCATTCATAATGCATCATGACTGCAGGATTCATGGGAAGTGCTACCAAATCATCCATTTTTCCTTGTGTGTTATACAAGTAATTATACCTGGAATTATAAAGTACTATGGTACTATATAACTGTTATTAACGCATTTATGATGCCTTATGGATGCAGGATCTATGCAAAGTGTTAAAGAGAGTTTCTAAATACCTAATGATTTGATTTTTTTTTTTTATCATACATTAAACCCATCCATATTTGAATAACTGAAAAGTGAGCAAAATGTGATGTGATATCTTTAGGCCAGAGGGCAGAGTTTTTAAAAGCATCCCGGCTCCCCAGTGGATCCATATAATTTGCGCTCTGTCCCGTAAATTAGATTATTTATTCTTTTATGATGGTCTGCACTCCTTCTCAGGCTGCGGAGAAATCAGAGCTGCTTTTACTAGCACGGGCTCGTATCAGTGGACCGCAGAACCCTGCCAGCCAAACAAGATGGAGAGGAACAACAACAATAAATCAAGGCTAAAATTCTGCCCCCCCCCCCTTTCCCCCCCCCCTTCCCCCCGACTATAAATTTGAGCCTAGCGCCTGTAGGAGCGACTCGGCTGCCAGCACCGTAGTGGATATAATCTCTGCCGGAGCACTGCTATACATAGATAGCGACAAAAACGAGACAAAAGATGCTCTCTCTTATCCAAAACCGCATGCAGACTCCCACATGTGGTGAACAGTTACGACATTGGACACAAAGCTTCCACGTTGACCAAAATCGCTTAAACAAGGCATAATCGGTATTCAGCCATTTTGTGTTCCAGGCAGCGCTGGAGAGGTTTGTGTCTGCAGTGAGGAGAACTACCAACATGGCACGGCACACTCCCCATTCATCACCCGCCCAAATGAAACGCTTCAGTCTTTAAGAAAAAAGCCTCGGGTCTAAGAGTCAGAAACGTCCCTCTTTTTTTTTTTTAACCATTGCTTAGCGGAATTCATTCATTTCAGTCAGTATTTCAAAAGAGACATGATTTCATATTTAATTAAAAAAGCACATCTAACAAAAGCATTGTAGTGGTCAAAGGATAGATCTAGCTATGTATAATAGCAATACAGCACAACACAAGAATGATTCAGAAATAAAATAAATAAAATCAATCAACTCTTTAGGTACCTTGCATTGGTGGGCTCATGCACCAGGATCTAAAGGTGCTTTAAGGAAAACTTAAAAATCATTATTTCTTTCTTGTCAATATTACACACTGAATAAATGTACATCAAAACAGCTGTGAATTAAAGCACACTGAAGCATTGGTCATGCAGTGGTTATTTCCTCACTCCCGAATGTCAATCATGAATTCAAGTACAACATCATGAACGACCTTCATGAACATGATCTGCTTGAATGAAAGAAGAAAAAAAAAAAAATCATGTTGTATTGAACCAGCAACACCAGAGCATAAAGCTGTGAAATGGCCACCAGCCACCTTGAAATCCCCAGAGAATCTAAAATGGCTACACCAGGAATGCTGATACACAAATACACCTCAACGTTTAACAAAAAAAAAAAAAAAGTCTTCAGAAACAGATTTAGACAAGCTTCTAATCCTGTAGAAAATGCAAGCTCTACAAGAATGCCATATTAAAACCTTGTACATCACATGAAAAAAAAAAAAAGAGATGGTTGTGAATGAATAAATTCTCAAATTCTCTATAAATTCTCAATAAATAAAAAGTAACCTCAATAAATTCTCTGAAATAAATAAAATATATATTTATTTCTCTGAAATAAAAAATAAACCTCAATAAATTCTCTGAAATTCTCATACAAATAAAAGCAGAGAGACACCTTCCGTCTTATGAGCGTTCTCAGGAGGATGTCAGGAGGAGGATTTTCTGTAAGACGACCTGAGACATTGTTAATGTGGATTTTAAAAACACATGAAACAAATGAAATACACTTTACACTCTTAGAAATAAAGCTAGCAAACTGTTCCTTGCCTTGTTCCTGGTGTGGTGTTACATGAGAACGTGAATGTAATGTACCTTGAGAAAACATTTAATTAATGTCACTGGAGCTTAAGGACCACTGATGTAGCTTAAAGGTACTTCCCAGGTAAAAGATACACAGTAAAGGTACTCTTTATGGTACCACGCCAGTGACAAGGAAAGTATGGTCTGGAATCTTAATTTCTGAAAGTGTAACAAAACACTTGTTTTAGAAATTAATTCTAACTCAAATGGTGCGGAATGGAGTGACGAGACGCACTAAATCCTGAAGAGTTCACGTCACATGGCTACTACACGAAAACTATATTAGATTAGCATCAATAACTGAGCATACACGTTTTTAGGATCTACGTCGCTTTACCTTCGCTGCAGAATCGGCCAATGTACTCCGTCTTGGAACAATCGCATTGCGGTTCCCCATCCATAAGGGCGCAAATCCCTCCGTTCTCACACGGGTTCTCGGTGCAGACACCCTCCGTGTCCATTCGGACCCTCTGGCTGCTAAGTAGTGTAGGCTCCTTGTTGCCGTATTTCAGGTCCCTGATAACTCCTTTAAAAGGCGGCAGGTCCTTGGCGGTGGGTAAGGTCAGGGCCGAGGTGCGAATGTCCTGGGGGACTCCGCCCAGGAAGAGGTCACTAACAATCTTCATGTACTGCCTCTGAGGTCGCACCTCGTCGGCCTTGCTGTCTCCGTCCACGCTCAGCACCGTCCTCAGATTGGACCTGCTCACGGTGACTGAGTGCCAGCTGCTGTCGTTGACCCGTTTACCCGAAACCAGCGTGGTCTCAGCGCAGTCGATGCTGAACCGAAGCTGCAGCTTGCCTTCCACCACCATCAGCTGCAGGAAGTCGCAGTAGCCACCGTCGTCAAAGTACAAGACCAGCGCGGTGGACGCGTCCGTTTTGACCCGGAAGCTGAGGTCACTTCTGGTGCTGGCATCCCAGCGGAGAAAACGGGCCCACTGTCCTCGCACTCCCGGGAACTCCAAACCCAAACAAGAGCCGAGCACAGTACTGAGCAGCAGCTGCAGCTGGACCGGGTATCTGAGCAGAGTCATCGTGAAAGTGCTGGATATTTTAGGGGGGGGGGGGGGGTGGGGGGTTTATAATCCTGTGCAATAGGAAAGCATTTGAAAAAAATAGCTTTGGTTCAAAGGTCCGTATATCCAAAGTACATCCCACTGTATGCGTAAAAGATCTTTTAGACGGGACGTCAAAGAGTACAGAAGGTAAAATCCTTAAAAAGTGAACGGAGGACAGTAGAGAGGGAGAACAGTCTTAAGTAACAGTCATAAGGCCAGTTTTGTTGAACAGTCTGATCTCTGTCAGAAGACAGTTTTATTTGTCACAAATGACGGCACAGATTTGCGAAATAAAATCAGGAGGCGGGGTTTTCCTAAAAAAAAAATTCGCCTCTGAATGAAAAACTCCAGTCCCACTATGGTCGTTTTTTAACCTTAGAGGAAAGCACGTTCATGTTGACTTGTGGGTAACGTGGTCCAACGTAGTGAGCATATTCCCAGGGTTTTAGCTGTCAAAACAAAAAAGCATTACATTTCAGAAAAAACCTGTAAGACCTGTGCAATGCAACTTTAATAAAAAGAATCCGGATCTTAAATCTGACTTGCTTTGACTTGTTCTTAAGTAATCAGGTGCCATTACGGCATTAGTGCATTAAATCATTAAAACTTATTCAGATAACAGATTCATTCAATTAATTTCCTTCACCGTTTTTATTCCTCACACGTGCCAAAGACGTCCTGCGTTATCGGTCATCTGGTGGGTAAATTACCTCAATTATACTCTTGCCAACCTCCACCAGTATAGCATTAAAGCCCATTTATCTGCAGATGTTGAGAAAATAATGGAAGAAGAATGCATTGACAGAAACAATAATATGTTATGAGTATAAAAATTAGCAATAACCTTATATTCCATGCAAAGCATTGCATTTATTTTTCATTTTTAAATACCTCTTTATGGAAAATATATATTTTATATATACTTTTTTTTTTAAATATCCTTTTTTTTTTTTTTTTTAAATTAGCTCTGTAAATAGAATGTATACCAGACAATCGAATAGAAGCCAGAAAAATGCAAATATATTTATAAATAAGTCACATCTGAGGACGGCTATAGTGCAGGTCCTTGTATATCTTGTGTATCTGATTTTAAAAAAATCTTAACATAAAAAAAAATAAAAAATCATCTATGCTTTAATATAAGCTAAAGCAAAAAGTATAAATAATCAGTAATAAATAATATTTGATGGTGTATACATACATACATATATATATATACACATACATACATACATATATATATATATATATATATATATAAACCTCATATAATTTGTTAAATATTACATTTATAGGTGCAAGTCCTTGTAAATATACTACTCTGATTTTTATTATTTTTTATGATCTCTATATGTAAAATATCTATTATATGTTTAATATAGGTCATATATTATTTTATATGTCTTATAAAATTACTAATATATATATATATATATATGAGATATTTAAGTGATATCTGGTGATTTATAGTCTTTTATTGCATTTTTTAAAATATCTCTATACATTTTTTAAATTATATGTTTTAATAGAAGTTAATAAAGTCACATTGAAAAATGATACTAATGAATGATGACTTGGGTTAGTATCTGAACTGGGTTTCATAATGCAGTATAAAACACACTGTTTATTAGTAATAATCTATAGCATTTTTTAAATGTCTTGAACGTAACCCTTTTCTGTTTTTCGGTGATCAGAATTGAAATTCAGCCAGCATTTTGTAGGACTCTCAGTGCGTCTAAAAGCAGCACCTGCTTTCTTCTAACATGAGTCCACAAAGATGAATAGGCTCGGATTACATAGCAGCATGTGAGGTGTAACCTAATAGGCGTCTAATATTTCCTGCGCGGCTGCCAGGAGCGCAGGTAGCAGGTACAGCTGGACAATAGTTTTTGTGGAGCCACACAATTGCGATGAAGCAGAAACACAATGCGTACAAACACACAGCTGCCTGGTGAGCAGGCCAGGAGAGCAAGCCAGCGAGCGAGCCTGGCTGCTAATAACAGATTCTCCATGCTGGCTCGTGCCCACACCTCAAAATGTACTCGTGTATGTGTGTGTGTGTGTGTGTGTGTGTGTTCTGTTTTTTTTTTTTTTTTTTTGTCAAGCAAGGGCCTGTAGTCTGTGGAGAGGAGGAGGAGGAGGAGGAGGAGGGAGGTGAAAAGGCTAAATTGCACACATCATTGTCCTCATTGATATGTGAACGTCGTGCCCCAGTGACTACGTCACACGCCACCACACACGCAAAAAAAAGGAAAAAAGGTCATGCATTTAGATCCACTTCAAGGAGGTGATTGAAAGGGGAGGATGAGCGATGATGAGCAACCCGAGCTCCATTAATGACAGCGGCTCTGCCCGTTCATCACACGCCCAAGCGACAAACACCGCTCCAAAATTAGAACTGGGCGGTATGCATGGTCAGGAAGGATGACCTCAACGATAAACGTTCACACACATCACATCCCTTCCTCGTTCCCGTGCTTCCGGTCGATGGTCCGAGGAAGTTCTAGGGCGCCTACCTGCACCCAATGAGGCTTTCCCAGACAAAAAAAAAAAAAAAAAAAAACGCAGAGATTGAGACACCGCCAGCATCACCACCGAGCCCACTGCAGCCCTCTGCGCCAATCACCTCCTGCATTACATCACCCTCCAAATGCACCACCGCCCCCCTCTCCAAAAGACACACACCATCAGACCGTCAGCTCAAAATCATTAACGCGGGATTAACACGCTCACCTCATGGTACGCTTGCACCACTGTGGTAAAAGGTGCCAGTGGTGTTGGGTGTGTGTAGCCAAAACGACAAAAACATCACGTCACACTGCGGTCGTTGTGTTTTCTTTTTTTTTCTTTTTTTTTTCCTACAGCCAGAACATTACACAACATTTTCCTTTTCTTCCCCCCCCCCTCTTTCTCTGTGACAGTCTGCCACCAGCAACATTCATTTATTCATTTTTATGATTGAATTGCTTTTAACATAAAATACACATCAGGATTTCTTTTTAAAAATAAGAACTAATGCATTTGTAGATTCTATTCTTGAAACAAGATCATCTTGAGACATCATCATGAGCCGTATTTGTCTCTGATCACAAAAAAAAAAAAAAAAAAAAAAAAAATCCACCTCAGTTCCTTCGGAAGACATTTGAAATGAGGGGAAAATTCTGTCTGCATTAAAATGGTTCAAATGCACCAGTCGGAGAGGGGAGTTTGGGGGGGGTGGGGTGGGGGGGTTTCAATTTCCATGCTTTTTTACACACAGGAAAAAAGAAAAAGCATACATGTCGCATGAGTGTAAAGTCGCATTTTAAACACACACACAAACACACATTCAAATTCCATTTGAATATAAAAAGCGGTGCGACATATCAGGACTATTTCAAGCGTGTCGGCTTTTCTGCGCAAAAATAACTAAATAAAGACAGAAAGAAACAAATAAAATGTATCTTGATGAAATAAGTTTCTAAACACTCCTTATACTACACGACAACCTGTACAAAAAAAAAAAAATCTCACAAATACTCGACATCGCTTGTGTTTGGTGAAATAGTGGAGAAAAGGAGAGGACGGATTTTTTTTTTTTTTTTTTTTTTTTTTTAGAGGTCACTGCGTAACACCAAAGTCGCGTTTGAATTCATCAGGACATGATTATGGATATTAATAATAAGATACCAGCGCTGGCAATAACGAAGAATTCAATCATATCGAAAAAAAAAATCAAACACGCCTTCCTTTTATTTTGTTCTTATAATAATAATAAAAATAATAATAAAAATAATAATAAAAGACGCTGCGGCTCTGATATGCACCAAAAAGCACATCAGAGCAAAACTGCGGCTTTTTTTTTGTCTCAGAGATTTTCTTATTTTATATCATCATCATCATCATCATCATTATTATTATCATCATTATTATTGTCTTTTTATAGCCTAATAGCACATGTTCCTCTCAAGCACATTTCTCCAGATCCTGCTCAGTCTGTGGTGGTGAGATTACAGCTTAATGGGCCTCGTTTCTCCGCAGGGTTTGGAGGTGAAGAAAGAAAAAAAAAAGGAAAGGAAAGGAAAGAAAATCCCCTTCTGCTCGACGCCTGATTATTTCCAAAGCCGCTCAAATGCATGTTTTTTTTTTTTCCTTTAAAAAAAAATACCGAGTAAAAACTGCACTGAATTTGACAGAAACGTGTTTGTGTACATTTTTGACACATTTGATTTTGCAGCACGGAACGAAACAACACCGCATTTGAGCAGAAACCTATTTGCGGGTGTTGTCTAGGCGACAATATTTTCATTTAAAAAAAAAAAAAAAAAAAAAAAAAAGATTTTATCTTTAATTCGGATCTCGTGCTACATTTCTATCTTATCTTATGTACTTTAGATGTGTGCGTTTAATTACCTTTAGCCTGACCGATTTATTTCCATCATTTCAATTCATAAATAACGCATTTTATAAAACAAAATAAAACATTTGTATTTCTTTAATTCTGATTACTACACTGAGATAAAAAAAACAAAAAACAAAAAAAAAAACCAAATAACAGAACGGCCTGCTGTTAAACTAAAATGTAAGCACTTAGGAATAAAATATTCATATCAGATTCCCCTAAATGAGATTCAAACGAAAAATTAGAGGAGTGTTCAATCAGACAGAGGTTCAGTGCTGAGTGTGTCGGTGTGTGTTTGTGTGTGTGTCTCTACATGAACCTCCTCCTGTATGGCGGGTGTCCAGACTGAAACCTGATTTAGATATTCATTATTCAGGGGCTACTTTGGAGATTACGATAAATAAATAAAATAAATAAGTAGATAAATATTTAAGAAATAAATACGTTAGAAAATATATTCAAAATCAGACACGTCACTGACATTCATGCTTTTGAAAGGGGGTTGTGTTTTATTTTATTTTATTTTATTGAAGGCTAATAACTAGACAAGGCCCTGTTTTTTAAATTAATTATTAATAAAGATTATTAATAAAGTCGGGGTCATGGGTTTATATTAATTATTATATTATTTACTAGAATAAATACCAAAAATCTTAGTTTTTTTTATTATATATATATTAACCAGCTGTTATGTTGTAATAATACAAATCCTGTACATCTACATTATAGGCTCGTGATGCATTACAAACATTCAGATTTTTTTTTTTATATAGCAGGAAAAACTCTAACTATGTACTGTATAGAGAATATCAGGATAGATCAAGCTGCACGGTTGGGATTTTGTGCCTACCGTGTCTCACGAGTCGGAGGTGTGTGTGTGTGAGTGAGAGAGAGAGAGAGAGAGAGAGAGCGCTCCTCCACTTTGGAATCGGCTCACACGACGAACCCTCAAAATCACTTGAATCAAGTCAAACATTTATTTACAACTCGAATCGTGCGCTCGTGTTAACCAAGAAACTCGTAACCCGCGCGCTCGTGCTTATTCGCCAACTCGTTTCCGCGCGTCGCGCATTTCGTTTCCGCGTCACCAAAAAGAGTCAAAGATCTGTCCACAATTCAGCGCTGAAACTTCAAGCGTCTCCAAGCGCGCGCGCGCGTCTGTGTGTGTGTGCGCATGTGTTTATGTGTGTGTGTGTGTGTGTGTGTGTGTGTGTATATACACTACAAAAAAGAAGCAAAAGGACAAACGACTGACCTCAGATTCCACCGGAAAGATGTCAAAGCATAATAATCCGCATGAGATTCCTGAAAGGATGGTTTCTTTCTTTCTTTTCTTTCCTTCTTTCTTTTTATTTTTTTTTTTTTATTATTCTGGCTTCACTTCATCAGAAAGAGGAATCGCGGCGGTGATGTGAAGGGGGATTTGGACCCGTGTGAAGCTCCGGTGCCACTGACTGATGGGCGATCCCGAGATTTCCACACACACACGCACGGACGCACGCACGCACGCACGACGCGCGACGCACGACGCACACACACACACATACTCGTGCTGCGCGCGGCTCCGCCCCTCCTCTCGCTGCCAAACTCTCCATTTAAAGGTGTATTCGGTATCCGAAAGAAAGTGTGTGTGTGTGTGTAAAAATGTTTTTAGACATTATTTATCTACGTTTTAGAACAACATACGCTCAACTATCCCTCCCTACACTTTACACTCTCTGAAATAAAGGTACCAAAGGTACTTTTCCCTTGTCCTTGGGTGGCACCTTCAGTGTGTACCTCCCCCAGACCTTTAAAATATTTGAAGGTACATAATTTGACCTTAAGCATCAGTGAGCTTTGCTCTAAAAAGGGACGACACACAAAACTTCCCACACTAAAGGTACTAAAGATGTTCCCTTGATGTTACCAGTCCAGCAACAAGGAAAAGTACAGTTTGGCACCTTTATCTCTGAGAATGTATGATTTTTTTTTTTTTAGATATCTGACATGTAACTTTATCTTAATCTACATTTTAGAAGGACACACATGCACTCATTAATCAGTACACGCTACACTCTCAGAAATAAAGGTACCAAACAGTACTTCTCCTTGTTGCTGGAGTGGTAACATTAAGGGAACATTTTTAGTACCTTTAATGTGCATATATTACCTTTAAAAAAAAGTACATAATTGGACCTTGAGGGCCAATGATGTTCCATTAAAGTGTCTCATTAAAATGTATTAAAGGTACAACACACACACTTGCACAGGTAAAAGATTCATACATATTAAAGATGCAAAGGGTGTCCCCTTAATGGTAGTGCTTGGTACCTTTATTTCTGAAAGTGTTTTGGTTTGTATACTATGTAAACGTGTAAATTTATTTTTGGCTGATGTTTTCATCTACATTTTAGAACAACATGCATTCATTAACTCATTCATACACTTTACACTCTCAGAAATGAAGGTACCAAACTGTACTTTTCCCAGTCGCTGGTGTGGTACCAGAAAGGCTACATCTTTACCTTGAGTACCCTGAGTACGTATTTGGCATTAAGTAGCAACTAGTACTGTAAAGATTTACAGTAAACAACTGTAACATCTTACATAGTATAAAAAAAAAACACATAATCCAGTGTGTTTGTTTATTTGGATATGACTGAGCTGAAGGTTAAGGGTGTTGATGAAGAACCCAACCATGGCAGTTTGGCGGTGCTGGGATTTGAACACATGACCTTCTGATCTGTAAAGCAAAGCCTTAGCCACTGAGACTCCACATCTAGCTCAACAAACTTACATCGATTTAATGCAGTCTTTTAATGGAGTTAATTCAGTGGTAGGATTGAATTAAAGGCTTTGAGCTACAGAGCAGAAGGTTGTGTTTTCAAATCCCAGCACCGCCAAACTGCCACGGTTGGTCCTTCAACAACACCCTTAACCTTCAGCCCAGATGTATCCAAATGAACATCAGCCAAATGAGCAAATGTACTGGATTATGTGTTTTATACTATATATGATATTATAGTACTGTAAATATGTTTTATAGTTGTTTACTGTAAATATTTACAATACCGACAACCCAAGTTACCAGTCAATTACTGTAAAATCTACAGTACAGTACAGTTTTTATACAGTGGGTACTACTTTAAGACTCCATCTACTCCACGCTTTGGGTTGTCCTTCTGGTGGAACATGTAGAACCCTAACAAGCCAGGTTTTAGGAAGAATCCTTGCAAGTAGAACACATATAGAAATTTAGCAACAATCATACAAAGGGCTTAAATCAAAGTCTATTAAATTATTATATATATCCTCAAAAGGCTATGTTTTAAAGAGGACTAGTAGGACTAAAAAAAAAGTGAACTCAGGCTGTCAGGGGTACTGTAAATTGTGGCTAATCAATGAGAACCCTTTAGAATGTTGAAGAATCCTTTTGAGGCACTAACAATCATTTCAAGCAGGAAAGAAAATCCTTTTACATCTTTCAGAGGGTCAATCATCAATTCTCAGAATGCACGTGTATAACACTCATCTTCAGTAAGCTCTTTATCCTGAATCTTTCCCAGGAATACTGATTGCGAGGTGGGAATTCATCCTGGATGGAAGGCAGGGAACCATCCACGTTCACACTCAGGGGCAATTTAGAGTCACCAATCCACCTACCAGCATGTGTTTGAGAGGTGTGAGGAAACTGGAGAACCTGAAGGAACCCACATGGACCCAGGGAGAACAGGCAAAATTCCACACAGACAGTAACCCTGAGTAAGCTCAGGATCAAACCGGGGACCCTTATGCTGTGAGGCAGCATCATTACCTGCTGTGCCACCACGTCGCCTATATACATAATTTGTACAAACAAAATGGCTATTAAAAGATGGCGTGTATTTATTTAATCGTTACTTATTTGTATCAGTCACATGACCAAATTCAATGGTTCACAATTTGCTATTTACTATTCGTAATGAGTAAATTTGGTCAACTCCAGCCACCTTTTGGGCACTCTCACCTAGCTAATGAATGTCATTAATATATATATTTTTAAAAATGTTCAATATGTTGAAAAAAAAAACCCTCAAATCTAATTGAACGCCAGAGTTTCCCCTGATCAGCGCTGTGTGAGCTGTCCGTGGTCCTGAACTCGCCTTACCACAGAAATGGTGCTTGTTTCCAAAAAATTTAAACTCTATGTTTAGACTTAACCATTACTGAACCATAGATTGAACACATAAAATGGTCTTTTTATCACTCAACATTTGGTAACATATAATTTGTGTCTTTATGGTTTAAAATCATTGCACAGTTACATGTACTATTTATTTACTTGACATACAGGCTAATTTATTTATTTAGCTTTCCTATGATTCACAGACCATCTCAAAGCCAAACATCACAATCTCTTAAAGCCATAAGCTGCAGTTCTTCGATGCCATCTTGAACCTAAAGGTCTAACATGGAGCATTAGAACTAATAAGATGTGAATTATTATTTCATGCTCAATAGTTTGTATAACAAGGTGCTTGCTGCGCAGTATCATGATTAATATTGTGATAATTAGTAATTTTCATCTACCAATACATGGATTTATGAATTAAGATTAACACATAGTGAATAAACCTTTTGGAAGTTTCTAATTTGAGATTTATAACACAATTAACAAGACCCTAATTAACCCCTTATGTGTGCTCTGGTCAAAGTCTAAGAATGCAATGCAGCTTTACAATGTGGCAGAGACTCGGCTCGGCTAGTTAGCGATCTATGAGATGACGAGCATGATGGCGTCGATGGTGGTATTAGCCTGAAAGTTGAAGCTTCGGAAGTTGATCTCTTTCAGCAGAGCGTGCAGATGACGAGGTGAGAGAGCTGGACAGACTAAAGGACTAAAGCGCCGCTACATAGAAGCGAGGGCTAAATCCCACCTCACTACTATCAGCGGGCAGCCTCATGGCATTGTGGGTAATGTGGCAACAAAGTAAAAATACAAATACAAAAAAATTTACAAAGTAAATTTTTGAAGATCACGTTACTTATAAAGATTAATATGCACATCTTTCAGGGTGGAGTTTTCCCTGAAGAATGCTATATTAGAAAATGTTTCTGCACTTCATTACTCCTATTTCCAATGACCACACACACACACACGCAGAAGCACATTGACAATCTCACACACTTTTTGGCCACTGCTGCCTGTCCTCGAGAGCCATGTGTTATGAGGTCTTGCTCCAGACACACAAGGCCAACAAAACAGACTGTTCATTCTGAGTTCCTCACGTTTCCTGTCCATTCCCGCCCACGCTCGCCCACACCCGGGCCATGTGGTGTGGGTCATTTCAGTCACGTCACCACTCAACAATCACGCCAACCACTACAACAACAAACCCTCAAAATGTAACCCTTTTTATGCTGGATCATGCCAGAAAGGGATCCGGCACCTCTCAGATTTGAAGCGCCTGCATTCCAGGATTTATTTACATGGAACTGAAAGTGATAGTTTTTTAATGATGAAATTAACTTAATGTCATGTTTTCGTGTGAGAAGTAACTTTCGCTACTACGGGAACATGTTAACAGACGAATTGTCTTTCAAAGCAGCTATGCCGTTTTGCCTGAAAATATCATTTAATCTCTGCAAATTGGCTGCTCATATGCTTAACTAGTGCTACATAATTTGTTAATGAATTAATAAGAAGGAAAATGTCCTGTAAATAACCAGTATTTACCATTAGATAAACTTTTAGAGAGTTTTGCAATTTATGTTATGCTACTGGAATCGATGCTAGTCTAACCTGGTATTAGCAAAGAAGTCGAGCTAACTTTGTTAAATATAGCCAGTTAATGTTATGCTTTTTTAAATTAAATGGAGTCCATGGCTAGGGAGGTATAGGAGACAAGTCATTTTATACGAGTCTTTGCTTACCCCAGGATATTGAAACGTTTTTCAACACTGCACAAGGATAGCTATAGTACATTGTGTAGCATGAGAAGGTCACGGTGATGACTTGGCATGATTCTCGTTCATTTTTTCTTCACTGATGAACTTGATTGGATGGTGAACTGAAATGATTGGATGCTAAACTGAGTCCATTTGATTGCCGAATAGCGTGCGGTCACTGTCTGTTTGAGAGAATAAGAAACCTTTGAGATCTGTAACGAGTACTTTGAAGGTCTAAATAAAAATGTTAGAAGTGCTACTGGTGAGCAGAGCAGATCAGGAAGACACTATAAGTTACAAGACTGCGTTGTGGAGTAATTTGGACAATTAGGCTAGCTAAGGGAGCCTTTCTTCACTGATATCAGTCTTCATGTTATTATATTTGCAGTATGTTTTTTAAACACATATGAATATGCAGTTGACTCCTCCATTCCTCCCATGGCATCACTGAAATGTTACCTCTGGAATTCCTCATGGTACCGTGGCTATTTAGCCCTGTGTGACATCATTCAACACTACTGTATTATGAGAAGCGCTTGGAGCGCTACTGTGTCTGTATGTTCTGAGATCTTTTCCCTCGGTGTTCCTGTACCTCATGTCTTACAAATTAAGCGCTGCTTTCACGGTTAACTCAAGAACTCAAGTTTGAGTTGCAATACACGGATAAGACAGTGTCCCATCCATCAAAGGAAAAAAAAGGAACTATGTACGACTGCGTCTGCAGCTTATACCTTGATGAGGCAGTAAGAAGTGACAGAAGTGAAATGTTGGCCACGCTGAACACATGGGTTGTTGTAGCGCATTAAAATGCCTTATACATATACATGTATACGCCTTATATTTGCTATATGTCTCTCTACAACAACCCAGTATATGACACAGGTTCATAAAGGGATAGTCAATCCTGGTCTTTTTCCTATTCTAGTCATATTTATAACACGCAAAGTGAAGTAATCACACTACAGCACTGTTGACCTCGCTCTCAATTCAATAAGAAAGTTCATTGTTCTACTTAGAAAACATATCAGAGCAGATAGGCCTGAATCTAAAGATACCAACATGCCAAGGTGTTCAGAGACACAGAAACAGGAGCCGGTGCTGATTAGTGTCAATGCAGCGCTGATTAGAGTCAGTGATTGGAGTTCTCAACTAATTAGAGAACAACTGAAATAACTTACCTGTTCAGCAAGGGAAAAAAATTCAGGAGTTGTCACATTCTCTGAAAAGCCAAACAAATATCAGTGTGGCTTTGGATGGAACTCTCTTAGCTGCTCTCACTTTTCGCCTTAGAGTCAGAGTACAGGTGCTAGCACATCAGACGCTATATTTACATTCTCTACACCACTAGACCACATATTCTCACCTACCGTCTATCTACCTTTCAACCTGCGCCCATAATCCAAAGGGAGTACTCATGGAGAAGTGCAAGACTTATGTGGTGTGGAATCTTCATGAACCAGCACTAGTTAAAACTCGCTGTTTCAATCCATTTGCACATTAAAAAAAAAACACTGAAGCTATTCAGTATGTATAGCAGATAAAAACGCTCCTAGACTACTGTTTGCTGAATAAAAGAACAGACTGGCTACCAAGTAAGCTGCATGAGACAGCTGCATAATCTGAGACCTTGTTACATTAGCTAGTTTATTTCATCACAGGACGACTTGTAGAACAACCTCAAGATAAACAATTGACTGCGGAATGACCTCGGGACATCTCCGAGCACAGATATGACAGTGAGTTACAAGACGAGAACTTCACCTAGATTTGCAAATGTACTCCTCAATCAAAGTGTCATTCTGATCTGCCGAGTTTTGCCATGGCATGCTAATCCTTTCCAAACATGCTGCCTACTTCGGGAGACTGTAAAAGACTTTTTTAGAAAGATAAGACAAAAACGCCGCTCTACTGGAACAAAGCGATTTCTCTTTGGGTTTTTTTTTTCTAGTATGTTTGAAAATGCAGGATTTCTGCAAACTGTTTTAGCATCTTTTACCTTATTCTGAATCGGCTCACGGGGAAGGCATCCTGCAAATATTGATTTCTGCAGTTATTCACAAAGGTCCTGGGTGTATTTTTTTTTTTTTTTTTTCAATTAAACCTGGAAGCCACCTGGGTCAAGTGGATCAATTCAGCGCCCGCAGCTACATGTTAAGCACAGATTTAGTCTGATTGACTGGAGTCAACATATTGACCAAGCCGGAGCCACCGTGTAAGGAGCTTCCTTGATCAAAAACAATAACACAGGCTTAAAGGAGAGATGGTGAGACACGGATTCACCATGGGCTGCATCTGTTCTAGAAACTGACTGGTCAGAAGATATTGGTTAATTTTCTATAAGAGCAGCTCTGACAGTAGTGCAGCTATAAATCTCAGGTTTATATTAATGCCCTCATTCAATACTTTATTGTTTCTATAGTAACAGCTCATTCACAGGGACTTGTATGGTGGAAGCTCCATATAAACAGATTTTTAAAATATCTGTGAGGAGATGTGTATTTAACATTTTTGGAAGGAGTCTCCAGTGTCAGCGCTTTTTTGTAACAGACACAGGTGAAGCTGTAAGACAGAGGAGTTTCTGTTAGGGAACCAATGTTTAAAGCTGCTATAACCCAAGTGATAACAGGAAGTAACTTGTTTCTTGGACTTTCCACAACATTAAATGTAAATGTAAATAGATAAAAAGTATGACAATGTTCTTTAATCAATGATTTAAAACAAAGAAAATGGCATTGTTGACAAATTTCAGTTAAGAGGAATTAAACAATTAACAATGTGTTGTTATAAGAAATAAAACAGCGTCTTATTCTTTACTTAATGAGTCTACTTAATGTCTATGGATATCAGAGGACCATGGAGACGTGCCAATAGCTTTGTGATGACAAAAAAACAAAACCAGTTCAGCACCAAAATTAATTAAAGCTATATTCCACATATAGATTCAGCAGGTTATTCACATTCTGGATATAAACCCATAAGAGCTAGAGACTCTGAAAGAGAGCGAGAGATTTATAATATTAAGGACCCTAGTGCGAGCAAGTGCAGAGCTAGAAGACACAAAAAACACTCGAGATGCAGAACAGCCCACATCCAGCTTCAGCTCACACTCTCACCAGGCTTTCTGACTCACTCTGCTCCTTTTTTAGCATAAATTTTCACCTACACACACTGCAATTTTAGACTGAACAGAAACACCAGATCTATAACAGTATCTCTCGTGCTGTCTTGCTACTTCCCCAAGCCATACACACTCATGCCACCCTTCTGAAACTCACATTCAGGTTAAAGACAGGGTGATAGCACTCATGCTGCTCCCGCTTGTGTTTATGTGACAGCCTACTACAGAGTGCAGCAGCATCTTTCAGATGATGACTTTTTCTGGACGCTGCTGACATCTAATCAACTCTGCCCACATAAACACCCAAGCTTAGTCCACACTAACTCAGGTCAATACGGTTTTCCTTTCCATCCATATGAACTAATCCACCCTCAATTTTCACACTGTAGTGTGCATAAGGGAAAGCATCGGATAGCCTTTGCTGCAGAACCAAAAGTCCACGGGGTGGAGTTGGACCGGATCTAAGAGATGCTGTTGATCATGAAACAACAAACACATTGATCCAGCCTGAAACACTTTAAACTGTCTCCACCCCTGGGATTTTCGGTCAGTTCCACTCAGGTAGCAGGAGCTGGATCAGGCCCAACTCTGCCCTGTGGACTTCTGCTTCAGTTCCGCCCAGGTGGGAGGATCTGGATCAGGTCCGACTCCACGCCCCTGAACTTTTGGTTCGAATCTGCTTTTTGAAATCGTTGCTGTATAAATGTCATGAGAGCTTCACAATTCCAGGATGGCGGAACTTGCGCTAGCAGAAACTGCGATGCTGTTTCGGAGTTTGATATTTCAATTCCGTGTTTGACTGCTTTGTATAGTGCCAGAAAGTATGTTTTAGGTTCATACAAATACATACCTATATGATTTGTTTGTATCTAACAAAGGTAAGAAGCATACAGATGCATTTCAAGTGGCAAAATGGTGGTTTTATCTAGTAAAAATGTTGGCTGGCTACCAAATTTGGACAGTAACCGGCGATGTATTACACAGTAACAGGTGATCCATCAGGTTAATTTCAAGCCCTGATCATTTCACTTCACGAGACAAGACAAACCTGCTACTTTTGCAGGAAATGGTAATAATCTTCCTTTTCCATGGGTGTGAAGTCACCCAGGGCGCTAACCGAGATTTAGCACCGGGCTAGTGAAGGCGAGTAGGCTTGGATACCACAGCGGGAGCGCAGCAGCAGTGTGCAATCACAGTTCATTTACATCTCAGTCCCGCGAGTGTCAGAAGCAGCAGCAGTGAATAAGTGCACATGAATGGAGGGAAAACATCAGCTTTAACCACACTAAACAAATTCCTCTCATTGTTCCTCTTCAATCTGGAGGGATTTGGGAATTGCAGCAACGATGTTCGTTGTTTTCTGTCATGACCAAAGTCGAGTTTGACATTACAGCCATCATTATCACGTTGAAATGCAATTTGTTTTTTAATTCTTTAGTGGGTGGACAACATTTCTGCAATTCCCAGGCATGCATGGACTAAATTCAACAGGGATAGATGATAATATTCTGCTGGATGCCATGTCGCTTTTCAGTTTAACCTTTAGAGGATAACAAGCAGAAGTTATGGAGATTATTTCACCTTATTTTCTATATTTTATAACTCATTAACCTTGTAACTCAGGCACAGAAAGCATAGAATCATAAAAACTGGGAGAACATATGCTTTCCAGTGATGTATGGAGCTTTGTTGTGTGATAAAGTTATATACTGTATATTTAAAATTGTTGTTGATACATTTACTTATTATCTATACATTTACTATTTATTAAAATTTTAATTTTTGAGCTACACCTAGCATAAATGAAATAACTTAAGTCTGGAAAAAGACCACATCTGAAGCCCCACCTTCTTCCTAGTTCATGTTTCATAAATTCCAATCTCCCTCTTTCCCTTATTGTGATAAAGTTTTGGCACCCATCACCTCACCCTCTACTCACAACCCCTACCCGAGGCCAAATATAATAATAATAATAATAATAATAATAATAATAATAATAATAATAATAATAATAATAATAATAATAATAAATATATATATATATATATATATATATATATATATATATATATATATATATAAAAAAATTTTAAAAAGTTGAAAAGAGGATTTTTATAACATGCAAATTATCACATTTGACCCATTACCTCACTTCCATATTTAAATACATTTTTCAAAGAATTTGTTTGAAAAAAAGAGTCTTGTTGAGATTTATTCTGCTACAAGAAAAGGAAAACAAGCCTCTCAGTACGTGCTACCTGGCATAAAGTACCACATACCTTGATGATACAATGATAAGTTTTAACACACACACACACACACACACACACACACACACACACACACACACACACACACACACACACACACACACACGTCATTTGAAATTTGGTTTTTTTATATCACATATTAAAAAGTTAATGGACTGTTCATGTGTAGGAATACCATGAGTAAATAAAAAGGATAAAAAATTAAAAATCACTTTGTTTATAAAAACCATGCTGCACATTAAAAAACATTCAGGCCTAAACTATTTAATGTTGATGACCAAAATGACAAAAAAAAAACAACCTTTTTTTAAAAAAACAAAATATAGCAATATTTTGGACATGTATAAAATTTATGCAGTTTAGGACTTTGGCATGATGCAGTTGATTTAAAAAAAAAAAAAAATTTAATAGCTAAGGTGTTAATTGGAGCATGGCACAAAAATATTTTTATATTAAAGATTTTGTGTAAAAGGTTTGTGAAGATATACCAGAAACATTCTGAATTGAAAATGGCAAACAGTCCAAAGAGCAAAAGAAAAGAAAGCTGTAATTTGACTGTCCATAAGTGAAGGCACTATGCATGTAAGGGTTAAATTAAATAGAGGCAAAACAGTCTTTCAATTTGGAACCTACTGTTTTATCAAGACTCACAGACTGTTAAAGAAAAAGGCCATCACGAAAAATAAAGGGGGGGGGGGGAGAGAGAGTCAGGGGAGATTATAATCATGGTCTTTGTCCTAATCGGTACATTTTCCTTTTATATTCTGTAGTATGCAACTTTAGTTATGAGTCATTGCAAAACATCTCATTAGGCAGGCCTAGATTGTCTAAGAGCCTAATATGGTTTAATTACACTGGTATTCGTGCTATTGTGAGGCCATGACCCAGCTGTTTGTCATCTCCCAAGCACGGAGATAGACCCAGTCTGGCATGAACGCATGCATGTGTCATGCTTTCAGCTGCTGCATGTCACAACAGCGTTGGTCTGTCACACAAGCTCTGCCAGTCAAATCTGTCTGTGCTGTGAAAGGTTGTGTGCAAGGCCACAATGGTGCAAATGGGTTTGTTGAATCACTGCAAACCAGAGAATGTCTGTCCCTGACTTGATTGGAGTGTTTGTGACATCATGCTGTTGAAATGTCTCAAAGTTATGAAGCAATGATAGGTGAAGAGAAAATGAGGAATATTCATGACCTAAGAATGGATCAGAGATACCAGTCAATATGCATTCATAGAAGCCTAGACAAGTGTCTGGGATAATATAATTCGCAAGATCAAGAACAAAATGATTGGCTGATCTTTGGAATGACTTCTGTGTTATTCAGAGAACTGGTTACAGTTTATTGACACAAGGGACAAAACGAAAGTGACTACAGCAGTCAACAATGAACTGAAACGGTAACAATGAGACATGTTAAGACAATTTCATACGCCCAAATGCCCCCATGAAATTGTCTTAACATGTCTCATTGTTAAGACAATTTCATGGGGGTATTTGGGCGTATGCTGTACTATAGTATATTTCAGCTTTGAAAGAATTGTGTGAAACCTGTTCTGATTTCCAATGACAGCATTATTTTTATTTTACAATGCTGTAAACATCATATATACAAATAAAATCAACTATAGTAGTGTTTGCAAGCATGTGAATTTATAAAGAAGATCTGTAGAGTCATTATAAAGTCAGTCAGTGAAAATGGTAAAAGTAAATTAAATAGTTGTTTTGTTTGCTAACACCTAACATATATTAGTAGGTTTCTGCATGTGTATGACTTTTTCTTTGCACTTTTTCTAATTTAAAAACAACAATTTTCATTACAAATTATATTACTGACAACAACTCGAGTGAAAAGTAGAATGTTTGCAATATTTACATGAATTTCAGAGTTTCTTAGCATTTGATTTTTTCCTTAATGACAGTGTGCACTTGAGCTGGGATGGACTCCACAAGTTTGTGCAAAACTTTATCCTTCTTAGATCAAATACATCAGAGTGTTGTTTGAACAAGTGCTTCAATAGAAGATATTAGACATGAGGAAGATCTTTTGTACAAAGCAGGTACTGTAACATGGTCAATACCAAACATTTGCTTACATTTAAATAGGGACCTAGAAATAGTGCAGAATCTTGAATGTTAAAAATATTAAAGATGTTGGACATTTATTTTCTTTGTTTCAAATATTTCAAAATTCTAAAACTTTTAGTTCCTATTTTAAATGAAAAAAACAAATCCAAAGACTTTTTTTTGACCCCATTTTATCTGCCAAATATCCTGCCTCTTAGTCCTGATGCCATCAATGAACCACTATGATTCCATCAACCACCAGCAAGACATCCCAAAAACATCAATGATGCACCACCATACATGTATTTTCCACTGGTTTCAGGTGTTTTTCAGTGTAAACAGTCTCACATTTTACCACCACCAGCAATTGGTTCTTGGTGAAGTTCAGACTTTTTCAGATTTTATGGGTATCTCTAAGGAAGAGCTTCTCTTTATTAGTGCCCTCCTTTCAAACAGCCTTTTCATCCCTTCAGTTGTCCTCATTGTGCATGGAAGTGGTATGCCCATGGGTCCAATTCCTGGCAAAAAGACTTCTTTTGGTATTTTTAACTGTTTTTTTTTTTTTTTTTTTTTAAATCAATTCACTGACTATTTGCAGGTCAACATGCATCCGTCTTTTTCTGTGATCAAAATAAATCCCAACAGGATTTTTTAATGTGAGCCATCAATAATCAAAGCCAACTGCAAACAATTAAATTTTTCATCTTCAATCCACACGGACATGGGGAGAACACACACACACAGTAACCAGAGTTCATGATCCAAGCCCAAATCTGTGAGACACCACTACGATTTTTTTTTAATTTGAGGAAAGGTTAGTTGACACTGAAATAAGTGCAGCCTATAATGCCCGAAATGTCCAGAGAGGCTCAATGTTTCGCACAATAGTCTTTTGTTTTTTTTTCCTTTATATTTCTACAGTCATTTTCAGGCTACACGAGGCCCTGTGCAGTGCTTAATCTCATAGTTCTATCACAGTCTGGGACAGTGGTGTAATCCAGAGGACAGTCCTGCAGGCACGTCCTCGTTGTACCACCACAGGTATGCACGTGCTGCATTAATCATGTTCATCTACATTCTTTAAAATGCCACACAGGTAGAGTAAGGACACTCCTGTCTCAAAGATCAGTATAACGTGTGAGATGATGGGCAGGGCACAAAAAAGTCACAGGATTAACACGTTTAAAAGGTGTACTCCAAAATTTGTCAGTGTTAAATCAGGCTGGGGTTAAAAAAAGAGAGAAAAACACAGTGTCCATAAGATAAAAGATAAGAGAACAGCACGTCATTCTTCATAACACAATTTTAAAAAAAATGACTTATGATCATGATTAGAACAACTGGCAAGCATTATCTTTTCAAATGGGCTAATTCAGATCTCCAAACACACCTGAGAACCTGATTAGTACTGCCAGATTAAATTGTTTTACATAACTGCACTCTCCTATTTTAGCTTGAAAGGGCAGATACTGCATATGAGACTTGAAATCATGATCAGCAAGTCAATGATGGGCTAATAAGAATTGTACAAAGCTTGAAGATGCCATTACGAATTGTGCACAGCGTAGTAAGTCAGGTCTATTTTAGGTCTATTTCACCCCTCCTAACAACCAGGGGTGGTGAGAATCAACTGGATGTTTTCTTGTTGCATGTGCATGCGTACTGAGACCTTCCAACAAAGTCATTGTAGTGGTCAAAGAGGTAAATCCGCTGTTGAGATGCTGTCTAGTTGTAATGCGCTTCTTTGTTATAGATAATGTGTTCAGCTGTGAGTCTTACCTGTGTTCAGTGATGGTGTGAGAGAGGCAAGCAGTCAAGCAGGCAACGGGTAGGCAGGTAGGTATGCAGGCAATACACAGCAAAATCAAATTGCTCAAAAGATCAAAATTCCAAACAATAAAAAAGGGAATTCCCAAAGAGTGATAGATGTGGTACAGAACTATTTGGTCACCAGCATCTTCCATTGTCTAACTAAAAGAGTTTACCTGAGCATATGGAAGATACCATATTAACTCATCAGGTGACCTGGGGCAAATGTCAAAATAAAAGTCTCAAGCCACAGGCCAATGAATCCAAATTACATGTTGCTAGCATGGTTAAGTGGTTTCCCTGGCCACACCACAAGCTTATAGTTAGCTTGTGGCTGCTGGCTAAGTTAGCTGGATTCCACTAACACACATCGTTGAGTTCTCGCTTGGTGTTATTTACTTAGAGTATTCCATATCCCCTGCTATTCTATTGATACTGCTAGCATGGTTAAGTGTTTTTCCCTTGCAATACCACAAATTGTTCTTGATTTTCTAGGTTAGCTGGATCCCTACTAATACATAGCATTGGAGCTGAAGTAGGTTTTCCTTCCATATAACTGACCCCTCATTTTTTTTTCATGATACACAAAATAGGTAACCAAACCACGGTACAAGAATAATAATTATGCACCAGTGTCTGAATCCTCTAGAACAGGGTTTTTTAATCTTATTTGCAAAGGGTCGGTGTGGATGCAGGCTTTCATTCCAGCCAAATAGGAGGCACACTTGATAGTTGATTGGAGACCAAGATGAACTGATTAAACAAGTGGAATCAGGTGTGACTCCTGCTTGGATGGAATGAAATGCCTGCAGTCGCACTGGCCCTTTGTGGATAGGATTGAAGATCTCTGATCTAGAAGCTGAGGACGGGCATCAGCTATGTGCTCACTGCCTTGGGATTACTTATTCAGCTATGTGCTCACTTAAGAGCGCAGTGTTTGGCCCGGACATCCCCTCCTGGTGCACTTGGCTGGCAGATTCAGACCCTGACTTAGTCAAATCTGATCCAAACTGTGCAGCCTAGACAACTTGCTAATCACAAATGCCCACATCCAGCAACGACTGATAAACCTAACAAGAAGCCCAGAGTTACTTTCTAGGTGAATTGATGGCCTGGTGGCAAACATAGCTCAGCTGAAATTGATGATTCAGGGGTTTAGACCGTGGCACTCAGAGGCCTATGTCTTTCAACAGAGGCATCCAATGACTGGTCATTGTCCCTGTTACTCATTAGAGGAATTTGAGAATACTAGGTCTACAGCTGCATCTGAGAGATTTATCCAAGCTGATAAAAATGGGTCTGGGTTGGCCTCTGCCAAGATCAGGCTGGGCCACATGCCTGCTGTTGAAGCCCATATTGCATCACTGGTGGGATCACCAGATAAAACACTACATCCAGATGTAGCATTGGAAAAATCTCTAAAAAAAAAAAAAAAAAAAAGAGTTGGCATGTAGACATTAAAAACAAATATGACATGATCCCTGGTGGAGCACAGTATAACAATAACTATGTCTCTAATCACTACACCTCCAGTTCTCTTTGCACAATAGACAATCCTCACGGCTGAAGTCTTCCCTCTGGAAATTTCTATTATTTCTCTTCTTATTGTTTCTGAAAAAAAAATGTGCAGACAGCTCTCGAGTTTATTTTCTTGAGAAAGCAGGATTTGGGGATCAAGCATGCTTTGCCTGAGATCACACAAAGTGAAAGGTTGTGTAGTGCGTGAGCCTTGTTTGCAATTGCTTGTGTCGTGCGTATTCCACTACATCTACAACGTAACAAAACACAACAAAGTATAGTGTGAGCAGGACAGTATTTAAGATTTTGAAAAACACGTAGTGTTTTTACACTAGGGATTAGTGTAAGGGTTTTAATGGTTTAAAACCAGCCATATAAATTCAATTATTGTGACAATCTGTATGCAGCTCAGCCAATCAGACTTTAAGAACTGAAACTGTCTGAAACTGAAACTGTAATGTCTATAAGACTTCAACAACTGAGTCAAATTCCTATTATATGTTCCTCTATTATTATTCCTCCAGGTACTCTGATTTCCTCTCCCAATCCAAAGACATGCATTGTAGGCTGATTGGCATTTACAAATTGTCCTTAATGTGTGTGTGATTGTGCCCTGTCCAGGGTGTCCCCCACCTTGTGTCCCAAGTTCCCTGGGATAGGCTCCAGGCTCCCCTGTGACCCTGCTTAGGATAAGCAGGTATGGATGAATGGATAGTACTAGCACAACTTCAAGACATTTACAGTAAGAAGTAATTAGCTTTTTGCAGCATTCTGGTTCAATTGTGGCCCATTCCTCTTGGCAATCATCTTCCCCAAGGTTACATGGGTCCCTCTGATGGATTTGTAATTTCAAAATACATTAATGCATTAATGCAAGGCTTTCTTGAGTTATATTGGCTGTATGTTTGGGGCCATTGTCTTGTTGAAGTATCCATCTTCTACTCAAATTCAGCTTTTTGGCTGACAAGATTAAATTCTATAATATACCTGGGTACATCACTCCATTCATGTTTCCTTCTGTGATGTGTAATGCCCCAGTACTCTAGGCACAGATGCAGCCCTGCATCATGACGCTCCCACCTGTACTGGATATGGTGTTCTTGGGATCATATGCACAATCCTTCTTTCTCCAAAAATGACAAGCTTAATTATTGCCAAATTGTCTAATGTCTAAATGCTTTTAGACATGCATATCTGTGCTTTTTTTAGCAGCGGAATTTTGCTTTGAGTGTAGGAACAGAGATGATTGCAGTTTATTGCTTATTATTCTCTGTGTTCCTGAGGCAGTGGTAGCTCAGTGGTTAAGATGTTGGGCCAAGGTGCCACTGCTGGGCCCTTGAGCAAGGCCCTTAACCCTCAACTGCTCAGTTGTATAAATGAGATAAGTAGAAGTCTACTCTGAATAAGGGCGTCTGCCAAATGCCATAAATGTAAATGTTGCTTTCAGGTCGTCCTGTAAGTCTTTTCAAGTGACTGCTGGCTTCAGTTTTACCGTCATTATCATTGGTCTAAGAGTGTGTTGTGAAATCTTGCATGGCGGACGGTTAGCTGTGGTTCCATGACCTTTCCACCTGCATGTTATCTAATCAATTGTACTGATAGGGATACTTAATGTCTCTGCTCCACTCAAGTGTTGTTTAATAATGTTGTCCTGAGAACTTGGAGAAGCTCACTCACCTTCACCATGATTGCTACTTGTTGTATGAAATCTTCCCAGCAAATGGAATTTTTTTTTATAATCACACCATTTAACTGCAGCATTTATTGCTAGAACCTGATTTATTTTTATATAACGTTTACCTGTATATATTCCTAATATAGTGTCCGAATACTTTTCCTCTATAAAAAACATATCTTGTTAATGCTAATGAATACATACTTTTTTGTTGATATTGATAAGTACAAAGTCAATGACATGATGTGTGTTAATTTGGGTATTTGCACAGAAAGTATATTAAATAACAAAAACAAAAGTGTCTGAATACTTATTTCTCTTCACTGTATATCACTATTAAATTCCTTATGGACTGCACTGTAATTATTATCTTCATTCATTTAACAAAATTACATTACATTTAGATATTACTACCAAATACAGACTATCAAAATGTTTGGAGTTTGCAGTATATTTTGATTAAATGTCATCTGTCATTTGCAAATAATATGTTTAATTTTCTCAACAAAAAAAAAAAAAAAAATCACATTTTTATGCAGTGCAAGCATCTGTGGCTGTGAAATGATAAGATGATAGAGATCGTTCTTAATGTGCGTCAATTCACCCTAGTCATTGCAGGTACTTTCTGAGAAAACAGTGGATGCTATTTTTTACATGCAAGATTTTTGTACTATTGAGTCATCTGTGGTTATCTGGGGCAATAGTGACATGAAAAAGTGGTTTACTCTTTCGTCAGTCTGATTGTTTCAACTGTATCTCCATCCCACACTTTAAACGACTTGCAAGCGTCCTTCCTTCTCTTAAATGTAATCATCACTGTTCATTCTTTCCTCTGTCTTGTAAACCACTTCTTATCACTGTGAGTGGGTGAATAATCTCTCCACTGAAAGGGCACAGTGTTTTGATAAATAAACAGTACCATTGGTGTAATCTTTCCTTATTTGAATGTGGTTTGAGTTTTTTTTTCCATTATTATTATTCTTTAAATAGTCTGTCTAATTTAAAAATAAAATGTGTTTTTGCCAATGATGGTCATTTCTGGGTGGAAAGATGGGACAGAGGGTAATGTTGCTGCCTTACTGCTCCAGGGTCCCTAGTTTAATCCCGAGCTCAATCTTTGTTTGTCGGTGTCTGTATGTTCTGGAGAACCTGTATGTCCATATAGGTTTCCTCCTGTTTCTTTCCTCCCGTCTCCCAAAAAACATGCACGTAAATGGATTGGCTATGCTAAAATGCCCCTTGGTGTGAATAACTGTGTGTGAGTGTGTGTGCATGGTGCCCTGCACTGGACTGGCATCCCTTCCAGAGTGTATTCCCGCCTAGCAGCCAGTGTTCCCAGCAAAGGCTGTAGATCCACTGCAACCCTGACCAGAACAAAGCAGTTAATGAAGTTGAAAGAATGATCATTTCTGCTGGTATTCTGACCCTTGTTGTGGATCATGACCGTGACCTTTGAAACAGCCCTAAGAAAGAGGCCCTACATTTACACTATATGGCCAAAAATATGTGGACACCTGATCATCACACCCATATGAGGTTCTTCCCCAAACTGTTGCCACAAAGTTTGAAGCACACAGTGGTATGAATTGTCTTTCTATGCTGTAGCATTACAGTTTCCCTTCACTGGAACTAAGAGGCCCAAAGCTGCTTCAGCATGATGATGCCCCTGTGCACAAAGCGAGCTCCATGAAGACATGGTGTGTGAAGGTTGGTGTGGAAGAACTCGAGTGTCCTGCACAGAGCCCTGACCTCAACCCCACTGAACACCTTTGAGATGAACTGGAACACCGACTGCACCCCAGACCTCCTCACCAACATCAGTGCCTGACCTCACTAATGCTCTTGTAGCTGAATGCCATGAGAGCCATGCTCCAAAATCTAGTGGAAAGCCTTCCTAGAAGCGTGGAGGTTATTATAACAGCATAGGGAGACTAAATCTGGAATGGGATGTTTAACAAGCACATATGGGTGTTTCAGATGTCAGATTGTCAGGTGTGCACATAATTTTGGCAATATAGTGTATGTATATCTGTCCCTGACTCGTAGTCATTCACACAACCTTCTTGCTAAATAGCTATGCAGCTAATATAACACTTGTATACAAACACAATATGTTTTAGGGCTGTCTGTCCATCCGTACGGCCATCCAAGATTTTTGTTAGATCGATATCTCAATGTTGAATTGTTGGTTGGTGGTTGAACGTCTGTCGGATTTATATGGAAATATCTTAGTAACCATCAGATGAACTGATTAGATTTTGGAATCGATCCAGACAGGGTCAAAATCACAGTGAAATGTCTGAGATAATTTTCTATAATAGTTTCCTTCCTGTTTGAAGAATATTTTAAGGGTATTTCAGGTGTACAAACGAGTAACGAAGGACTAGACTTGTTGGCGGCAGAGACATCCGAGTCGACGCCATTGGTGTCATGTTTTACTTGTTTGTAACAATTAGGAAGTGAAAAAAAAAAAAAAACCCTGGACTGAATATGATAACAGTGTTTGCTGTTTTGCCATCATGGTTAACTAGTCATGTAAGATTTGGTTTTCAAACCAGTGACACTGTGATGCGGGTTAAAAAAAAGGTTGGGTTATTCCCAATACCAAACATGCTCATGAACAATGAAAAGGGTTATGAGAAAATATTTGAAAGACAATACCATATGTACAGGAGGGTCCTTAAGAGGTCAGCTTAACTTTCTTTCTCAGTTCAGACTCACATGTGTATGTGAATGTATAGTGGTATGATATCAGAAATGTCTTCCTTTCAAATAAGGCATTTGTTAAAACACATTCTTCTGTAGATAAATGAAAGAGAAGGTGTTGTGATGTTCCAAATAACCCATATCATTCCAATTCAGAGGAATGCATTGTTTACACTAAACAGTTCCCTGATAAGGCTGGTATGATTCTGCAACAATACAACACTACAACATTCAGGCCAAGAATGTGTATGTGCGGTTTAGGAGATGGAGGTGATATGATTCTCTTTTCATTTTTATGATAAAATGAAACTCTAATTTATTCTCTACCGGAAATCATTTATAAACTGATAGAGTAGGTTTACTAGAAGTCCCAATCATTCTCAAAATGTAATTGTCGAAAGAGTTTAATGTAAAATCAACTTATACCTCATATTATCCTAGCGAGTTTGGCTCTCTTTTAACTTGTATGAGCTGAGAATAATGTTCTGGGTGGTCTATGTCTTATATATACTGTACTTTTGCCATAAGTATTCACCTCCCTTGAATCTACACATACGTGATACCTTTCCAGAACTTTGTACTGGACTTGTTTTGAGAGCTCCTTGTTCTTCATGATGCTGTATGTTTTGGGAATGTTCTTTTGGGTCTTCCAGTAACAGGAACAGGTGAAAGGGAAAGGATGTAAAAAAACAAAACCAAAAAAACATTACAAAAAGGAATTCCTGCCCGGTAGTTTATAGTGGGATTTAATGTTATGGAACGTCCATGAGATAAGTTAGTTCCTGTTATCACTTACATTAAAGCAATGATAAACAGTCCTGTTCTGAGCCGCATCTTTTTTTCTTTCTCTCTCTCAAAAACACTCGTCGCTTTACCAAGAAACCGGAAAGCACCGGGAAACTGCTCTGTCCTGAAGACTCTCCCACGCTGGGAAGCTTCCAAAAATCATGATGACTGTTAAAAAGTGCTGACACATAGGACTTCTTTCATAAATGTTACATAAACATCTCCTAACAAAGAACTTCTCCACATTAACATTGACACAATTTTTTTCTTCTTTTTTTTTAATCCGCTTATTATTGATTTTAAATTATGTGGCACATCCGCCATACAAGTCCCTGTGTATGAGCTGTTACTAGAAACAGTAATCTATTAGAAAGAGCACATTAATATAAACCTATCTCTCATGTTATAGTTGGAACTACAAAAATAATGCACATCTTCTGACCAATCAGATTCGAGAATTCAACCACGCTGTGGTATAAAGCCTTTTAAGGTTACATTAAGCCATAGCTCTCCACTTCCCACCAGTATTCGCAAAGAATTAAGTATTAAGACCACTAAGACTGCTATTTTTTCCCTAAGAGTAATTCACAAAACATTTAGCAAATTTAGCAAAACATTTCCTAAATATCTGCCACTGGTGATTAAGAGCACAAGCAATTTTTATGTATTGATATATTTAATAATGACAACAAGGAGCTTTACAAATGTTTTATGTCAATTGTAGAAGTATTTCAGTGATTGTGGAGTAAACCATAAACACCCCTGGAGATTAAAGTTTACCCAACTCTCAGCTACTTAGCCACATGGATGATGATGTTGATGATGATGATGATGATGAACTACAAATGTATCAAACAATAAGAACCCTTTCTACTGCTATTAGGAATCATTGCTTAGATTGTTTTTGCTAGCCTAATATCTACACTGATTAGCTGATGTAGGGGTCATATGTCTCATGGTCATATAATAATAAAAAAAAAAAAAAATTGGATTACTGCATGAAAGCAAACTCGAAATGCTGACATATCAAATATGTTTTCTTTTAGATGTTTACAAGCTACAAAGCCATAAATCACTGTGGTACAGTCTGCTACTTAAGGACTGTGTGAATTGATACTATAATGAATATAATGATATATTTATTTGTGCATTTATAATGTACTCAGGTTGAAATTTGAAAACATCAATTGAAAACATTTTAGCTATTAGTCATTAAACTTATTTTTTTTAACCTGTGAGTTTGATACCCCTGATTTAGATTTTCTTTTTCATGCATGTAATCAGCAAAACTGATTTGTGTTATTTTGAGACATTGTGTATTGGGATTTTCAATCACTGCCGATGTTCATTCCTGAAACAAGTCGTCTGCCATCCTCTTAGTTTAGGAATTCCTTAGTAAAAGTTTCTTTCAGTAGTTGCGTGAAGATGTTTTAAAGAGAAACTCTTAGTTAGAGACTTGTAGTGCTACTTTAAAGCTCTTAGTATTAACCCTTTCATGCAAATTATTAAATTATTAAATTATTTATAAGCATACACAGACTCTTTATATATTCATTTTTTAAATTGCATAATATATGAATTTTTATTCTTCTCTAAAAATCTAAATATCAAATATCAAATATTAAAAAGTAATAATAATAATAATAATAATAATAATAATAATAATAATAATAATAATACATCTTTCAATGTCCAAAATTTTTAACATTCAGGTCTAAAACATGTAGACAAAAATGTTGAAGACAAAAAAAATCATTTCGGAACATACATGGATTAAAAAAAAGCTAGTTTTTAGTTGATTCTGTCATTTTTTATTTTTTTTACTTTTTTTTTTTTTACTTTATTTTTTTAATGTAGAAACTTAGTAAAGTTTGAGAATGACAAACAGTCTAGAGATCTACAGGGGTTTACGTTAATTTATCATGCTCTCAGGCGATTTGGAGGTGATTTACATCTTATATTTTCCTGAAATATAACAAGAGACATAAATTGACTGTCCATGAGTGTGGACACTATTCAATTTTTATTTGTATAGCACATTTAACAATGGACATTGTTACAAAGCAGCTTCCCAGAAATATGTAAATTCCGAATATAAATTTTAAATTTATAAATTTATCCCTAACGAGCAAGCCAGAGACGATGGTGGCAAGGAAAAACTCCCTGAGACGACGTGAGGAAGAAAACTTGAGAGGAACCAGACTCAAAAGAGAACTCATCTTCTTCTGTGTGACACCGGATAGTGCGATTATAAATGATTTCTTGTCTATAACTGTGTACTATATAGTCAAAAGTGCTCATTGTGTTAACAGGAACTTGAATATGAGCATCAGAGCCATTTCTGAATTCATTCTAGTTTTAACATGAAGTCTACTGAAGTTATTAACTGTTCAATGATGGAGGCTTGAGTTCAAACTCTTCTTAGCAACTGCAGTCCTATGGCTAAACAAGGAAGCACATCCACAGCCATCTTTGTGGTTTCTATGCACTACCATCCGCAGTAAACTCATGGTGATATTTAGGCTGTCCATGTGGAACCGTCCTTAGCAGGAGCGAGTGATTTTCAGGCGATGAGAAGTCCAAACAGAAGTAGGGCATCAGGATGGATCAGGCAGGTCTGGAGAATAGAAGTAGTCAGGATCACTAAAAACCTATGCATGAAAGGGTTAAGATAAGATTCTTTGTGAATATGACACCTGGTTTTCAGTGTTTTAGTGACGTCTCTACCAGGTGTAATTAAAAGTTATTGTCTTTCTAGGTTTTCCTGTTCGTCTGTATTTATTCTCACTTTTCAGTTCTCCCTGTTGGTTGTTGTTTTTTTTTGTTTTTTTTCCTCTGCTACTCGATTTTTGTCTAACGAACTTGCTCGTATAAGAGTGTATAATAAATACACTTCATTCAGATAGTACACCTGCTGTGGCTCTTTTAACACACAAGGAAGGGAATCTGATTTCATGGCTAACCTAACTCTGCAAATCTTTATTGGTTAACAGGAATTTCTGTAGCTTTCACGCAGCGAAGGTGCCATTTTAATGGAATATTTATAGAGTCAAATACCAGTGGGAGGAAACCTATTGTAGAAACTTTGGGTGCTGTCAGATAAAGACACAATTATAGCCACATTTGAATGCCCTGCATTCTTTTATATTTGCTCAGGTCAGTGCTGATTTATACAGATAAAGGCGGGAGTGGGACAGAGGGCATTGTGTCCTCTAAGTGAGTGCGTATTTAAACCAAGTCTACATTCTTAGTGGAAAAAAAAAGTGTTCCTCAACAGTTCTTTGAAGGTAAGGGTCCTTAGCTTTCAGAAGGGTTTATACTTCAAACTCTCTCTGATAGGAAACCACTGATAAACTGCATAAAACACAAAGCAGCTTCTTTCACTGAGCATAATATTTTTACTAAATCAAACATTAAATACAGACCGGTGTCGAAATTTCACAGACTTCTCAACTGGATGTGTCCAAAAACAGTGACTAAAGTGACATTTACAGTTTGACGTACAGGAAACCATCCGTTAGTGACTAAGTGCAATATGAAATGGAAAAACAGAGATGTGGGGGTGGGTAGGAGAGTCATATGGTTATACGGTGGGGTCCAAAAGTCACTAGTGATAATGCTTCTATTTTGCATTGTTTTCTAATTTAATACAACAATTTTCATTACAAATGATATTATTAACAACAACTTGAGTGAAAAGTAGAATCTCTGAAATATTTACATGAATTTCGGAGTTTCTTAGTATTTATTATGCCCCCTTTTTGCTTTAATGACAGTGTGCACTCGAGCTGGCACGGACTCCACAAGTTTGTGCAAAACCTTATGAAACATTTTTGATCAAATCCATTGGAGTGTCGTCTGAACACCCGCTTCAGTAGAAGAGATTAGACATGAGGAAAATCTGACCGTTTGTACAAAGCAGTTAACATGGTCAATATCACACATTAGCTTACATTGAAATAGAGGCCTACAAATAGTGCAGAATCTGGACTATTAAATATTCATCCAATATTTTAAATATTTCAAAATTCTAAAACCTGTTTAAAAAAATCGCAGATTTTCAATGTGATCTCAGACTGTTGGACTCCACTGTATGTGTCATCCTTCACGGTATTCTTTATTCTTTATTCTGGCATACACCAGGAGAATGGTACAGGCCTGAATGTTTGACCCCTACAATAATGGGGTGTGGTGGCTCTATTGTGCTGTAGAAAGCATTTTGTTATCAAACTTTGGCTCCAATTGTCCTCTTAGAGAGAACCATCACTGCAAATCAATACAACGTTATTGTGACTGATCACCTTTATCCTTATGATGAAACATTTCTATTCTGATGGGAGTGATCTCTTCCAGGATGACTCCGCCCCCATCCACAGGGGACAAGGGCTCCCTGTATGGTTTGATGAGCATGAAAATGATGTAAATCATATACTTATGGCATTTGAGAGATTTTGGATGGACATGTTAGACATTGCTGTCCACCAACAACATTAAAACACCAGTTGAGGGAACAGCTTTTAGAAGAATAATGTTCATCCCTCCAGGATATTTTCAGGGACTTGTAGAATCTATGACAAGGCAGATTATTGTATATAGTACACAAGTTAGAGTAATATATAAGTAGCTGCATTTCTAAATAAGTTAATAATTATTACTATTACTTTTTATTTTTTGAAATGCACGCCTAGGTTTTACCCACAAATGTAGACTGTTGCAATGGGCCATAAAGAATTAATATTACTATTTTTTTAATCAAATAATAACAAAAAATATTTATTAATCTGTCTCTATTATAAATGTGTTGTCATTCTATTTTGTGACTGTAGCATTGTAAGGTTTTGCTGAAAGAAGACTTGGGTAGCTTCTTCACATTCGCCCCCCCTAGTGGTTTAGACGCAGGTGTCCCATTTTCAGTTAGGTCAGAAATTAAGAGTGAATGGTTATAATATATTAGTGTTATCATTAAAATCTTCATTTTCTCTTTCTTAATAACTACTTTGCTCTCTGTATATGAAATATCTGAAAATATTCAGCCCATTTGAAGACATGTACTGTATGTTGTCATAACATCGTGTTTTTGTTACCAAAAATTCCTATTCAATCAAAGCAACAATAAAAATGCTGATTTGAGGAAATCATCCTAAAAATGTAGCTTGTTGCTTATTCACACACTAGCTACTAGCTGAAGCCATTTTTTTTCAAAATGATATTCTAGATTATATATATATATATATATATATATATATATAT
>CM075012.1:25644039-25698223 GCA_037576675.1 Pangasius sanitwongsei | reverse complement strand
ACACACACACACACACACACACACACACACACACACACACACACACACACACACACACACACACACACACACACATCCCCACACCCTTTCCCTCTATAAGCATGTGCTATGTGCTGTTCATGGCTTTCTTAGAATAGGCGCATTATCAAAGCTTCATTTCCTTAATGTCTAAGTAGCTCATTACCTCGACGGTCACACTGTCATCATGAATGCATTCCACTAGACATGTCTTTCCACCAGACTGCTCCGTCTCCCATTAAATTTCCTCTAGCCATTCTGCCGAGATTATATCACTCCAGATTTTCCTGCTCTAAGGCACAATTCGCCCGCACACAGCCAGCAAAAAGGACAGCGAGACTGCTAATGCTCTTCCTTCTTTGCATCAAGAATCCTCAAGATGTCCAAAAAATGTCACATCTGTTTCTTGACCACATTTACGCTTGATCAGATTATGCATCTTATATCCTGATCAATTTTAGTCAAATACATTTACAGCATCCTGTGATGTTTATTTTTAGTTGTTTTATTTCAAAAAGAAGGGTTGGTGCATCACAGTGGCTGCATGTCAACAAATAAATTATATAATATCTAGCTAAAATTTGCAGTCTTTTGCTTATTAAGTATCAGATTTATACCAGAACCAGGGCAGAGTGGAAATGCATTCAAGGTGCATTTAAAACGTATTTAAATCCAATCTCAAATGTCTGCAGGAGGTCAGGGACAATTTAATTAAGACATTCTATTACCCAAATGTTATAGAGGTCCTTGTAATACATATTGAAAACCTTGCCAATACTTTACATCATAACTGTGTCATAACCAAAGTGTTCAATACTTCATAACAAAAACCCTTTGCCCTTCCAATACAATATATCACATAACATCATGACCCATAATCCTCCTATTACATTACTTCATAATCCAAACACCTCCTATTGCATTACATCATAATCCAAACCCAACTTAATACATCATAACCTAAATCCCACCTATTATATTACATCAAAACCCAGACCCCTCCTATTACATTACATCGTAACCCAAACCCCTCCTATTAAAATCCATCATAACCCAAACCCATCCTATTACATTTCATCATAACGCAAACGCTTACCAAGACATTACATCATAACCAAATCCCTTCTATTAAAATCCATCATAACCCAAGCCCCTCCTATTATGTTACATCATAACCCAAAACCTTCACAAGACATCATCAAACATTAAAGACATTAAAACCACTTTTAAAAACTTTTTTTTTGATGTAGCAACCATCTTTTGCATAAAACACATAAAAAAGGAGAAACACAAAGTTGTTGGTTGAATGTAATGAGCTGATTTGCACATTAACACAAGATTCAGCAATTCAATTAAAATTTGTCTAACCAAGTGTAAATCTCATCCATATATTTTCTAAATACAAGACGCGTGAACGTCGAGTGATTTAATTGTATTTAAATGCTATAATTGGATGTATTTCCACCTGTGCTTTTATATGACTCATATCTATATGATCTTGATACTCAGAATACATATAATGACCTAGTGCAAACAGGATCCTAGAGATGTTATGTCAGAAATGAAAGGGTGGAGTATGAACAGTGTGTGTGTGTGTGTGTGTGTGTGTCAGTGTTCCACAGCTGCTGGGCTTCTCTGGTTTCTCTTTCCTGTTCTATCTGTCCTCCTACCTTCACGCTAATTGCAATAATTACAATGCCATCTTTTAGAGGCTTCATTGGCTCAGTCTTGAACATGGCTATTAATTTTCAAGCTGAAAAGAACTTATAGATGCAGTTCTCCTGCTACCTACGTAAAAGACATTACATACCTAAACACACTGAAAATTGGGACTGGAGTAAAGGGTGTAAACACACTCACCCAGCCATGATGTTTAATCATTAATGAAAAAGCAAATGTTGCTGCAATGCCCTGGTGTGATGTACAGTAATTAAATATCTGTGGGCAGTAACAGGAGTTGTGCCAGGTACCATATGCCACATACACAGGGCTCAGTTTGAGAAGGGATGCAAGGGGATGCCATATATGCCAATTTAAAAAAAAAAAAAAAGAAAAAAAAAAAAAGGAGAAAACCTTCCACTTGTAAAGCCGCCATCTTGTATTTGCATTCAATTTGGATTAATATTAATTATCCACGATCATTTAAGATGGTTATCATCAATAACCTTCATAAGTGGCAAAGAGAACACTACATAAAGCAGGCATCATTAAATATGTTTTTTAAAAGATATGATAACCTCACATGGTTTCACACTTTGCATCTCATATTGTGACTTGCGTTGCGTGAATTATTACGACATTTAATTGTAAAACATAAAACATAAAAAAGTGTGTGTTTCGTTAATAATGGAAAAAAAAGAACTGTTGGCAAATTGCTCTGGTATGAGAGGAATAAAATTCTTCTGAACGTACTGTCCAGGGTAATTACTGCTTCATCACACCACCCTGTCACTGATTATTTTCCTATATCAGCATGACACAGAGTGATTTATTCTGTACCTATACCACAGACTGGTTGGATTCTGAAATCTGATTGGTCAGGAGGTGTGTATTGTTTTTGTATAACAGCACGGCTCGGACAGTAGTTCCAGGGTAATGACAGGTTAATATTAATGCACATGTTGTAATACCGTATTCTTTCTGTAGTAACAGCTCATACACCGGGACTTGTAAGGCAGACTGTCCACATAATCTAGGACCAATAATACGGTTTAAAAATAAACCTCTGTTATAAACATCTAATCATTATAGTGGTGACATTCTTTCGTTGGAAGGAGTGAAGTTAATGGAAGGAGTCTCGAGTATCAGTGCTTTGTTACTGCCATGGTGCTTTACAAAGTTTCCCAGTACAGTATAGTCTTTATGACATAAGCGAGAACAGGAACTAACATGTCTCTCGGATGTTCCACAACATTAAATCTGACTATAAACTGTTAAAACGCATGACATGTCATTTATAACTAAATTAAGCACTGTAATATTTGGCAAAGTGCTGTGGTATAAGCAGAATGACGCACTTAAGACCATGCAGTTATATAAAAATAATGCACTTCAGGGTGGTAACGGCACTCCGCTTCGTGTTGTGCTGCATCACACCACCCCTGTGTGGATTATTTTCACATAACCGCATGTTTTGTCGTACGTTACTCCTTACATATAACTATAATCGGCTGAAATCATAGAGAACAGTTCCTACAGGTATTATAATGCACTGATGTATCAGGAACACACAAACCATTGACTAAACATGTTGATGGCTTTTTTCAGTGCATCGTATGACCTTTAATGATTGACTATCGCCTCCTTTCCCATGCAACACACTGTCACTTAGAGCCGTCCGGCTTCAGCCCAGAGAGCCACCTTTTAACCTGGGAATATGGTAGCAAGTCGCAGAGCCGGCGAAAGAAATGTCACGGTGACGTGTGGCTTCAGGAAATGAATCCCTAATTAAATCTCCTTACTGAAAAACCACACACACACACGCAGAGGACACAATGATTGATGCAGCATGTTTCATGTGAAAGAGCCGCCCACACAAGAAAAAGCAGATTGTTTTTCATCTCACTTCTGTCACGATGCTGACTCGGAGTCAGCGCTTGTCTTTATCGCTCCAGCGACACACCACAATCGTGCCTCGTTCACGCTGGAGCTCAGCATGACAATACGCCATCCCACATACAAACGTCATGTCTGCGCACGTATATTCCGAGCTAGAGACGCTTCCCAAGTCTAAGACGGAGTGCAGGATATCGGAGTCTTGGGCTACAAATCAAAAAGTGCTGTGGAATTCTGGATTCTGATTGGTCAGAAAGCGCTTAATGCCCTTGTTAACATTTCTATAGCGACTAATAACACAGGGACTTGTACACATTTTACTCATTTTTTTAATCATTTACCTACTACTTATTTACTTACTTTTTATTTTACTTACTTTCTACTCATCTCCTTACTTACAGTATTTACGTTTTAGATTAGCTTGATTAAGAAACAATTAAAATAAGCAAATTCATATGCTAGTTTCTTAATTAAAAACAAGAAAGCAATAACAAAAACACATTTTTTATCTTTTTTTATCCATTCTTTTACATACTGTATAATTTTGGACTCTTGGTATCACGAATTACAAATCTGACTTTATTGTATTTTTATATTTATTAAATGTAAAGCTCCAGAGGGCGTTCACTCGTGCAGGAAATGATGGAGAGTAAATAATGTGGATCGGCTGTTTATACACACCGGCCGCTCGGCTCATCTACATGCTGTTTGCCCAGTTGTTAAGTCCGAGTCTTTAATGCACTTTGTTTGCTCAGGATTTACTGCTCCCATAGGAGTCAATGGCTCAGTGTGTGTGTGTGTGTGTGTGTGTGTGTGTGTGTGTGTGTGTGTGTGTGTGTGTGTGAGTGAGAGAGAGAGAGAGAGAGAGAGAGAGAGAGTGTGTGAGTGAGTGAGTGAGAGAGAGAGAGAGAGAGAGAGAGAGAGAGAGACCATACAACTTTCAGGCAACCATGACTACAGGCTACTCACCCTGAGAGACCATTTTATCACCCGGCTGTAGGTCTCAAAGACACACACATTGGTTTTACTATCCTTGTGAGGACCTTCCACTGACATAATTATTATGGCTGCTAATGAATGCTATGCTACACTTCAATCAAACCCTAACCTGCACATCAGTAACCAAAAGGAAACATTTACAATGTAACGTTTTGTTGTTGTTGTTTTTAATAAAAGTTGCAATTTTGGGGAGAAAAAAATAGAAGCACCTCTTGTGTCCCCATAAGGTCAAAATTATCAAATATTCCTACCCTTCTGGGGACGTTTGGTCCCCCCCACACACACACACCTCAATCAATACAAACCATACACTCTTTTTATATTCAAGATTTTCTTTCTTAGATTTTACATTCTTATTTATCTTCTTTTATAATATTTGTAAGCAAAATTCAAAACCAAAAAGCAAATTTTATTACTAATGTTTACTCCGTTTTATTAAAGGAATAATCCAGTGTTTTCTGATTAACACACGCGAATTTCCGCACATTTCACTGCACAGAGAAAAGAACATAAAACTGTTGTTTACTGCAAAATCTCTTATAATTGACGTCTAATGGCACTTCTTGAACTCTCTCAATAAATGCTAATGTAAAACGTGGATTTTTTTTTTTTTTTGCAAAATGTTTTCATGAATTATTCAGTCAGAGTGTTTGTAAATGAAGCGCTAAATCCATTCCTGTGTAATCTATTCTTTTAGAGACGGGACCAACAAGCCTGGGATGCAAACAGAATTTTCTTCCAATCATGTTAGCAAAGTGTTAGTGCAATCGTCTGCAGTTGTGATTTCTCCAAAGTGTGGTAACAAAATGAGTAAAAAGACGTCTTTTTTCTCGTTTGCTAACAAATAAAGCAAAGGCTAACACTGCTAGCTCAAACTCATGGAACATGAATCAACCGAAACGTTCGTGAACATGAAGCGACTAATTTTTTTTTTACTGTATTGCTCCACTGTTAAAGAAGTATTCAACTTTATGCAAATGAGACACAATGATCGCCAAGCGACGACCAAACAGATTGTTCAACCTGAGGTTGCTCACCAGTACAACTCAAAAACACCTCAAACATGCTGGAAATAAATGCAATGGCTTATAAATAGAAATTAAACCACAGTGCTGTTGAATTCTGGATTCTGATTGGTCATTCTTTATTCAGAAATGTTATCTGGCGTTGATTCGTTTTCTATAACATCAGCTCTGACAGTCATGCAACTGCACACAGATGTATATTAATATTAACACACTATCACAGCATCATTCTAATGCTTTATCATACAGCCTCCTCATCACCAGCGTTCCACTGGTCTTTATTCACCTGCATTCGTACTCATAATAAATCGAATCTACAGAGCAAGTTAAGCTAGTTCATTAGCTGACACTAGCTAGGACTGGAAAGAGGAAGAGAGCTGTTATCTTGTTGTAAACGTGTATCAGCTGAGGAAAAACAAGCCTCACAGAGACGCCATGCCCGGAGAAGAGTGTGTCCTGACATCCAGGAGGAAGATCCACATCAATAATGCATGACAACAGTGTGCAGGAAAAAGACCTGATGGAAATATATCTCAGCGCCGAGACGAGGAGAGAGAAACACGAGAGCTGGAGACACCACAGGCTTTTCCATAAGACTGATGAGCAGCATTTCCTTTATTACTTTTATTTATTTGGCAATTAATTGAGGGTACTTCCTATAGTATTTATAGTTACATATTATTATTATTATTATTATTATTATTATTATTATTATACATTTCATTTTACAGTATTCTATAATTGTATTTTTTAATCTCCTTATGGGTATCTGAGTGCTCATATTTTCACTTTTAAATATATTTTAATATACTTTATAAAGCATTTTAAAACATAACATTTAATTTGGCATTTAATTAACATTAACATTTGATCGAAAGTACATAATGTCTTTTCGTATTTACAGTTTCATTTTATTTTTATATTATTATTATTATTAGTAGTAGTACCAGTAATAGTAGGGTAGAAGTAGGAGTACCAGTAGTAGTAGTACTAGTAGAAGTAGGGTAGGAGTAGTAGTAGTAGTAATAGCAGTAATAGTAGCAGCAGCAGCAGTAGTATAGTTTTGTTAAATTAAAATAATTTTAAAATTATTTCATGTAAAATTAAAATTATCTTTACATTAAATTATTTTCTGTTCATTCTATTTAAATAATTCATTTCATATTTCTGTACATTTTATCTCCCTATAAGCTTATTTCTGTACTTATATTTTCCCTTCTTTTATTTTATCCTTGTGCATTCTATTACATTACTTTATCATTTAATTGTCACTACAGAGCAATCTGAGCGATGTGCATGAAAAACTCCACGAAAAAAGCTTAATAATAATAATAATAATAATAATAATAGTATTATTATTATTATTTTCATTTTATCACTTTTGTAGTTTCAGATCTCAAAAGGCCTAAGAGACATGGAGAGCTTTAACGTTAAATCAATACGAAAATGAAACTGTCAACACTTGGCACTGAAAGTGGCATAAAGGTTGCATTCAGCGATATTTTTCTCTGTAAAACTCAGACAGCTCCATTACGGCGGTAATAATGGGCCGTAATTACGATATCTGATGCGCTGCGAGACTTAATGAAAATGAACGCTTGGATGGATTTAGTCCATCGAACAGCATGAGAGCCTGCAACTTTTCCTTTCAAATAATCTTACTTTAAAATATTACAGCTGAGGGGTTGGTGTGAATGGGCCAGAAGCTGTTCCTCTCTTTCGAGGAGAAGAAATAAAAATAAGGTAACATCATCTTCACATCACATCGACATTTTCTTCTTCGCTAACGGGTAGTTTGAAGAGGCCGACTTGGCCGATGCATTCATAACATGTCATCATCAGTGACTGAGAAGCCAAACGTATAAAACGAGGTGGATTTCTTTCTCCTTACGTCACAGAGCAGCTGAATTCTCAATTCTTTAACATGAGCGACATGTTTATGTCAATGCGCTGGTTCTAATACGTTATCGTTTCCATAGCAACAGTTCATACACAAGGACTCCACATCATCTAAGACTAATAATAAACAGAGTTAAAAAAAAAAAATGTTTAACGAAGAAAAACGCATAATCTTTAATGTGTGACTTTTTTATTTGTTAGGAGACGTTTATTTAACATTTACGAAAGTTTACACTTAGAGAGAGAGAGAGAGAGAGAGAGAGGGAGGGAGAGAGGGAAGGGCTGGTGAGGGAATGACTGTTTATCGTTGTTCTAACGTAAGTGAGAACAGGAACTAACTTGTCTCGGGGACGTTACACAACATTAAATCGAACTATAAATTGTTAAAAAAGTGTGACGTGTCGTTCATTAATAAATTAAACGCTGTAATTGTTCACTGTGGAATAAGTGGAATATCACACTCCAGATTGTTCGGTTATGTGAAAATAATCCACTTCAGGGTGCTAATATCCTCCACTTCACATCATGCCGCATCACACCACCCTTCTGTGGATTATTTTCATATAAACGCACGGTCTGTCTTGTGTTACTCCTTACATTAATCATTTTTTTTCTGTTTTTTTTTTTTTTTCATACATCGTCCAATCAAAGAACAAATTACACAAATGGACAAATGACAGATGCATAAGAGTTGTGTGCTTTGAATAAAAGAGTCTGTGATGATTTTGACAAACATGTTAGCTGGTTTTGATTGCTGAACTGGATGCTATAACCTGCTATTACTTCTCATTTACATTCGCCATGTACTTCCAGTAACAAAGTTTTGAGGATTGGAGGAAGGTTTAGATGACTTTATATGATGAAATAGCCATTACAAGCTTCCCCCTTTTTAATCAATAAGGACCAGTGATGCCGGAGACATACCTCAGAAAATGACGACAGTCACGATGTTCAGCAAACAAACTGCAAGAAAAAGGGCATCATTAATAATGATGATAAATCCTTAACAAAGAATTGAAACATAATACAAAATGTCAAGAAAATACAGGGATGAAATATAGATAAGATATTGACTTCTTACACTGTATTCTTATTTTCAAAAAAAAAAAAGTGCTACGAAGCTAACTCGCTAGGTAGACAGCCTGTGAGGTCCTATATTTTTTGGAAATTTGATGAAAAACATAGCTGAGCAAACTATCCAGCTAGTATTTACTTCCTGTTTATGGTTCTTTAAGATTGCTATTGAAGACAGGATTAAAATGAGCTAGCTAATATAACATCACAGCTTACCTAGCTTGCTAATGAGGCTAGTTAGCTTTAGTTAGCTAGTTATTTTATTCAAGTGATTCCATGACTTTTGTGCCATGTAGACCTCAAACTCAAACCGTTGTGCCATTTAACCCATCAAACAATTTCTTATTTCTTACAATTTCTTGTTTCTGGCGCTTACATTAGAAACAGCAAGAATAGAGAATAAAGAACAGAATTAGCAAATACACAAAATATGGTTAACTAGCATCCGTGCTAATGGTGGCAGGACAATTCTAACAATTCACTAATCTTTTCAATTGAATTTAATTTCGATCTACAATTTGAACAGGTAACAAATTATACTACCAACGTGACCTCGTCGGTTAAAATCTTCGAAAAAAATAAAATAAAATAAAATGAGAGAACGAGCTTTTCTACTTTGTATGACCTTCGGGAATTTCAGATGATGCAACTTCCTGTTGCACATGATTTGTGCAATATTCCAAATATTTCACAGGAGTGAATAAATGTTAAGGAATTAAAATGAACATTGTTGTTTAAAATGTTTTTGATGTATTTTACTGTTACTTTATATACATATTTGTAAATGTATAACGTATAAACAATATATCAGTGATACTGAATCATGAATTTAATGATTTTTATTTTAATGTAATGTACTCTTTATTTTAAATCATTACCTGTTAGGTATGAGGCAGAGATCTGGATGGAAGTGTAGGATGGTTTTTAAAAATCATGGGGTATTCGAGCAGATAAATCCAAAATGGTGGTCAAAACCAGACTGGCTGATCTACAAACAGACTTAACTAGCCTCAGAAAAGGAAAACTCCAAAAAAAACTTTAACAGTAGCAGAGAACAAACTCTTGGACTCACACAGAAAAGACTGCTTGAGCTAGATTCTCTGAAGTGTGTGTGTGTGTGTGTGAAAGTGTGAGTTATTTCAGGGAGATTGTGAATGGGAGACAGGTGTGTGTCATTAGTAATCAGGACACTGTGAACAGATATAGGAGTCATGTGACTTGGTCAGGTGACGAAGCTGGTCGCGCACAGACTGACTGATTCCCAAAACTCAAACTGATGCCTTCTTGTGTCTTCATTCCTACCACCTTCAGCATGTGACCCGGAAATCGCTCCTCCACCTTTCAGGACGTATCAGTGAGAAGCTTCTAGAGCGAAGATACACAGACGCTTCCTGCTTCCTGTGCGGAAATTCTATAAACAAACAGGTTCAAAACAAATCCTTGCATGAAGGTCAACTGAATATTAAAAAAAAACGGGTGAAGTCAGGTGATGAGTAGAATCTTGTTCAGGCTGAAATATCGACAGTTCAGAGTGTGATGTATATTTCACTTATGGATGATTTAGTGTGTAATCAAAGGAAATGAACAGGTGCCAAGGATTCACTGTACAGTAACTTCCACACTCCTCTTAGTACTATTCCTGCACTATTAGAATAATCATGATTTTTTGTGTGTGTGTGTGTGATGTGCTGAGGATTCTGGGAGTTGAAATGTGAGACGGCAGCAGCAGTCAGAGACGTGACGTTACTGTGTTACTGTGTCCCACAAGGAACTGTATTCCCCTTCCAACCCCCACCACACAGACACAAATTACACACTGCTTGTGTGGCAACATGAGAGGTAATGGATGTGTCTCCGAGTGGAGATCGCACCCTAGAGAGTAACTTGTGAACATAAAGAGCAACAGGGTCACAGCGTTCACATAATCCAAGCACTTTTCTGAAGGGTGTGAAGCACTGGAAGATTTCTCATTAACAAGGAACTCTTTTTCTGCCATTTTCCCCAGTGGACTAGTGGCTGTGAGACTGATGTGTGTGGTTCTTAAAAAAAAAAAAAAAAAAACTGCAAACTTTAAAGGAAATCTCCACCCTGAATGACTTACTCTAGGTTTTTTAGTTTAGTTAGTGTAGTTTTAGTTTTTAGTTAGTTTAGTTAGTTTAGTTTTAGTCTATTTTCACTTTGGTTAATGTGGTACATTACACACAATGCCGTTTGACTGCTTAGTGAGAGTGGTGCAATGGCATTTAACCCCCATTAATGGGATTTAATTAAAGAGAGCAATGCGGCGGTGCTTTAGTCCTTTAGTCTGTCCAGCTCTTCCTGGAGTTTCGCATGCTTCTCCTTCGGTTTCATCTGGGTTCTCTGGGTTCCTCCAACCTCCTGATTGGACATGATTGAAGGATTGACTAAGATAAATTTCCCCCAAAATGTGATTGAGTGTGTGTTACGATGTATTGGCATCCCATCCAGACTGCATTCCGACCTTGCACCCAGCATTCCTGGGATAGGCTCAGGATCCTCTATAACATCTTCAGTAGCCTCTTTGGCTTGTCCTCTTTTAGAGGAACCCTTAAAGGTTCTAAGTAGAACAGTGTGTTTTAGAAAGTGGGACCATTTTAGAAAGATAAGAACCCTTAAGGATTTTTTTTTCTAGTATACCTCTAAATTCCTATGCGCTATGATTCCCATAATAAACATGACAAATAAACATAACAAATTTTCGCTATTTGTTTGTTTGTACATAACAATTTTCCCAGAATAGGCTCTGGGTCCACTGCGACCCTGATCAGGATAAACCATTTACTGAAGATGAATGAATGAACAAATGAAGGAAAGAATGAATCAATGAATCAATGAATCAATGAGTCAATGAATCAATGAATCAATGAATCAGTGAATCTCTTTGGCTGGTGGTGCAAAAGTTCATGTCACTAATAATAAACGCCCATCTCTGGTGCCTTGTTGTAGTAGTACATAATCTGTCTTCTCTCACACACATTCACACACACCCTCACACACACACACAAACACACACACTCACACACACACATACAGCAAACATGGAAAAGAAGGGAAGAGAAAAAACAGGAAACAGGGACAAGAAAGGGCATAGAATGGCAAGAACCCAAAAATAATCAAAGATCAGTAAATTCAGTGTGTGTGTGTAAGTGTGTGTGTGTGTGTATGTGTGTGTGTGTGTGTGTGCGTGAGAGAGAGAGAGACAGTGAGAGTGTGTGTGAGGTGTTCCCATGTCTATTCTGGTTGCAGTGGGAAGTTAATTTATTTAAAAGTGTGAAATTCAATTATAGGAGGATATGATGATTCCCAGCAGCGAGGATAAAACATGCAGCTCTTTCCAAAAGAAGAGAATAAACGCAGATGAAATATGTAAGGAGTAAAACACTACAGGAACGCGCTGTTATGGGAAAATAATCAGCGCCAGGGTGTTGTGATGAAGTAGATTCACTGTTACTACCCTGATGTTGATTATTTTCCTTTAACAGCACATCCTGAAGTGTTGCAATTTATTAATTATTATAGAATGACACGTCATACTTTTTATCCATTTATAGTTACGTGTAATGTTGTGGAACATCTGTGAAATGAGTTATCAGTTACGTTCCTTGCTGCATGGCTGTCCAAGCTGCTGTAATAGAAAATTAATCAACACCTTCTGACCAGTCGGAATTGAGCATTCAACAGCGCTGTGTTTCATTTCGAGCACAAGTAGGATTTATTTTGCATCCATATGTGTGTGAATTATTATTTAATTTTTCTTGGCAACACTACAGTTATTTCTTGTGAAAGAATCCAAAGAATCACTTGAACATCTGTTGTATCTTCTAAAATTGAACCGTCAGGACACTTACATTTCACAGATGTTTGTTTTAAACACCACACACCAGCACTAATGACGCAATTTACAAAGCCTGCCTTCGCTCGTCACACTGGAGCATCTGCATGATTTTCTTTTCTACACAGTATCATCAGAAGAGACAGAACAGAACGCAGTATCTGTGCCCCTGATCTCAGGACCGGCTCAGCGCCACGCCATCGATCGGTCCTGAGTGCGCTAATTAAAGAAGAGCTTACTTATGCAAAGCCGAGTAAACTAAACGCACAAGCATTAATTACAGTCAAATGAAATACATTGTCTCTGAGATCCTTCGGGAGATTTGACCTATCGATAGCGAGAGAGCTGTGAGACGTCGTGCTGATGGAGGAGCGAGTCCGAGGGTGATTAGTTAACTGCCACTACGGCTCGCACAAATCGATGATGATCTCAGTTTCCAGATCATTATAAACACATAAACAGAGGTTTTCTGTTCCAAATGTTCTGGACAACTTTAGAAGTAGGTCTGAACTCAGAAAAAAAAAAATGTCGATTTTCTATAACAGCAGCTCTGACAGTAGGTTATATTAATGCGCTCATTTTAAATCATTATCATTTCTATAGTAACAGCTCATTCACAGAGACTTGTACAGTGGACGCTCCACATAATCTAACGCTAATGTTATCTAACAAAGAAAACGTATAATCACTGATATGGAGATGTTAACATTTATGGAAGGAGTCTCCGGTGTCAGAGTTCTCCATCATGAGAGTGAGTTCACACTTTGTGGTTCATCAGTAACATGACAAGCTGCGTTTTTCTGTCTTATTATCTTCAAGAGAGAAAAGAAATAGAGACTGATGAAAGAATGACTGTTTATAGCTGCTATAACGTAAGTAAACTAACATGTTTCATGGACGTTTGGCAAATATTTGTGTGCTAAAAAGTTCAACTCTGTTACTCATTTAAGAGCAAAATGCAGAAAACAAAGAAATATGGTAAAACTGAGACTGTTAAAATTGAGATGGGTTAACATGTTTTGATGTTTAAAAGTATGGGTTTTTATTTAATGTTGAAAATATTAAAAAAAAAAAAATCTAGGCCTAAATGGCTCTGCAATCATGCAATCACCAACGATCATAAAGAGACCATCATGTCCATTAAATAAAACATTTTATATATTCTGTCTGAAACACCTTACAGAACCGCACGGTCTGTAGCGAGCTCAGCTAATACACATTAACCTCTTCAGTGGTGAATAATGGTGAATAATGGCTGATGAAGATGGCCAGCAAGGCTACATAAGGACAAACGAACATAATCCTATGGAAGACTTACTCACTGGGAGAGAACTAATCTCTGTCTCCAATGCCAGGCTTTAACATTTCAAACATGTGGACAGCGAGGGGAAAAAATAAAAATAAAAAAGCGCCTCCATTCGAGCCCGGAGTATAATATTACTTCACAGAAGAGCAAAATTGAAGGGGAAAAAATGTAATGTGATTTTCCATTAGCAGATTAAAAATGTCTTTCATGGCTGCTTTTCCACTTAAATCCTGAGCTGTGCTCAGTAAACCAGCGTTTCCCGCTTTCTAACCTCAAAATGTCAGAGAGCAGTGAACGTTCCTCTGCAGTCTGCACATCGCACGGCTCAATGAGAGCTACACCGCATTATACTGCTATATATTGGGAATGGGACAGATTTAAAATATGCTGATGATCTCAGGAAAGGTGTAATTTATGAAAAACAACAGCGACAATCATCGAAAACAGGCGATATATTGAATATGACCTCTGTTTTTGATATTGCAGAAATCAATATTATGATGATGATTCAATTCAGCCTAATTTTCAAAATAAAAAAAAAATGCCTAAACGCCATTACTAGAATTGACACTACCTTTAAACGTTAACACCATCAACGTCATTATCAGTGTACACTTCAAAAATCTAAACTGTTTAGAAACAAATGAGAAAAACTTTTTTTTTTTTGTTCAATTATCTTTGGAGTAAATTGTGAGCTTGTAACTTGTTTTTAATAAAGACAAAACATTACAGTGCCTTGCATAAGTATCCAACTTATGGAACTTTTCCACATTTTGTTGTGAAATAGAACAAAAAATGCTGACATTGAAGCATGGTGGTGGTAGTGTCATGAGCGTTGAGAGTTACCCTTGGCTATTTATAGGCTATTTTGTGTAAATTCATGACACATAATCCCAAATAAGTTCATTCCAGTTCCAGGTTGTAACACTACAAAATGTGGAAAAGTTCAAGGGTGAATACTTATGCAAGCTGTATAATCCTATTCATTTGAGTGAGTTTCTTCCTAATGTCGTCTGAGGGAGGTCTTCCTCACATCTGTCGGCTCTGATTTGTTCATTAATGATCTAAATCTACATCCGGATTTCTGTAAAGCTGCTTTGTGACACTGGCTATTGTTAAAAGCACTGTACAAATAAAAACTGAATTGAACTGAGTGTTAGAAGCTCTGATTGGCTAGCTCATGTTATATAAAGTGTATTTTTGGTGCTGCACGGACGAGTCACAGGCTGACGGTGTAATGGGCACCTTTCACGTCGAATGAAGACGCAGCACATTTCCAGAGTTTGCTGAAGTCAGCTGTAGCATCAGGCTCGTGCGTTTCCTCTCCATCCGGCTGGAAGAAAGAGAAGAGATTAAGCTCTGCTATGTAGGGGCAATTGATTGTGGCATTTTAATTTACTCAGCTGCCATTTTCTCTTCCTTCAGCTAAAGATTAGAATAATGTTCCTGATAAGCACAGCTGGCCAGATGATATGCGACACATGTGCTGAATACAACCTACAGGACACGATTTACGATAAATTTATCATCATGTTAAAAAAAAAAAAAGACTTTCTGACATGACTCTTACCTTTTTTTTTTTTTTTTTTCTGCTGACTTCCTCAGGTACGTTAGGAGTGAGGTGTCCATAGTGTTGGATATTTGCCCAAACCGTGGTCATGGTCACCCCACACAATGGCCATCCAGCCTGCAGGCCCATTACCTCCATGATTACATTTGGCAGCGCCAGCCTCGGCTTTTTGATCAAGATGGATGGGTTTTTCATCCGGGTCAGGGTCTGGCCCCACAGCTCTGCTTACTGAGGCCCAGTCTGCAGGCCTGAATTTAAATCCTCTCAAATAACAACATAATCAATGATTTAATTCACGTAATATTAATACATGTGAATATTCAGTAGGCTAGAGTCAAGATAGATTTTACAGCTTTATACCAGCTTTTTACTAGACTAATACATCCAAAAGTAAACTAATAGTTCACTTGGCAGAGTACTTCAAGAGTACTTCACCAAATGTACTTAGACATGAAGTATATCCAAAGTAAACTATATATATATATATATATATATATATATATATATACAGTATGATTCTTCTATGATTCTTAACACTTTAACACTTCAACAAACATCCATGATACGAGTTCTCACACAAACAGTCGTTCCATCACCAGTCTCTCTTTCTTCCCTCTTCAGATAAACAAAAGATACAAAAAAAAAACACAACTTGTCACGTTACCGAGAAACCATAAAACGTAAGCTCCTCTGTCCTGGAGATATCAGAAAACTTAAAGTTACCTCTGTCTGTTACAAAAGCACTTACACTGGAGGCTCCTTCCATAAATGCTACCTAGAAAAAGTTCGGCCACAGCAATGATTATACGTCTTTCTTTGTTAAATAAAAAACTTTTTTTAAAAATAACAATTCGTTGTTATTAGCCACAGGAACATCCGCCGTACAAGTCCCTGTGAATGAGCTGTTACTATAGAAACGGTAACATATTAGAACGAGCGCATTAATATAAACCTGTGATTTATTACCTTTTACTTTTCCAGCACAGTCATTAATGAATTAATGATTTATCTAGCCCTGATATACAATGATTCTTCCCCCAATCACTGAATACCTGGAAATGCCACTGTGTGTAATGTATTATCTACAACACCAACAACAAATATAATGTTTTTATTAATGGAAGCAAAATAATGTACTCATGGAATTATGTAGTCACACAGTGTGATTGCATTTCATCCCTGCACAATATTAATTGCCTGTGTTCCAGTGTTCTAGCACTTTCCTGGAAATGCAACAGCTCGAATTTATTCTTCGGGCAGCTAAATGGCACATTATTGTAAAGCGTGAAGCCATGTCTCGGCAATTTCATTTCAGCTGTGAGGCCAAAACATGGTGCCCCGCCTGTACAGAAAGCCATTTGGTGCTGAAACCTGTTGAGCAGATAAGTGTGTCCATCATGCAGACACTGGCCGCTGGGAGATCTCTCTCTCGCTCTCTCTCTCTCTCTCTCGCTCTCTCTGTCTGCGCTCTGGGGATTCAGAGACTCGCTGGAGTTGCTCGGCTGCCTGCCGCTGCCTTTGGGCTCTTCATGAAGACCTGCTGGGATGATCCAACACTGCGCTCTCACTTGAGGAACTCATGAGAAGCAGAGAGAAGGAGTTTAATAGATCTCTACCTGCCTTCAGGTCCGTGCCGGGCTCATCAATAAACCGCTGACCAGCGGCACTTCGTAAGGGTGCCATTATATTCACAAAAAAAAAAAAAAAAAAAAAAGAGTTTGCTTGAGGAAGATGGTGTCAGTGTGTGATTATCTCACATCAGCATATTTGTTTATGTTTAATTTATTGCTATTCACTCATAGACTCCCATTAAGTTGAAATGACTGCAGCATAGAACAAACAAATGATTAAATATATATAAAACATATTTTACACATATATAAATATATATGAAACAGAGGAATGAAAGAATGAAGGAATTGTCTGATACAGCAAAAAAATACAGTAAACCATCACAATTATAAACAGGAAAAAGAAAAATATTACAGATATAATAATTAGAATATATATTTCTAATTATCATAATTATTCAATAATTAAACAGTAATAATTTTGAGATTCTTAGAATACCACACATATACACTACAAGTCAAAAGTATTAGAGCAACATTTACTTTAAGAATAAAAAAATTAGATATCATAATTTTTCAAGGGATTAGTAAGGAATAAAGCACTCCATGTGGTGCAGTTGTAGGAAAATAATCAACGACATGGTGGTGTTATGAAGTGGAATCACTGTTAGATCCCAAAAACTGATGAGACAGCATGTCCCAAAGTGTTTTATTCCACTTACACCACAGTTTTATTTTTAAATTTATTAAAGAACAGCATGTTGTACTTTTTATCCATTTATAGTTACATTAAATGTCTGCAAAAACAAGTCTCCCTTTCATTATAGCAGCTATAATAGTTCTCGTACCTACACACAGGGACCTGAACAAACACTTTAACTAGCTAGCTGACATCAACATAACGTAAAAGTGTGTTAGCAAAAAAATAAATAAAAAAATCGTGTGGTATTTCAGACAAGTTGTGATGTAATAAGAGCACACATTTCATCATATATATATATATATTTTACATTTTTTAAAATTCATTCAATAACCGTATGGCATGTCGACTGAACTGTAAAATCTTAGTAAAAAGAAAAAAAAAATACAGAGCATGCAGAACACTGTACAGGAGCCTGTGTTTCCTGAAGAATAAACGTGATGAGAAGACGCTCCATGTTACAGCTGACGCATCTTCGTTCATATTTAATATTAAAGGCAGTCCTTTTTTTTCATCCATCATGGTATAATGAAAAAAAAATATTCATGAAGACACTCAGCGATGACGCATGATTGCAAATTCACTAAATTCAAACGAGTCATAAAAGAGTTACAAGCAGGGTTTGTGTGATGAATCAAATATGTGCTGAAAAGATTTTGCACTTTTTTTACTCACGCTGAATATTTTTTTTTAGTTGAATGCTTGAAAAAAAATCAAAATGCACTTTAAGGTGCAAATGTGTAAACAGAAATGCATTCAAATCCCCAAATGTGTACAAAAAATGTATTTATTATGTGCAGAAAAAATATTAATAGCTGCAAATGAAATGTTGAAGAAAAGCTCAAGAGGTCGTCTTCAATTCTTTGTAACGAATTACCGAGTTAGCTTCTTCCAATCAGGACAGCAGAGGCTAACATCATTGGCTAGCTTGCTTTATTTATGTAGTAGTGAATGTTAGCCAGAATCTTAGCCAGGTCTGAATAGGCAACCTAGGTTGGAATATATGGGAAAAAACGTGACACAGGAAACCCACGTGAACAGCAATCCGAGCTCAGGATTAAACCGGGAAGTGTGGAGCTAACGTAACATCATATTTAGCTTTTTCATGAACATCTGCACGATATAATATCATGATGTTACAGCTAGCTCAGTGAACCTAGGCTAGCTACTTAACAACATAACTCTTCAGTGTCAAGCTAGCTAATGTCAGGCTGCCCTGATTGGATGACTCAAAATTGCTACCTGATTGGGCAGCCATCTTATACACAAGTCATCTGTAAGTCACATGAACTCTTCTATTTCTATTTTTTATTTAAAAGTGCCAGCACATTTCATTTACACCTGCTAATATTTTGCAACTATATTTAAATGATGGTACAGTATTTGTGCATTTGAACACATTTGTGTTTTTTTTAAACATCTATAAATTCTTCATCGATAATTACAGCGATAATTCTGCGATGTAACGCTCCAACTCTACACGGTAGATCCGGGTTCTCGTCTCGCTGTGTGATATTGGTAGCATGTGGATGGAGTGATGAGAGTTTTGAGAGCGAAGAGAGGCAGTGAGTCAGTGCAGTGGTCCGTCTTTAACCCCCTTTAACCCCCCTCAGTGTGCGAAGGGCAAACAGCCGAGCGCGTAACACATCCACTTCACCAACAGTGAGCTCCGAATCCACAACACCACTTCATACAGACTGATCTGACACAGAGAGAGCGCCTCGGACACACTGATCTGCAGCCTCCTCATCCTCGAGTCAGTCTTACTCCTCTTATAGCTGAGAGAGAGAGAGAGAGAGAGAGAGAGAGGTAATACAGACATACAGAGAGAGAAAGAAAAGCAGGAAGGAGACAGAGAGACAGGAAGAAGGAGAAAAAGAAAGACAAAGACAGACAGAGACAAGAGTAAGGGACACAGAGGGGGACAGGGGAGAGAGAGAAAGAAGGAGATAGGTAGAGAGAAGGAGAGACAGACAGAGAGAGAGAGAAGGTAGGAGAGGGGGGTAGAAGGCAGAATGAAAGGAGAGAGAAAGCGAGAAACAGTCAGACATAAGGGAGAGATGGAGATAATGGAAGGAGAGACAGAGAGACAGAAAGATAGAGGTGGTGAGAGAGACAAGGAGTAGAGATTGAGGGAAAGCAGAAAGAGAGAATCAGGAAAGAGACAGGGAGAGAGAGAGAGAAAAGGTGAGAGAGGCATACCGACAAATATGGAGGAGTGAAGAAAGAGAGAAAGAGGCACAGAGAGAGAGAGAAGGAAGGAGAAAGAGAGACAGAAAGGTGAGGTATCAGAGAGAGACAGAGGACAGGGGGAGAGACAGAGAGATAGAGAGAAAAGGAAGATAGAGAGAGAGAGAGAGAGAGAGAGAGATTACAGCAGATTAAGTAAATTGACTGCATGTTGATTTGTGGTCCAAGTGAAGCAAATCAGACAGAGTCATGCAATATTAACAATGCCTGTTCAGCAGTGTGTGTGTGTGTGTGTGTGTGTGTGTGTGTGTGTGTGTGTGTGTGTGTGGAGAGAGAGGGAGAGAGAGAGAGAGAGAGAGAGAGAGAGAGGGACGTTTTGAGCTGAATGACCTCAGGGGGAAAAACAATGACTCTCCAAAAACTATAGCAGACTTTCCTACTGAACAGCTTTAAACTGACAAAAAAACAAAAACATTCATCACATCACACTTTCTCCTCCAACAACAATGACCATGCGAGAATACTGTAGATCAAACACACACGTGTGTGAGTGTGTGTGAGTGTGTGTGTGTGTGTCACTCCTGTGTTATACATGTGACAGTTTGTGTATCAGGCATTGATGAGCGATAGTATTTGAGTAATCCTCCTGATGAATTAGTAAAATACTCAAAATTCACCAAAAGCCCCTTAACCTATAGTTTTTACAAACCATAACACTGAACATGAGACACAGTGAGTTTGCTGGCCTGCAGTAAATGGCAACATGTGAACCAAACAAAGCTGAGGGTGCCAATACTTTCAGCTTAGCGAAAAATAGACAGAATTTCAAGTGCAAATCTAAAATAACTAAAGTACAAAGGAACAACAAAAAGCTCTATCACTGAACAAGTTGATGTTAAAGGGATTTTTAAGGGAATGAGATTTGATTGGATGTTGCTCCTAACCCCACCCCTTTTTACAGTGATGTCATACGTTGCTGGGTTACTACTCATAACATTTATAAACCCAGGACACCGTAATGACAGTGTTATACTGTGTGTAGTAGCTCTGACCCTACATTAGAGTCTGCTTTGAATTTTTGACACGTCACATCAACACTGTGACGCATTTGTTATAAAAACGCCACATACGATGTTTAAACGTACGCTAATTCAGTCTGGAAAGTGACATAACACAAATTTACGCCATCACAAATCTAAAAAAAAAGACATTCATGTTTGTTTATGTCAGTTGTCTTATGAGTATGAAGGTATAACGTAGGTTTCATGTGGTCCTATGAACATCAACCAAGGAAAACTCCGCCCCTGAACAACATGGATATGAATCTTTATTATTAACATGAACTTCTTTCATTGTCGCGCTATTTTACTTTGCTTAACGTTTTTCCTACATTACCCACAATGCCAAAGGATTTTGTCCTCGCTTCACTTCTAACTAAATAATTTTAAATTAGTCCTTTTGTCTATCCAGGTCTCTCAATTTATTAATAATAATAAGCAAATACAGCACAAAGCAACAAACTAGCACGAGAATCGCTAAACACATCACAAATATTTGAATGCAGAAACATTTCAGGGTGGAGTTTATGGTTAAAAATTGTCCTAAGCGAGACATTGTTCTTGGGTACGATGAAGCAGGGGGAAGTAAGCTATGAGGCAGATTTGAAGTGTCATTCAGACTGCATCATCCCTCTGAACTTCAGAGAGCGCACGATGACATGATGCGAGCTGAGAGCTGCAGCCGGGACCAGACTGAGCTCGACTACACCTCCAGACCCGACAGGTTTTTATCGGAGCATGCACTCTCACATGCTTACTTCCTGCACGCTCACTGCATACGGACGCGGTTCAGGTTGCCAGCAATCCCTGAGCGCGATTGCATAACTCGCAGTGGCTTGAAAAGAGTCATGTTCAATATTTCATACGGGGACATGCAGGATTCAGTGGCACCTCAGGAGCAGCTGATGAATTATTAAGAGCGTGCTGGGAGAAGGCTGCGAGAGTGCGAGTGACAGCTAGCGGAAGCTCGGCGTGCCGACTCTCAGGGACGTGCCCACTTCATTACACTGCGCAAAATCACGTCTGTAAGAAGGTCCATCCATCACACGGAAACAGGATAATCTACTCAACAATGACGTGGCAAGAAAAGCAGCTTCTCCACGTTCCTTATTTATTTGCTAGTACCATTTTTTTCTGCTCTTCTGGGAATCATAGAATATTGATAATATTTTGATAAAGTTGCAAAGATTTTCACATTTCCAAGACAAAATCCAGCAGGGATGAAAAGTTAAGGTTAAGGCCAAGGTGACCAATGCATGAGGTCGGAATTTTTCTTCTATAGCTGGTATAAAATCTGATAGCGTTAGAGCTGGGTGATATCGCGACATAATATTAGTATTGTGATTAATTATGTCACATTTCTCAGATATTGTGCAATTTTGTTTTCTTCTACTGTTTGAATTTTTTCCTCCTTTTCAGTGTTGATTTATTTCTGCAGGCAATACAAGTATTAAAAGTATCATCGAATTCATTTTTCAAATTTTATTTCTAAAATGCGACAATAAGGTTTTGCCTATATATCGTGATACATACAGTGTATCTCAGATATGTCTTGAAAAATCGTGATGATATTTTTTGTCATATCATCCAACCCTGTATAACATAACTGTTATTTATTATGACTTAAAGTATTAAAGTATAATCTGGGAAAACCTAGGAAGGAACAGCTTTTCCGTATTAACTGGTTGCTTCTGTCTTTGTTTGTTTGAGGTTTCAACATTGCTTACGAGAAAATCCTAGCAAGCAGAGAAAAAAAATTGGCATTGCACCAGCTCACGAGACCATGGCTCATGAATTCAAATCTCACCTAGATAAAATCGGTGCAAATGCGCATCTTTCACGTTCTGTGGCCTTTCCCCTTCAGTGAATTGTTTTTTTTCTTCAGTTGAATTTTACTCACATGGTTTTCAGGTGTCTTCCGTATCACTGTAGCAGGCGGTCAAAAATTGTAAATGCTACAGCTAAAGCGTAAAATATGCTTGTTTATAAATGTTTTTTATTTATGGCTAAATTAAAAACTACTAAGAGTCTAGCTTTAAACAAGTTTAATTAAACAAAACAATACATTATATATGCACTGATTAAGTTAGCCAGACGTCCAATATTTTATTGGCACTGTTTCAGATTTTACTTACTGTCGAAAAAAATTTTTGTCTCATATTTAAAGCAAGCGTTGAGCAAGGTTTTTGTACACTGTGTACATTTACTCACCAATCAGATTAACCCTCTGTTATTCAGGAAAATGTGGTAATTAACAAGTCATTAACTAGTGTGATGAATTCTGACACTCGTGGGTGGATGTGAGTGCGAGTAAATCCTTATTTAATCCAAATCAGAAACCGCCTGAGGTCAAAAACACGAGATCCCTTTGGAAAAACCTGCACAGAATGAGACGGATCGAAGAAAGGGAAAACGAATCAAAAAGAACAATCAGAATTTAAATTTAAAAAACTTGCAAAGACTGAGAAGAAAGATACTACTTAAATACACTGAGTAACAAAGAAAAATCAGACACAGGTGCACACAATCAGGAACAAACCAATGAGGGGACTGGGGGCGGAGAAGACAAGAGACCAGGAAGTAAAACTGAAACACATGTCAAAATAAAAGTTTGTTTGTTTGCGTTTAGCATTATTTTGTGGGTTTTTTTGTGTGCGTGTGTTACTTTTCCAAACCAATAAAACCACTTTGGGTGTGAGAAAGTTACTATATCAATCAAACTTATTAATATTAAAATAATGAATAAGTATTATAAAAGATTCTGTATATATAAATCAGAAACTTTCGTACATGTGTGTGTGTGTGTGTGTGTGTGTGTGTATAGAGCCATAGAGTCTCTTCTAAGGTTATCTTAAGTGCTCTAATAAACAGATTTGTATTTTTCTGACCCATCATCCTCCACCCAACGCTTCTGTCTCATATTGAACCGTGGAATATCTGCTTACGATACGAATGCTGCATCTCTAAGGGAAACTACTACTGCTTTCTGGTACATTTATAAATATTTAAAGCAGTGTATTGAATTACACACTACACATTGGTCATTTTGTCATGTACACCTACCACACAGGTCACTTTATAGGTGTACAGTTACTAACTCTAGCCCATTTGTTGCTATGCACAATGTATTGGCGCCCCTCTACCTCATCCATCAACGGAAAAGCAGAATGACTGAGCAGATATTTGGGTGGTGATATTTTCAGATATTTTCAGTATGGCAGTGACACACAAATGGTGGTATGTCCGATGGTGGTTCCATTAAAGGGCAGAGTTGTGAAGGCCTCAGAAATTCAGTAACTGTCACCTAAAAAAGTGTATTGTGCTTCTGATACATGATTGGCTAATTGGATTGGATACCTGCATGAATGAGCAGGTGTACAGGTGATCCTATTGAAGTATAGTGTATATGCTGTATTATCTTTCCTTGTGGAGTCATCAGTGACTTGCTGAATGTTGTAAGCCAGCTGTACAGTGCCATGACAGGATCAGGTCTAGATTAGTGCTGTCTCAAGGAAACTCTATCATGATGCTGAACCTCAGAGCGCTGCCTTGGGACATACACACACACACACACACACACACACACACACCCCCCACCAGGAACCGGGTTCTGACAGCAAACCATATGTACACATACATGTTGTTTTGTGTTGTTAAGATGCTACACATAAGATTATAGAGCTGCAAGATAACAGTTAAACCAATCATCATTATTATTTTGCTCAATATTGAAGTGTTTATCAAAGATATTCATCTAATTTAGAGATGACACAGTTTTAATAAATCATTTTGAATCAACTTTTCTGTCACATCGCACATTACGAGCCTTCACAAGTGTAAACTGCCTTTAATTACATTAACTGAGTGTATCTTTTGGTAAAGTTAGCTACCTAACTTTAGCTAAACTCATACAGTATATCCGGTAAATAAAGACTAAAACACTCTGTGAAACACTGCTACAGGATAATAATTAACAATTGGGTAGTGGGATGATGCAGAGCTACCTATTTTTTTCATTTGAATGACAAATTGTAGTTTTTAGTCATTTACAATTATTTCTGAAGTTGTGAAATGTCCATGGGACAAGTTCATTCCTGTTATCACTAACATTATAGCAGCTACAAACAGTCATTTCCTCACCAGACTGTTTTTTAAAATCTCTCTTGAAGTTAATAAGACAAAAAAAAAACAAAAAAACCTTGTCATGTTACGGAGAAACGCAAAACTTTGCCGTGATGTTACAACTGTCACAACGCACTGACACTGGAGACTCCTTCCATAAAGTGGTGAATAAACATCTTACAGAAAACTCTCCATATCAATGATTACGCAAGTCTTTTAAAAACATCCATTTATGTGTTTATCCCTGTATATCATAGCTGTTACCATAGAAACAATAACGTATTAGAACGATATATACAAGCATAATGCAAATAATTACAATGAGAGGCCCATGGTTTGTAAAACAAGGTGTCGGAGTCAAACACTAGCTCATGATGGTACACACTAACACTAACTCACAGCTTTGTAGAGATAATGATACTACAAAGAAAACTACATCAGTGTGACAAACCTGCCATGTCCGAGTCATTCTCTCTCTCTCTCTCTTTCACTCTCTCTTTTTCACTCTCTCTCTTTCTTGTGTCCTGATGTCTGAGCATTCAGGAGCTGGTAATGGATTTTAGATCTGCATTCTGCACTCTACTGCCATTTGGTTTTAATAAAGACGCACTCAGGCGGATGACATCGAGTTTCATGTCTGGATGCCTCTTTCTGTCCAAATCTCTCTCCCCGATTTACAGTCATCACCATCCCCTTCCACCCCCCCAAAACACACACGCACACACATACATACACACACACACACACACACACACACACACACAAAAAAAACCTTCCCACAATCAGAGAGTTCTTCATTACAACTGTGCGAATAAATCAATATGGCCACTGACTCCTGAGAAAAGTACAATATAATTGTGCCATTGAGTCAGACCATTACACCAAACAGAGGCGAGGCTCGAATTAAAAAAAAAAAAAAGAGTTGATCTTGAGTATTTCATCACGTTTTATTGAGCACTAATGTCCGTATCTATACTCCAAAAACGTTCCACGGGGCGCCTTATGATGTGCGCAAAGGGACTAGCGTGATTGAGATTGAAGTCTGAGAGATGAAGTGACCCCTGAGAGCTTCAGAAGTCTTCTCAGAAATGCTAAAAACAGGAGACGGAACATGCAGCCACGCTGTAATGCGCTAAAGTAACAACTTTTTAAAAGTAAAGCTTTCTTCTTCTCAAGCAAATGTCAGAGTAATAATCTCGTCCCTGAAACACAATGGCGAAATAAGTGAGCGAGATGAACTACGGTTACAACGAACATTTACCTAAATGCTCTGCTCAAAAAAAAAAGTGTAAAATGTTATGCAAATGCAAAAACATTTCTCGAGGTGATCAATTCTTCCCAGTCATAGGACATATACAGAATATGTGTTTTGCATGTGCTTAGCATTGATGTTGCTGTGTCTGAATTTTAGAAAAGAGTCAAAACACACTTTGAGATCTCCATTTTCAGAAACCAAAAATAGATTTCCCCAAAACAATGTGAAAATGTTTTTATATAGGCTATTTTTTAGTCTCGTCTTGACATCTGGCTGAAAAGATTATGCAAAAACATGGCAGTCAGTCTTTCTAGAGATGTCTAAAACCTCGCTGGGATTTCATTTCCTCACACATGCTTAGATTAGAAGCTATTTTGTAGGTACAGTTCATGCCATAGCGAAACGGGACATAAGCCTGAGCAATTCGGTTTGGAATCATTCAAAATGTCTGCCGTCACATCATCATCATCATCAAAAACAGAGAAGAGCTCAGAGTACACACTCTGTACAAATCACAGAACGTTCCTGTGATCCTACAGTTTTCAAAGCTTTCACCTTGTGAAGGGTTTTCCCAGACTGATTTCCCAGGACACAGTGTGTGAGGTGTGTGTGTGTGTGTGTGTGTGTGTGTGTGAGTGTGTTACCTGGCCAGTGCCCGTGTGCAGCAGCGGCTCATGCTGATGAAGGAGCTGGAGCTGGCGCGGGTCTGCAGCACCGTCTCGATGCCCCTCAGGAGGTCGTTGGTCTTCAGCAGCAACAGCATCTGCCGAGGAACTCGGTTCAGCAGATCGCTGATCTGAGGGAGGTACAGCGCTGCATTCGTGCGGATCTCTACATCCTGAGGCGCACGCACACACGCACACACACACACACACACACACAAACATGCACTGTTTACATCATCTACTTTCTTGCCTCTATGATGGTAATAATTTGCTATTTAACAAGCTTTAACCCACAGCACTGTTGAACTCAGGATTCTGATTGGCGTTGATTAATTTTCTATAACAGCAGCAGGTTTATATTAACACGCCCGTTCTAATACAGCCAGATCTTCTACAGTAACAGCTAATTCACAGGGACTTGTACAGTGGACGCTGGACATAGGACATCTTCAGGACAGAGGAGTTTACGGTTTCAGGTTTCTCGCTAACATTAACTTCAAGAGAGAGAGAGACAGAGGGAGAGAAAGAAAAAAGTGAGGCTGCTGAAGGAGCTACTGTTTATAACTGCTACAACATAAGTGAGAACAGGAAGAAACTTTTTCACATACGTTCCATAACACGATAATGAACGATAAATGGATAAAAAGGCAAATTGCTATGGTATAAGAGGAATTAAACACACTTTGGGACATGCTATTATTGGAAAATTATCAACTTTATGGGTGATGACACTGAATCTGCTTCAATAGCATGGCACATAGTGTTTTATTCCTTACTTGCAAGACATTCTTTATTATGGATGTTGTTTATGTTGAAGTAGAAATAAACAGTGTAAGAAATGGGACCAGATGTTAGCAAAACTAGCAAATTAGCAAAAAGTTAGCCTAGCATGAGCCCTACTTTCATACCAAACCAAAATCCAGACTTCCACCACATCCACCAAGGCTAATAATGGAGCCTCTTTGGCATGATCTCTTATGCATAATGCTAACTAAGCCCTATCTTATATATCAGGCTGAAGTATTTTTGGTGAGTGTGTGGTGGTGTATCAGCTTTAAACAGGCTGTGGGAAACTCTCGCTACACGACTTGCCCATCTGCCATGAAATACCCACAGTGAAGAGTGAAGAAGAGTCGCAGGAAGGAAACGGGGGAGCTTATTTCGCAGGCAACTGAGAAGCTAAGTGGCTGAACACTGTGACAGTGAAGATTAGCTGTTCTGGCTCTCGACATCAGTAACCCAAGTCTGTGCTCTGAGAAAATTTCAGCTGGGGGAAAAAAAATATCATGCATCCCATCCTATTATGGAGAGTTTGATGGAAATTCAATTGAAATGTATATTTTTTGGACTTTAAAACTGCAATATATAATGAGAAGAGACATATATATGCTATAACTGTAGCATTAGTTAAATAATCATCAGGGGCAGGCAGAAATTGTCTGGTCGTTAGTGTAGTAAAAGGAAATTCAATTCAATTTTATTTTAAACTTGTATATATTCAATTAAATTTTAAACTTCTATAAGTTTAAATCAAGAGCCTAAGATAACAAGGTAACATGATGCTACCACCACCATGCTTCGCTGTGAGTATGGTGTTCTGTTATGGGCTATTTTGTTTCTTCATATTTCTTCATTACAAACAGAGCAAAACCCCCTATATCTGTGCATGTATAAGTGTAAGAATCTGGTTTTCTAGTAACAAGTTGAATGTCTTTTTTTTTCTGAGGGGCGGGGCTTACATAATACAGCCATGTTCAGCATTATTCGCTGCCTCTTCTTATTTTAATCGGTCTCTACTCTCACCATCTCTGACTGTATCTAATATCTGTCCTCATACATTAAAGCGTCCATATCCTGATTTTTTTTTCTCAAAGCAAACAAAACGTACACTTCAGAGTGACATACTATCTGGAAAGTGTACTATTTAAAGAAAGTGCTCATCATCATTCTTTAAAAAAAACACTTCTGTAGTGTATAGCTTCTGGATTGTTATTTGGATTGTGCTGTTATTCACACTGTCGATAATGAATTTCCTTTGTATTAATGCATCAATGATCAGGTTCAAAAGCCAAGAGACTGCAATCAATCACATCTCGCGTGTGTAAACTCGAGTGTGACGGTTTAACAGCGTGTTGATACAACAAGGAACAATGAGCTCAATAAACTCAAATTTGGTGGCTTTGAATCACATATTGACAGGTTTTATGTTTCTTATGTTGTTTTATTGGTTTGTTGCCTTATGCAGATAATGACAGATAACACTCCAAGTTCTAGATAAAAAAAATTGTTTAAAAAAACAAGAAACATCACTTTTAATGTTAATTTAATGTTCATCTCCAAATATGTAAATAATCAAGACAATGGCCATATAATAGTGATATTATAAATCTTTAAGGGTTGATCGGTTGTTCCTCTTGGGAAACCATGAAAGGATTTATGTATAATCCAACAACAGTGGGACACTTTCAGGAGACTAAGAAAGCTTATTTACTAATTAAAGAACCCTTTAAGAACCTTTTTGGAGACTGTGACCACCTCATTAACATTAAACATGATATTTGGCTATAACTCTAGAAGAACAGGTCTGATGCAACTTTTGAACACCTTTACAGTTGAAGAGTAATGGTTGTAGGGTAGCATATTCATTAAATTGTCATATATTTATTGATGAAGCATTTATTGATGAAGATCAACAACTGTGTGAGCTGAAATTCTGCTGAGTGGTACTCGCACATATGGTGCACATTTGGTGGACAGAGATTAGGTTAAGATTTCTTTAATGGTCTTGCACGTGGGACCGGTTCCTAGTTCTGGATGCAGTGAACCTGAGTGACAGAGGCCTGATCTCTGCTCTCGCCCAGAGCCAAGACACAATGTTGGAACCCACAGAGACAGATGAAGAGTCCCTGCAGCGTCCAGGAGCACGGGATGCTGTTCAAACCATAAGGCCAGGTTTGCAGGTGGGTCTTTATGCCAAACATGGCTCTGGGGGAAAACACTCGCCAGCATCTGTTCTCAGTACAGGAGCATTAAAATAAGTGATAATTACAGATATTTACAATGTTTGTCCTGATGTAATGACTTCTCAGTATCAATGAGGGCACATTTTTCTCAGCAAGGATCGCCAATATGGTGATGTTTAACAGTATGGATGAAGCTTACTCACAAAATGAGTATTGTATTAAAAGTAGTTACAAAATTAATGAGAAGTCTCATTAACTCAGATTTGACATGACATATATCATGAGAGTAATACCCTACAGACCCACAGAGTACCATCTGAAGAAATGGCCTGTGGTATAAAGTAGTATTATTAGACTGATCACACACTTAGTCCCTGACCTAGTGAACCAGTAAGCGGATCTTCAAAGCACTTCTTTAAGTCGCTCTGGATAAGTGTATTAATTGTAAATGTAAACACAATATTGTTTCAGGAGACTTATTAATACAGGAGGGTATTAATACAGAATGTTGCTCAAATTTCTCATCCTGATTAATTCTCATACTGATAAATCAGGATTCGTAATTAAATCTCACATCAATTTTGTGTTAAAACAACGATAACCCACGACTGTCTAAAGTTTGACACGTCATCAAGAGTTTAAATCTCAACAACGCCACATCGAGCTGTGAATGTGAGTCAATGGGAATGGCCCTGCGCTCTGGATGGCCTACTTTCTCTTCCTCTGTTGTTTGGTGTCATGTCACAGGTGTATGTTAACTCGCTAAATCACAACAGGTCACCCTCGTCCGTGCGAAGTCAGCTGTCCTGTGATGTTGCACGAGTGGCCGTTTGTGTTTTATAGGTAGCTCGTGTTAGCCTTCATGCTCCCAGATTTGATTTTGGAAAAAGAAACACACAAAGATACACAAACAAACAGATCTGGTTAGCAGAGTCCTCCACAGACTGTTGCCGTGCTCGGATTTCAGCGGCGTAGCTGATCACAGTCTCACTCGTGGCTGACGCTGGTGCAGGGCACACAGTCCACACAGCCTGCACGACGGCAGCACCACAGGGCACCAACCGCTCCAAACACATGAAGAGCCACATCACAGAACAGCCCCGAGAACCCTCAGAACTGTGGAACCAAACAACGCAAACAAAGAGCTAAAGGGACATCGGTGAAAGCAACAGAGACAGAGAAAGTGATCAGCAATCAAAGAATTGGACAGAAGAAAGAAAAAAAGAAAGAAAGAAAGAAAGAAACCTGTTATATAATTGTATAAGTTGTTTTTTTATGTTTCAGTGAAGAGATGCCCATTCTGTTCGTTGTCATGCTGTTTTAATCACGTCTCTGAAGAAAGGACTCAGAAACACCATTAGATAATAAATCTGATTTCTTTGTCAGATGCGTCATCTTCCATTTCCTCCTTCATCACTGCTCCTCTTTAATAACAGTGATGTATCCTGGTTTAGAAAACAGACTCCACTTTCTGTTCAATTTATCTCCTAATCCCTAAATCTCTATCCTGAGAAAGAAGAGGAAGAGGAAGGAGGGAGATTAGGGCCTAAACTAAGTCGCTCCAAGTTGTATGTTCCAATAACATGATGGCATGATGGTTCAGATTAAACTAGACCATGTGACACACACACTCTAATCTGAAACACTGCTCCAGCTACTCCTAATCCCAATTCCTACACCAACAAAGAGACAGAGAGGCACGAGCCATGTGTGTGCTTGGGCTCTCGCAGTCAGAGATGGCTTTCTTCCCTGGACCGCTGCCTCATCTATTCTGGCTGTTGGGTTTCATCCAGGGATTATTTTGACTGAGATATGGACCTGCTCCATATTTACATCCCTCCCAAGCCAGGACAAATTAAAAGTCCCCCTGATGCAAGAACAGCCCATCTTTTTTTTTTTTTTAAGCACGAATATTCAAGCTCCATATGTGGACGATTTACTCAAGGCATTCCAAAAATAAGTTCTGCTTCATGGGATTTATTTGCTTGATATTTTGATTGACGAGTTACGTTTATGTGCTTGTTGTAGCCTTCGAACAGCTTTTTACTGAAGTAAGTGTTTTCCATGGCACGGCATGGCTTTATTATTTGACCTATCACAACAATGCTCTGGTTTCTTCATCCAAACACCTTGATGGTCTTAGATAAAGGATTCTTTACATACTTAAGGATTCTTTACCTCTTAAAAGGGTTTGACGTTGAACAAATTGAAGGGACTATTTGACCAACCCATAAGACATCGCCCGTCAAAAAAAAAAACCTTTCGAACCTACAGAAAACCTTCATAGACATGTTGGGAATTAAACAAATACTGGATTGGAAGTAAAAGAGATAACAGGGTGAGGTTGCAGGTATTTAAAGAGAACCCCAAAACAACACACTGCACAAACAGCAGAGCTTTAGAGTTATTATTTCCAGTCTTAAAACGTAAATACCAACATGTCGTGACATTTTGGTTGTAGTGACCAATAGCAGGGCCAATAGATTTGGTTGTTTTTCTTAGAAACAAAGGTTATGCTGGAGGTATATCAAATGCCTGATATGTATCGATATAAATACAGAAAGTAATGCTTTCTGGAAGCTACACTGAATAATATTGTGTTATTTTCACACTTTTGCACCATGTAATGAGTTAAGAGGTGTGGTTAGTGGATAATATACATGCTTCTTCCTGTTGCAATCCCAGCACTTCAGCATCAGTATGTGTTTGTGCTATCTCTGAGTGTTTCCTCACGTCAGCTGTTTCAGCCTGCTGATTTTTTTTTTAATTTTTTTTTGCTACAGGAGGTTTGAGCAGTCGCCACTTTGATTTAACTGCTTACTGCAAACTTGCATCATGCCCTGAGGATGGAGCCCTATTTTCAGAGCGGCCCTTTGACAGTAAGCCACACCAGCACACAGTTTTCTCCAGAAAAAGGCCACAGACGGTCAGAACATGAGCTTAACTTCTTGGTTTTAGCCGAGTACTCGAGCTGTAAAGCCCTGAAGACTCAGAAGTAGTGGGCAGTCACTTACTCAAGAGCACTTCACAACAAAGCCCAGACTCAGACATCTCTCTCTCTCTCTCTCTCTCTCTCTCTCTCTCTCTCTGACATAGGAAAATTGAGAAAAAAAAAAAACAACCCAGACACTTGGGACTGTCCTTTTTTTTCTGATTCGGGATGTCTCCCCCTGTGAAAACAGCTCCAGGGCAGCCATTATGAGGCACAGTGCTGATCAGCGAGGAGGACAACGGTACGAGCAGTCCAAAATAAGCTCTCCCCTGAGACAAACACAAAGGCAATTACGCAGGAGGGAGGCTATTCTTCCTGCCTGCCAACACTATTCATTATTAACGTGCAGGCTTTTCAGAAGCTTTCAACTGCCAGAATGAACTGGGCTAGTTTTACTGAAGAGGAGCTTTCAGCTACATGACTTAACAAACTAGCTGGTTAGGCTAGTTAAAATAGTTGTGTTTGCTTATAAACATATAAAACAAAGCAAGAGAAACACTGTCCTCTAAAGTAGTGATGGACAGATATTAAAATTCCAGACTGATATTCATATCCGATATTTGGCATGTACATATTTGCAGATGTTGATAAACACAAAAATACAAAAAAATTATGAATAGATTAAAGTATTAGCATGCCTATTGATAATCGTATGTGCACTGAAATAATCATAAGGCGAACCGAACGAAAGAGGCTGATATGGTGCTACGTTATCAGGACGTATTTGGAAACATAGATCATTCATACAGCTAGTCCATTCTGCATTCCACATCTATCTAAATCTCAAACAAAAAACAAAGGTTATGAATTTGGTCATCCATTGGGGAAGAAAAAAGAAAACACAAAGGGAAAAAAAAATGGGTCCATGACTGGAGTGTAAAGTGTTCGCTCTGTTGTCTGGACATCGTTTGAACATCATCGAATCCTGGAGATGCCACAGCTATCCATATCCGGGAGCCAAGGGAGTAAAATTGGCCCACTGGGTGGGAGGGACGGTATATTCTCTTTTCTCCGCCCCAGTTTGTGAGCTCATGTATGTGGAAGAGGGCAGATAGTGCTTTCCTCCGTGTATGTTATGCTGCCTAGCAGTTCGAAAAGATGTAGAAGTTTATCCGAGAGCTACGGGGGCATGATTACTGATTCCACAGCTAATTTAGATTGCACAAAAACATGTCTTTATGTTTATATTAAATTGCTCTGGATATTGAAACAAATTCCTGCTCCTATATGGTAACTAGAGAGTCACGTCTTTTCTACGTCACGAGACCTCATTTTATTGGTTGCGTTTTGAAAAAACTCAGGAAAAAAAAAAAAAGCTTTGAAAAACTCTTTCTCCCAGTCCAGAGATGGGAGAAAAAGAGTTAAAAGAATATTCACATTCATCCTTTCACAAGCCCTGCGGGGCTCCATTTCCAATCCAAGCTTGTTCCTTCAAAGCCCAGCAGTTACTTTTTCCATTTCAGAACAAAGTCAATTTCAGATAACGGACGAGGGGCCAACAATGAGGACACGGCGGAGACTCGCGAGAAACCTGTACAGGTGAGGACGTCTGCAGAAGCCAATCCTCTCACGGAGGTTAAAAACAAACACTGTGTTCCAATCTGAAAACAGGTCCCTAGGTAGGCAGCATTATAAGCTTCCAAGATAAAGACGTCTGGAAGGCCTTGGAGATTCCTGATTTTGGATTTTTTAAAGGACCAAGGGCTACATTAAAATTTTGACAAACATGACACAAAGTGCATTTATCTTCCTCATGCATATGCATTTGAGGGAAGATCTCTTCCTTTTTAACTTAAAAACTGCGTCCAATCTCCATCATCATAGATACTTTTCCAAGATTGGCTGAAATCAACCAAATGGCTAAATTCGCTGTTTTCAAAAAAGGTCATGAGCTATCACCATCTTACTTCTGTGCCAGATAAAAATATATAAAAATTATATTGTTAATAAAAAAATTGAAATAAAATATATAAAAGCAGTAGCCTGCTATCATCATCTTACTTGTGTACCAGTGGGATCAGTTAGACAGTCAGTCAGTATTGTCGCATGTTGCTGAACTTCGAATCCGCATAAACAAACGCAACACCCCTGATACACTCCTGAGCACGCAAGAGTTCTTACCAAGTGTGAGAATAATCAGACAGCGAACAGTTTCGGACTGACATCAGGTGTTTTGCTCCAATTTACTAGAAATCTCTCATTCTCTCTTGTTCGCGCTCTCTCTTTTCCCATGACCCCCCTCACCATCAGCACCACTGATTGCTGTTCACTATTCAAGCTCAAAACAAGTGCTTCACTGCTACAATGAATGCAAATTGCACTCATTTCAATGCACCAATAATGTTCTTGACTTCTGTTCCTGACTTGTCGAGTAAACAAAATGGAACATGCCGCATGGATTGCAAGGCAGAGATTTTTTTTCTTTATTTCTATCTTTGCCTTTACTTACAATAAGTCTGGTTAACGTAGTTGCTCTGCACTCTTCTTGTTTAAGCCTCCATCTCAGCTCAAGCGGTTGGAGTAAAATGCATAAGAGAAGGACCTGAACACTGAAGGCAAATGTAAATATATGAAGAAGGACTTATTCTTAAAAAACAGTGGAAATACAGTAGCTGGTCAACAAAACCTGACCAGAAATCGTCATATTAGCAGATTTAGATTTTTTACAATTTTTTCCACAAATCGGTCAAGACTTGTTTGTTGTCTGAAATCCAGAGGTCACAACATGGTAACAAGAAAATCCTAGCAGGTCGAGAGAGAAAAAAACTGCATTTTACCACAGAAACCCTAGCGTATGTTGGTGGTAGAAAACTTTTTCACTGAACAATTCCTGTAAAATGAGCTCTTCCTCCAATCCTTAAATAATTATTCACATGGATATTAATTCTAGATAATAATAATAAAACAAAAAATAAAAACTTGTCATGGTTTCTATGTTGAAAAACACAATGTGCTTGTTTTTTGTTCTAGTCCTCAATCCCATCGTGTCCTGTCATTGGTTTGTTGCCTGATTGTGTTCACCTGTTCTGTGTTTACTTCTGATTAGTTTGTGTATTTATACCCTTTTATAAGTCTTACCACCTACCATTTATATACGTTTTACCATGCAATCTTTGTCATTAAGTCTTTTTTTTTTGTTTTTCAAGGTATTTTCTTGTTTCTTGTTTCCCTCGTTTTTTCTTTTGACCTTGCTACAGACTTGATTATGAGTCCCAATAAAGCACATCCATAGAAAAGCACATAGAGCTTAAGCTCCTGCGTCCTGCTTCTTGTTGCATGTTACAGAAAAAAAATCCTAATAGTAATATTGAGCATATATTACATGCTCAACATCAGTAATATTCTCAAGTCACAGTTACAGACAGCTCTACAATCTTCTCCAATTAGTTTCTGTAAGTGTACTATCAGCTAAAGAATATTCTCTTTATAATTATAAATTAAAAGTGTTCCAGTGATGCCCTCATACACTTATACACACATTAATTAATACAATGGATAAGATATAGGGCTGTGTAAATTCGACTGAGGGTGCCAAAACTTTGCAGGGGTGTAACACAATACCACTATCTGTATCTGTTTACTGCTCCAAATATCCATATCTGTATTTGGAGTTAAGCTCGAGGTGGGCGTGGCCTAAACCTGAAGAGTTTTTTTCTTCTTCTTTTTGAAAGAGAGAGTTATAGTTATAATTTTTGCAGTTACTAAGGAAGAATAAACACTGTAAATGTGTCACTGTAAATGCATCGCTAACGTAAATGTTAATGAAGGTGGTATTTCTTTGTATCGCAAGCTTGATATCTCGCACCAGGTTTATATCTGATGCCTGCACGAAAGCAAAAACCTCCCACTTTCAGCAAAGCTTTCTAAAAGTAGAAGATGAAAAAAAACGAATAGTGCAACTCTTTTTCGTATCTTTATGCGAGTTTGTTTAGAACACATATATTAGTATTCGGTTACGTCTCTACTGTAGCTACTGCATGTAATGAGAAATGGAGGAAAACAAATAGATGGATGGATGGCTGTAAAAGGCAGAGCGTGAGTGCGACACACAGAGAGCGGCGTAATCCAGAGCACTCAGCACACAGCCGGGAGTCGTGCCGAGGGCTAATGAGGCCGCGTTTTACAGAACCAAGGCTACAGGAGCCGAAGGATAATTGCCGAGGCAGACCCGAATGAATGATGGAGAGAGACGAGCCTTTCATCTGCCACAGGAAAACAGAGTCGGCCCTAACAAGAGGGCAGGCCCATATTGACCAGAGCTTCACTTTTCTTTACAACATTAATGGCATGTGTTCATCAAAAATGTTGGAGTGGTCCCGCCTCCATCTACCTGCACTGCTGTTCGGTTAGTTAAGAACGCTGTTCAGGGATTCGAAGCAGAAATGTCCGTCTGTGTTATCGATTTAACTGCGATCTCTATTTATTCTCTTCACTGATATTTATTTATTCGGGAGGTTTTGGTTAGATAAATACACCACTTCTGTAAACTCAGCTGATAAACTGTACTGTTGCGACTATTTTCATTTTCACTGATCACACAAAGCTGAAACTATTACACCCGGAAAAGCTGATCTGACTGAAATGTGTTTGCTGCTGAATAAAAATTCCGGGCAGAAATAGAATATGTTAATGCTGTTAATGATGTAAGGAATAAAACACTGCGTGTCATGCTGTTACAGGAAAATAATCAGTGACAGATTGGTGTGATGAAGCGGAGTTACTGATACCACCCAGAAGTTGAGTATTTTCAAACAGTATGTACTGAAGTACTTTATTCATCTTATATCACAGCAATTTGTCAAAGACTATGATTTTTTTATTTACTTTTATCCATTTAAAGTTACATTCAATGTTACAGAAAGTTAGTTTCTTCTTGAAGTTAATAAGATTTTTAAAAAAAATGCAGCTTATATCACCATATCTCTCTGTCTCTCTCTCTCTCTCTGTCTCTCTGTCCCTGTCTCGTTTCTCTCTCTGTCTCTCTCTCCCTCAAATTATATATCTCTCTCTCTCTCCCTCTCTCTGACTCATTGTTTCTGTTTCTCTGTCTGTCCCTCTTTTGGTCTCCCTCTCTCTCTCTCTCCATCTTCTTCTATCTCTCCTTCACTGTCTGTCCCTCTTTGTCCCTTTCATTCTCAGTCTTTTTCTTTTGCTTTCTCTTTCTCTGTCTGTCTGTCTGTCTCTGTCTCTTTCACTCTCTCTCTAGAAGCAAAAGGGATTTAAAACTAATCTGTTTGAAAGTCTTATGAACTGAAAGCTCTTCACATATTCTGGCATGGTTTTGTGTGTGTTGTGTGTGTGTGTGTGTGTGTATGTGTGCATGCAGAGAACAGAAATGCAATAGTCCCCTCCTCTCTGAATCTGCTCTAGACATCTTTGTCGTTACGCTGGAACACGGCCGCTTGTGTTTGAGCGAGAGAACTGAAAGGAATGAATCATTTCTTTCTCTCTCTCCTCTTCATCCTCACGCAGATTAAACATCCAAGCCGAAAGAACGGCACTGACTCAGACGAGCCGCACTTTGTAGACATCAAATCCTCATAATGAGCAGCCGGCAGCTGAGGAGAGCTCGGGCCGATTTGAAGTTTGATTGACGGGGGCATCTCCCAGCCCTGTGTGCGCGTTCAGCATCATCTTTTCAATTACAGCCGTCGCTCGGCCTTGTGGGTGAGAGGTAATTTGCGTGGCTGCTTTTAGCTCGGCGTACTGTATTACAATGCATTTATCCGTCAGTGAGAATGCAGTGGGAGGTGATGTGGGAGAAACAAAGCAGAGCTGCATGATTTAAGTTTAATGTGAATGTCAGGCCTGCACAATTAAAAGCAGTTTATTCGCTGATCACAATTTTCAAAAAACACAGTATATAATCGATAGTTCGACTAATCGATATAATCTTGTTATTAGGAGAAAATATTTCATTATTACGAGAAATCGATCACAAACAGTTTCCCAGTGCAACAAGCGCTACGTGTTAGGTTTTATTTTTGACATGTGCTTTTGTTTTGCTTCTTGGTCCTGTCTCCGCCCCTGTCGCGTCACTGGTCTGTTCCTTAATGTGTGCACCTGTTCTCAGATCAGCCCTTGATTCATTTTTATATATTTATAGTCTTTATATATCTGTTCCTTTGTCTATTTGTGAAGTCTTGTTTTTTATGTGCGTTTCTGAGCCTTGCTCTGTTACAATCATTAGGAGAAAAGCAGCTGATTCTTACAAGAAAACTCGTGAGTGTGAGATGGATTTGTTACACAAAGGTGAGCCAAATGAAAACCTTCAATTCTAATTTATTAGTCAAAATTTTAAGTTTTATGTTTGACTTCATAAAAACAATATAGTTTAACAATATGGTCTACATGATTACCAAATGGTTCTAAAACAGGACTCAGTTGAGAGAATTAGTCAAATTTTACTTCATGGTTGTCTTTAGCCACAACCTCAAATCCATCGTAATGTGGACAGACGTCTCAGACGTTGCTTTATTCCTAGATCAACTCGAACAACATGGGAAACTTCATTGTAGCAAATTACAAAGTTGTCAGGTTAACACAGTGAGGGTTTTATTTAAAAGGTTTGGATCCTCGTGAAGCTGAGATGCAGGTTTCAGTAAATTTAGGCTTACTGTTTACGTTTAGGCTATACAGTTAAAAAAAAAAAAAAAAAGATCCCTGTGTTGTTTTTATAGCATATTTTTCTAATAACAACAGGATGCTTTTCTGAACCGTACCAAGGCCATGAACACAGCAGGATTCTCTTCAAAAGGACTAAGTGCTGCATTTGTGAGAAAACCCTGAAGTGATTTGAGATTTTAGATTTATATTTGTCACAGCCATATTTACACTTTCATCATCCTGTCATTGAGGTTTAACTTGCACTAATCGTTTGTCCATACTTAGCACTTAGCATATGTTGGCATGTTTGTCTTGACACATTAGTGAATTTTGGCAGGCTGTTTTGTCGTGTTTTTTTAAACACTCTCAGTGGCCTTAGTATCTCTCACATCCCTTTTATACATGAGGCAGTGCAAACTGTAGCTGTTTGTACACTTGCTTTATAGTGGTGAAGGAAATATTCGCCTTAAATTCTTTGCCTCTGACCTGCATCTGATCTGAAGATACTCTGAACATGCGGGCAAACATCAAGAATCTGAAGAATCTGAATACCAGTCTCCTGTCTGCTGACTCATCTTTACCGAATTTCTAACCACTTGGTGCCGTGACCCGGATGGCTAGTGTCTTGATTTTCTCTCGATATGTTTAACTGTGAGTTATTGTGTATTGCAAAGTTCTTGAAACTGCAAGTTCTTGATTTAGAAAAGATCATCTGTAAGATCTTCTGAAAATCTTTTTACAGACAACCTGATTAAGTCTTGGCTAATGTGCATAGTGCAGCAGAAGGTTTGATTCAGAAAGTGCACTATAGTTACAGCATTAAGATGGGTCCAATGTTTTTAACACCTATTTATCTGCCAGGCAAAATATGATCAAATGCAAATGGCTCAAATGACTTCTTGGTCCAAACCTATGGCGTGTGTGGTCCGAAGTTTCTTCACTTCCCCACTCACACCTTTAGTTCCTATAAAAATGTAAGGACAACTTATAACCATGGTTTCATCTTTTCCTGTCATATACGACCCCTCATTAAAACGTGTATAGAGACATTATGAAGAAAAATAAATCTTGGACAGAAGTAGCAGAGATTTTTAGTGAGTTTATGCAGCTAGTACAAATAGTTTGCTTTGCTAACCTGCCAATGATGCTAGTACAAAGTCGAGTAGCAGTCGAGTAGCAGTCGAGTAGCAGTCACTACGCACCCACAAGAGACAAACTACAAGCGACACGAGTCAGATATTTTATTATAAGTGCTGCCATGCAAGGAGTAACTTCACCAAATATTACAAAATGGGACGTGAGGTAAATACAAAAAAAATTATGAATCATAACTTTATCATTTGCTGGATTTTAGCAGACACTGTTAGAGACTTTCAAGATGTCCTGAAGACAAGACCAGTGAAAAACGGATTTATCCAAACTCCAGAAACAGGAGTCAGTGCTGACACGTAAGTAAATTAGCGTTTGAAGGAGGACTCCAGCAAACAGAAAGCGATATTTCCAGCAGACGTGAGTTCAGGAAGTCGCTCGGTCTGTGCTGCACTAAATTATCTAATGAATAATGATCATTCATCGTGGCATTTGCCTTAAAATGTTTTCTTCACATGATCACATTAATTAATCTTCAGCTAATAATAAAGGCTTTCCGAGGCACTTTAATTAATTTCTTACGCTTCCCGCATTAATGTGTCATCATTCATCTGATCAGTGGAAACCTCTGCTATTGTACTACAAATGTTAACGGGGAATTCCGGCATAAAATTAGCATTTCTTGTGTTATTTGTCACAAATGTGGTGGTAGTATCCTGTAGCACTGTATTTTCCTCATATGTACTGATGGACGTGCGTGAGATGGGATTAAATGTGTTTAAGAAATGCTTTAAAACATAAAACTGTTAAAAAAGCAGGACTAAAGAGGAAATTAAATTCAGAAATAAAGAGTTAAATGTGAGATCATAAATGATGAAATGTAGACACTTGAGTCAAATAAAGTAAACAATGTGGAGGACATTAATACTTAGTATTATTATTAGTAGAGTCATAGTAGCAGTAGTAGGTTATTTTAAATTATTTTTTATAACATGCCACCACCCCCATGCTTCAAAGGACAGTATGACTGTTAGCAATATGTAAAGTAATTTTTTTAAAACTGTTTTTATTATTAAAGCAAGGAAGAAAAGAAACAATTTTAGTAAAATTAAAATTAAAAAAATTAAATTAAAAATAAAAAATGAGAGAAGAGAAGAAAACAATTTAATTTTTTTAAAAAATTACAATGTAAAAAGATGAAAAAAAAACAGCTTGATGACAGAATGGAAGAATAATGTGTGTAATTTAAAACGTAATAATAATTCTAAACTGTATTCCACTTTACTTGCAGCTTTGAAACATTAAAAAACAAAACAAAAAGGGTAACGCCAGAGATTTTCTGTTCGGGGTGTTTATAATGTATGTTCTATGACCAAGGTTGCCATATCTGCGACACATAAACAGTTCGATGCACAAGTCACATCAGAACATGCAGTTTGTCATTAATTTAAAAAAAATCTGTAAGAATTCACTAAAGCATATTTCTGCAATAATATGGCTGAGAACGGGACGAAGAGAACGACGTGTGAGAGAAAAATACCTCACATGCTGTTAGTGAGATAGAACTGATTTAATTTATGTGAAAAAAAACAGCAACCTGTGCAGGAGTTTCAGAATTGTGCGGGAAAGCCGTGCATCTGGCAATGCTCGCTATACAGCGCTCTGAGAAACACACCTGCTGCTAATTCACACCTGGTTTCAGGAGGCGAGAAAATCACACACTAAACTTACTGCTGCTAATAGCCCGAAGTTTAGTACATCATCAGCCACACGTTCACGTTTCTCCTCAGTTTTTTCGCGCTGATTGTGAGATCCTTTATAAAATTCATATGTATGAGTGGAAGAAAGAACGAAATGTTGGGTTTGTACGCATCAAAGTCTTATAAAGAATAATAATGAACTGAATTTTTTTTTAATTCTCTTAGGTACATTGACATGATTTCCAAGGAAAATGGTTTGCAGGTTGTTCCAGGTTCTTAAGTCGGTTTTACACCGTACGATTCTGCCGATCTTTTACGATTATTACTTGTCACACTGTATGAGATCCTAATAAAGTCTGGGCAGAATTCTATAACGGTCTGTGGGATAATACTGAGTGTGCAGTGATGCAGCACAGGTTTGTATATCTTCATCTGGTAAGTATGAAATAGCTTCAGCTTGCCTTAATAGTAAATAAACTCGGTGAACAGAGCATGTGCGTGCTAATTAGCTAGCTGCACACATGCAAGCTGTAATTCATCCCCCATTTTTAATTCCATGCCGCGTCCCTTTTCGTCCTGTGATGAGACATTATAGAGACGTTCTCTCTGCTGCCACAATTCAACAAACCACTCTTCTTTTCAATCCCGAATGTTTTGTCTAACTTTCTCCATCACCTCTACCGTATGTGTAGCTGTCTCGTGAATGTGCCGTAATTCTATGCCGTCCTCCTGCTTGTGGCTTTTAGATGAGTGTTGTAGCAGCGCACACTCTGAGATTCTGGTCAAAATTTTCACCACATTATGCGTTCCAAGGCCATCGATCTCGACTCCGGACCAAAGATTATCCTTCAAAAGATGTGTGATTGTGCCTGAGACAGCAAAATCAGGACCAAAATTGTACAGTGAAAAGCCGGCTCTATAGAACTTGTGTTCTCTACAAATGAAATCACACACAGCCCCAATGATTTTATAGAAATTTTTTAAATTATTATTAATTTTTTAATCAGAAACATGGTCTATTACCCAGGAAAATACCTTTATTTATTTATTTATTTATTTACTGTTGTTGTCATTGTTGTTGTCGTTATTATTATTATTATTATTATTATTAGATAGATAGATAGATAGACAGACAGACAAATAAATGAACAAACAGACAGATAGATACTACATCAACTATGACTATTACTTATATGACTGTGTTTTTTGTCTATAATTTCTGTTTTTGTCTTCTGTATTCTGCTGTGTGAAAGTATGCAAGTGCCTGCCATAAAACACACACACACACACACACACTGGGTTCTTCTCTTTGTCTGTTGTTTTTAACACACTGTTTTCCTGCACATGTGATAGAATATGTTCTTATCTCTGCTTTCTTATGCAAATGAGACAGCCGCACTTTTTTTTTCCTTTTTTTTTTGCGCATGTCACAGCTGTACATTTGGAAAAAGCCTTTATAATTGCCTGTAATTATCTGAGACCAGACTACTTCAAAACATCCTGGTAATTTGATGGAGTGGAAGCGAGGATGGGGGGCGAGCGTGTTAGTGAGAAGACGCTGCGCGTCGCCGGAGAGAAAAGCGAAGCTGGAAGGGAGGTAACGCGGCTCGCTAAAAAGCACATCCTACACCAGGAGCCACGGACCAGGCCATAATTATCTCTGCAAAGCCTTCTGGGTAATGAAGCTGCAAATAAAAGCCACCTGCAGGAAACAGCTCTCTGGGGCGTCTCAGACTTGACTGAATAACCTTAAGAATGGGAGGGCCAACGAGCCAACGAGCAGGATTGAAATTCACTGAAAAGATTTTTATTCTGTGAATATTTCTGCTTACGACTCGCTGTATGTTTTGCTGCTTGATGCTATGCTCTCTGCAATTGATGTGAAGTGCTGTGTAGTGCACAGAACTGAGTGCTCTTACGTAACGCATGTATAAATAAATGTCCCTGACAGTCCACAGATGGCCCATCCTCCCCCCACAGAGGCCAAGCTCCGGCCCTGGCGATGTCCTCCGCCCGAGACTCGTTCACTAACACTCACACACACGAGTGCTCGGAGCAGCAGGGCAGCAGAGCAGCTCCAACTCCAACAGGTGGGCTTCAGTTACTATCTGATAAACCGATACACACTACAGCTGCTTTCTGACAGACCGAGAGCAGGGTGGAAGAGAAAGAAAACACATCTCGGCTTCTTCTTCACTTACAAAATGCCAGATGTCCACTAGAACACCTTAATATTGACTACAGTGCGTGCTTATCAAAGTATACACAAATAAATCATCTAAACCGCAGCACAAATGAATAAACAGAAAAGCATCTGGAGATCGCGATTTCGAATCCCGACGATGCCACATCTGTCCAAGAGCGCAACATTGTTCGTGCTCTCTGGGTGGGAGGGACATACTCTCTCCCCCTTGTCAATCACAGCAAAACTAGTCAATCGTGGCTGTCTGTGAGTGTGTGTATGTGGAAGAGGGCAGATAGCACTTTCCTCCAAGCATGGAAGTAAAGTGCTGTTTTCCTGTCACATATCTTTGTTTTGGTTCTATTCCTGTCTCCGCCCCTGTCCTGTCATAGGTTGGTTACCCCATTGTGTTCACCTGTTCTGTGTCGATTAGTTTGTCTATGTTGTTCTTTAGTATCCTTGCAAAGATTGTATCGTTCTCTTCCACACTTACTCCACAGCAGGCTAATTGCTTGAAGGCTAACTTCTAAAACCTGGATGTTTTAAAAACCAGGCCACATGCACTAGGAAGGTACATGGCACCGAGAGAATCGTCCAAGTTGCAAAGACCATAGACAGAAACCGGACAAAGTTGCTACCTTTTTATACATGTTTCACAGTGATGGTACCGGAACCGTCAATTTTGTAGCAAGTGTCAAATACAGGTAACACGGGACTGATGCGTGTAGCACATTGCTGCGTTTCTAGCGAGATAATTAGCGAGAGGACATGTTGCGTGTAGGACATGCGGTACCTCAGCTTTTGTGACGGGGGTCTGGCTGATGCCGGTGCTGACCGAGCTCCAGGAGCGGGCCGTGAGGACACAGGCGAACAGCGGGTACAGGTCTCCGGCCCCCAGACGTCTGCTGTAGCGCTCAATACCCTTCATGTCTCCCTTTATGAGACTCTGCCACAGTCTGCAGTAATCCAGCCGAAACTCCGGCTTCAGCAACTTGGACAGAAGAAAATACAGACACACAGAAACTAAAAGAAGCCCAAACTAAATTTTCCTCATACGTGACATTTTGTTTTCTTTTTTCATGAAAGCAAAACTTAGACAAGCAAATGAAATATCTGATTTTAGCAGGAAAGATTTCATTCAGCCTGAACAGCAAAAAGCGCAATAATCATCAATATAATTTAACAAATAATAATTATTATATTACACCAGAACTGCAGTATTGGGCTCATGTTACATCCCTAAAACTAGGGTCATATCAGATTTATAATATTTTGGGACACAGTAAATCATAGTAAAGCTTTAAAGACTTTAAAGAAACGATTTGTAATTGTAACGCCCTCTGCTGCCTATGAGGTAAACTGCAATGTCAAGGAAGACAGGCGGGACTGAGCAGCTTCATTCCAGCCGTGGGCGGAGCTAATTTCAGGGCCAGAAAAATGTACACAGCAGCTCAAATCTCTAGTGAGATACACTGCATGGAAAGACTGTAAATCACAATTATATTATATGATGAGAGAGAGAGAGAGAGAGAGAGAGAGAGGAGAAAAACACAGAAAAAGAGATAAGGAAACAGTGAGAGTGAGAGAAAGTTACAGAGAGCGAGGGAGAGGGAGAGAGAGACAGAGAGTGACACAGGAAAAGAGAGCGAGACACACAAACACACACACACACACACAGAGAGAGAGGGGGCAGGGAAAGTGACACCCACAGAGACAGAGAGAGAGTCAGAGACAGAGAGTGACAGAGAGAGACTGAGAGAAACAGAGAGAGAAAGATAGAGACAGAAAAACAGAGAGAGAGAGAGAGAGAGAAAATACAGACAGCCACAGAAGTAAAACACAAACAGAAAGAGAGAGAGCAAGAGACAGAGAAAAAGAGCATGAGAGAGAGAGAGAGAGAGAGAGAGAGAGAGAGATGTCATTAGCATGCAGCTTGAGGATAGCACCACTTTACCACTTCAACACTTTAATTAATATGGCTGCAACATACAGTAAGCTGGCTGTGAACAAAAATAACACTCCAGCCAGGAATTAACATTCGGGGGCCAAGCAGCGCTAAACTCTGAAGTCATTACTCGCAAATTGGTTCCATTATGAGGCGAACGAGTGGAGCAGCTCTCCAACACTCTCTTCTTTTATACGCGAGCATCAGTAGTGCATATTTATCACCAAATTATCTTCACAAATGCATTTACGCTCCCACACACATTCTGTACGGGGATGCGAAATGGACAGGGTTCTGTGTTCTGTCGCCGTGACCAAGCGAGCCAGCATGAGCGTGTGTGTGTGTGTGTGTGTGTGTAGGAGTGCTGTCCTAAAACACATGGCAGAGCTGCAGGTCGTCTCTAATGAAATGCTTTTACGCCGCCACCGCAGCACCGGCGGCTCTGAGAGCGGAGAGGCAGCCGGTGAATAATGGCCTGTAATATGGGACGGATTTGCTTTGTTGTGAGCGCCAAGGCTTGGACGATGTCTTACCTGATACAAGCCGTGATCGAGTAAAACAATTTCCGTCTTATTGCTTTTCGGGCACTTTCGCACCAGCACGTTGCCAGGGTGAGGGTCGCAGTGCACGAAACCGTTCACGAATATCATCTCGCTGTACATTTTGCCCAAGTTCCTGGAAATCTGCAGGTGGAAGGAAGAGACAAAGAGGTTAGAATGTTATGTTATGTGTCACTTTAAAATCCAGTCTTATTATGTAGTTATTTATCTTAAAGCACGCTGGGCCGTGTTCAGAGCTGAGCTACGCAAATACAGTGAGGATTTATACCGAATTTGCACAGGCGCAAACTCGACTATGAATACAATGAACTTTCCCCACGCGTAAATATTGACAACTTATAGACTTCATGCAAGCTCTGAATACGGGTAACTTTACAAGTGTAAATACTGATGTACCTTTTAGGCTTAATTTGCCGGCTCTGAATATGAATAACTTTCCCTGAGTAAATGTAAATATTGATGTAACTTTTAGACTTAGGTCAGTGGCTCTGAATACGAGCAACTTTGTAAATATTTACGTAACTTTCCGAATAAGTCACCGGGTCCGAATACGAAGAATTGTCCCCTGTCTGAATATTTACGTAACTTTCAAATTTAAGTTGCTGGCTCTGAATACGAGTAACTTTCCTGGGTAAATTTAAATATCTACGTAACTTTTAGGCTTAAGTTGTCGGCTCTGAAAGTCATATTGCATGGCATATGGCATATTGCGTGACAGTTCATATGTACCGCTTTTCGTATATTGAACCTGGCGACGTTTATTAGCACCATCGTTTATTATCGTGTGAAATGACACGAAGTGTTTGATTCCGCAGGAGGACACTGAAACAACAGCGACAGGGTGCGACCGAGTGCGTTTATTACGAAACAACCCGGTGCAATTATTCCACCCACGCTCCGGCTCTGAAGATAAGCTGCGATAAGCGTCTCCTCTAGAGTGTGTAATAACGGGGACTGTGGAGCACGGTATGGAAATGTCATGTCGGAGGAGGCTGAGCGAAAGAGGCCGTTCTTTTAGCCATCACTCACTCCATCCGGTGTCATGTTCCAATTTTCCTGCTTTGTTCCAAGAGCCAAGTCGAAATGAATTCAAATAAACAATAAGAAAAAAAGAAATGTGTCTCTTCGTTCATTGGTGCTGACTCACGGGACTTCCATTGTGTGTGGAGAAGTCCACTGTGACAGGCAGCACGTTGTAGAGCGACACACACACACACACACACACACACACACACAGCTCAGAGCTGCGTTATTGTGAAGTCCATGCCAAAGCAGAGAATATGATTCACAGTTAATTATCGAGCAGTGACGCACATTTGCTTTGTTGAACAGAGGAACTCAGGGGACCTGTTATGTCATTTAAAAAAATGTAAAATAACCATGACTCACTCGAACCTCGCTGCTTTCTGCTTTTAGGTGACACTACACGATAAATTACACAGAGAATTACCGGAGAATTAGCTGCATTTCCTGGAGAGTTACCAACACAGAACTGTTTCGGAAGTTTTGTTCACACATCAGGACAAATTTCTTTTCTTTTTTCTCTTTTTTTTTCAATTTTTAGACAAAAGGTCAACAAGTGACGAAATCCACCATGTTCATTGGGACTGTAGTGGCTAGTGTTTGCATTTACACATTAAAAGGAGTGAGTTAATAAAGTATAACAAATAAATATAACAATATAACAATAAAGAGGCAGCATTAGCAAGGACGGTCATGATATCACTTTCAAGCGCCGCTGGCCATTTGACTGCTTGAAAGCCAAGTTATGACACTATAAACGTGTGAAAATGCTGATTTATGAGAATGAGTGACTTCAAGATTGCCTTGGTTGTCTTTTTTCCCTTTGCAACAAGCTCTGGTATTAGCATCATTAGCACTGTTAGCACCGCTAGCTAAAAGACAGACCATTCATCTGCTTGAAAGCCAAGTTAAAACACGATAAAAATGGCGATTGCACCTTTAATGACTGAACTCTCAGTGCTACAGTTATGTCACATGACCACTTGAACACTTCATTGCCACTTACTTTTGCAACTTGCTGCTACGGTCACATCCAAATCAGTGCTGTGTAACGAAAGTGTGTAGCATTAGTCAGTATTAGTCAGCTGTCCTCAATTCCCAATTGTAACCTCTGAGAGGAGAGTGATGCATGCTGGGACGGCGGAGGGGCCTGAAGGCCTGATTGAGCATGCAGAGGCTGCAAGAGGAGGTTTAGTATGCAAATAAACACTCTGAAATGCAGCTTTAAAGGACCTCATCAACAGCGTCCTTGGAGAAAAAAAAGAGCAGTCAGACGTCTCGATGAAGGAGACGCTGCCTCACGGGGACGCAAACAGCAGATTAATAGGAAGCGGGTTAAAAAAAAAATCAACCTGCTGTTTGAAGACAAGACAAATGGCTGCAATGATCTAAATCTTTTTGTTTGTTCGGGTTTGTTTGTTTATTTGTTTGTCTGACCCTGCTACCACCACCGCTCTTCGCACTTTGTTTTGTAGCAACACATAAACACTTTATTGGATTGCTAAAGACACACCTAATAGAGGGACAAAAGAGTAGAAAGAAAATGAACAGAAAACAATACATAGGAAAGAAGAAGAACATTTTAAAAACAACATACAAAGAAGAATATGGGGAGAAAACAGAAAAAGAGAAAAAAATAAAGAAAAATTATGTCACAGAGGCAGTGTGATGCTCTGGGCAATGTACTGCTGGGAAACCCTGGGTCCTGGCATTCACGTGGATGTTACACTGACACCTACCATCTACCTAAACACTGTTGCAGACCACGAACACCCCTTCATGGCAGCGGTATTCCCTAATGGCAGAGGCCTCTTTCAGCAGGATAATGTGCTCTGCCACAGTGCAAAAATTGTTCAGGAATGGTTTGAGTTCAAGGTGTTGACTTGGCCTCCAAATTCCCCAGATTTCAATCTGATCAAGAATCTGTGGGATGTGCTGGACGAACAAGTCTGATCCATGGAGGCCCCACCTCGCCACTTACAGGACTTAAAGGATCTGTTGCTAATGCTGTGGTGCCAGACACCACAGCACACCTTCGGAGGTCTTGTGGAGGCCATGCCTCGACGGGTCACAGCTGTTTTCATGGCACAAGTTGGACCTGCACAATATTAGTCAGGTGGTTTTTAATGTTATGGCTGACATTGGTGGATGTAGGTGGATGCGCACACAGTCTCACTATTGCGTTGAATTTAATATATAACACTGTAAATGATTTAAGGTGGCAGGTGACCTGATGTGTGAAATAATTCTACCAAATGTTTGACGAGAAGAATCAACACATTTAGGTTCCACGTGGTTCTCCATCAGCCCGCTATACGCTACACACACTCCCTCTAAACACACAGCCGAGCTGCTGGCGAGAGGCAGCTGCAACAACAAATATTTGCCATTGATTAGAGGGCGCATCAATGAAGTGCGAAATTAGCTTGTAGTGTTGTGACAAAGGTCTTCTCCTTCCCCCACTCCACTCATCCTTCCCGTTTTCCCTCCCTCCTTCCTTCCCTCTGTAGAGACTTTCCGGGATCCTTCGCTAGTCTGTTCCCTGCTCGTTGTCTGGAGTGGCTGTGGAGTGAGTCAGCGTGTGCATGCAGAGAATAAATCATGTTTTCTGTCCCATTCCGCCAGGCTGGTGAGTCCCTTTCCCCGTCGGATGATCTGTACACTCTGACAAGTCCGCTGGCGCCGCATACCAAAGCAGCGACACACACACACACACACTCACACACACTCACCAAATTAGAGTGTGTACAGTGAAAAACTAGAGGTTAACACACAAAAACACAGAGATACAGCGAGAAAGGCTGAGCGCCCCTTTAATAACAGTGTGTGTCCTTCTGAAGCACGCTGCGTTCACACACGTGTACGTACATCCACATACATGTATCACACACACCACACTGCTGCGCAGGGACGGGAGGAGGGAGTGGGGGGGCGTAGCGACGGGAACAGTCACAGGACACTTCCTTTCAACAGCGAGCTAAAAATATCCAGCGCAGAAAAGTGAAGGAGGAGAAGAAGAAGAAGAGCACAGCGTCGTCTGTTGTTCCTTTATAAACTGACATTACTGTGGAGGGGAGGGGAGGGGAGGAGAGGAGAGGAGAGGAGAGGAGAGGAGAGGAGAGGAGAGGAGAGGAGAGGAGAGGAGAGGAGAGGAGAGGAGAAAGGAGACATAAAATAATAAAGAAGAAAAGAAGAGAAGAGAGAAAATTAATGATAAGAAAATAAACAAGACAAAAATAGATAAAAGATAAAATAGATGAAAAAATAAAGTAGAAGAGAAGAGAAGAGAATAAACAAGACAAAATAGATGAATAAAGGAGATGTAAAAAAAATAAAGCAGAAGAGAAGAGAATAAAGGAGAAGAAAATAAAGAAGAGAAGAGAAGAGAAGAGAAGAAAAAAGAAGAGAAAAGGAGAGAAGAGAAGAGAAGAGAAGAGAAGAGAAGAGAAGAGAAGAGAAGAGAAGAGAAGAGTGTTCTCAGTATCAGTATAATCCACCAGAGCAGCAGTCTGACACACCATTAGTGCAGAAAGTGTGTCACAAAGAGAGAGACAGAAAGAGAGAGAACGTGTGTGTGTGTGTGTGTGTGTGTGTGTGTGTGTGTGTGTGTGTGTGTGTGTGTGAGAGAGAGAGAGTGTGTGTATGAGACTCTGTTGGAAACAGCCACCTCCTGCTACTGCACATCATGTCTCCCTGAGCTCTACCTGAACACAGCTGGCCCCGCTCCATTGCGCCAGATTGAATTTTTTGCGAAGGGGACGATGCAATTACACCTGCTGCGGCCTGCTACATGGGATAAAAGCGCTCTCTCTCCACCCGCCTCCCCTCCGTCACCCGAGTGGAGATCGGTGCTGTTGAGTCGAGGACGATGTTCAGTCCACAAAAGAGGATTATAAAAATTCACTCTCTCACTTTCACTCCGCCGGCTGGACTCGACAGAACGCCGCAATCTCTGTAAATAGCAGTGCAGGAAGTTCAGGAAGTGCAGGTCATGCATGAACGTGTGCACCTGCGCTCCACTTTGCTCTCACAGCGGGGTTTCAAATGGCAGAATCAGGGCTTTGGTTATAACCACTGGGGGGAAATCTAAAAAAAATCCATAAAAACAACAGAAATCAAAACTTAACATACTTAGCGGACTCTGAATAAATCACCCTGCGTCATGCTGTTATAGGAAAATAATCAACGATGGAGTGGTGTGAGGATGCAGAGTCACTGTCACCACCCTGAAGCTGATTATTTCCTTATAAAGCGTTTACTCTTCTTAGCGTTTATTCTTTCTTTGTCAGGAAAAAGACAAAAGAAAAAACATCATACTTTTTATCCGTTTATTGTCACATTTAATCTTGTTGAATATCTGTGGGGGAAAAAAAAACAGTCCTTCCTGAAGACTTTTCTGTGTCGGAAAAATGTTATGTTTCGGTTAATGTTAGATAGCTTGTTAGATAGTTTAATGTTTAATCTTAAAAATATTAAATAATATCCATAAAGATAAATAGGATATTAATAATAAAATTAAGCTGGGAGGGTTAATAGTTTATTAGTAGTTATTAATATTAATATTAATAGTTTATTGGGTTAACTGTATATTATTCAAGGGTTAATAGTTTATAGTTAATTGGTTAAGTTTTATTTAAAAATTGTGATTATATAGTATAATTATATAACACTATATATATGAAAGCTAACACAAATATTTATTATCATTAAATATTTCCATTCTTTCCCCATTTATTGGAGTTCAAGCTTCAATTTCTGCCTCATCCGCCCACACTTCCACTCAATCCTCAGCTTCTTAACCAAACTGACGCGTCACCCAGCATGAGGTTTGGTCTGGGGTGGTGGTTAGATGTCACTTGGAGGATTTTTTTTTTTTACTAAGCTATAATCAGGAAGCACCTGTCCCTTTGGATAAACAGTTATTTTTCCCAAATTCTGGCACAGAAAGGTTTCATGTCCTCTTGGTGTTTCTGTGTGAAACGCTTGTGTGTGATTATTTACACACAGTATAAAGTCACTGTCATGGGCTTTAACTGCCTGGACCAAAAAAAAGCAGATTTACTCGAGCCTTCCTGTCGTAATCTGGCCAGTTTGCGGGCTGATCGATACCGGGCACGACAGAGAGAAAGGCTTTTACCAGAGCGCGACACTAAATCTAATCAGATGCGCTCCAAGGTTGGCACATGAGCGCCTGAACTGGCAGATCTGAGCTGGAGATACGGGCGCGTGGGTCACTGTAGATACTCCATCTCCATCCAACACACCCAAACACCTTTTCATCAGCTTTCTGCCCTCTGTGAGACAAATCAGGCTTTCTGTTTCACATACAAACAGTGGAGTTTAGTGGGTAGGAAGTGATGGGAGAAAAAAGTGATGCGATTCAAATTGGAAAATCGGTCTACGACATAGCTGGATTTACAAGCCTTGATACGATACAATTTGAAAAGGAAATCAACATTGTTTAAAAAAAAAACGACATTTCCGTCAAAAATCAATGCACCTGTGTGACGGGTTTTCAGTGACCCACAATACAGTGGGGTTTTTTTTCACACTGTGGGAGATTTGCGTAGAGAATTAACATAGTCAGTACGTAAGGAATAAAACACTCTGTAACACTCTGTTGAAACTTACCAGGAAGAAGAATCGCTCTCATACAACAGAGCTTAAAGATTTGGGGGAATCTTGATCGCTGTAGGGCATTGCTGTTTTTCCTCAGCTGATATTCTAGTACGCTAGGAGAAGCGTGCTTATTTTAAATCTCCATAGCCTCACAAGATTCCAGATAAAGCGTAAGCTACTTTATCAGAGGGAGTGAGGGCTTGATTAGGTTTAAATATTTCACATCTTGTAATATATGCACTATTTTATGATGAATAAACTACTTAATAATAGATAATATAATATGTAATATGTATAATATGAGTTAATATGTATAAATGCAATATGATACACTGTATTGTTACACCCTGATATACTAGATACTGAGATGTGTACCATAGAGTTACACCCCAAAAATCTAGATGTGTATTGTATCATTACACCCCTAACATACTTACATACTAGGTATAGAGATGTGTATCGTATCGTTACACCTCAATATGCTACTTATAGAGATGTGTATCATATCTTTACACCTCAGTATGCTACGTATAGAGATGTGTATCGTATCTTTACACCTCAGTATGCTACGTATAGAGATGTGTATCGTATCGTTACACCTCAGTATGCTACGTATAGAGATGTGTATCGTATCGTTACACCTCA